>JAWLRI010000838.1:1877710-1917496 GCA_034781795.1 Crypturellus tataupa | reverse complement strand
CTCCCTTGAGGTACTTATAGACACTGATCAGGTCCCCTCTCAGCCTTCTCTTCTCCAGGCTGAACAGGCCCAGCTCCTTCAGCCTCTCCTCATAGGGCAGATGTTCCAGGCCCCTGATCATCCTTGTGGCCCCGCGCCGGACTCTCTCCAGCAGCTCCACATCCCTCTTGTAGTGGAGGACCCAGAACTGGACGCAATACTCCAGATTCCAGTTCTGAAGTTCACACACTAGAAAAAAAGCTTCTACTAAGACAAGCGCATAGCAAAGGTACTTCTGCCAGTGAAGAGACAATAGGAAATTAAGGAAGTACTAGAGACTATTGCCTGATACATACTCATATTCAGAGCTTTCAAAAACAAACCAATATCTTTTTTTGGCAAAAGTATTTATATACAGACACACATACTCACACAGGCACCCACGATACTAGATCCTCAGGTGTTAGTGGATACTCCCTTAATGTTTTCCTACATTTTGTCAGCTTTCATTTTCCCTTGAAAATTACATATTACTCACGCAAACAGAACTTCTCCTATTGCGTAAATGAAGGCAGGACTAGACAGAAACCTCATATGCATTTCTACATGACACCACTTCAGTCAGTATTTGTTGGGTCTAGTTCAGTTAGTATTTGTTGGGTTCAAAATTAGTGATTTTTTTTCTGTCACCCAAGATGGCAAATCTGGTGTTCCCATATACCTAAGCAGGCTAATTGAAGTCAGGAGGTCTATCAGACCTGTCATTACTGTCTTCACTGGGTCGCATGTTATACTTTTCCTGTATATGCAAATGATTTTGTAATAATAGTAGATTTAGTCTGTATTTCAATCACTTTGAACACTTGAAACTCATGATTACAGGCTCTGGCTCAGCCTGTGTTGTATTTATATGCCTCCTCTTACATGGACAATTTTTCAATAGTTTATTTACATTTAGCTAGTTATCTGGGGATGATAATTATATGTGCTCTATAATAAAATAGAGTATTATATGCAAGCAAATAAATATTAAACCAAGTACTGACAAAATACTTTTGTCTCCCTTAACTATAGAATCCAATTTTATTTTCTTCTTCAGTTATTAATTCTGTGGTGAAACATATTTGCACCAAGATTCAAAAAAAAAGTTTATAGAACCCAAAATTAGGAATTTATATTGAGAACTCAAGTACAAATAGTTTCTGAACTACTATGGTGATTGCCAGAATGAAATGATAGCCGTACTCACATTATTTTACATAGTCACTAAGTACAATTTCATTTTAACCCACATTTTCCTCTAGGGGAAACTGTTTAACATGAGATGTTAATCGTGAGTTTGATTCCATAATGAGTTGTTTAGCATTACTTCTCCCTAGCTGATGGTAGTGGAAGTAGTGAAGTAGGTCTTGCAGGCTGCCGAGGTGGGTAGTTGTGTGATTCACAGGTGCACTAGTTAGATGCTTGTACCTTTAGACCAATACTTCTTTGTCTTTACATTGGCATGTTGAAAATCCATAGATTTCAGCTTTCACTTATACTAAATGATCTTAATGTTACACTGGCAGTCTAATAGTACTTTTAAAATAGTCTGAAATTAAATCTGCTCTAAAGCCCACTGACAAACACTGGTCTCATCATTTCGAAATGAAGCCAAGTCATAGTGGTACTAGAAACATTTAGACTGCGTAATAAAAGTATAAAAAAGTGCTATTGAACATTGTTGTGTGATTAATTGTACCTATTCCATACAAGTGAGTACTACAACAAAGAGAATGAACTTAACATTTTCTTTGCTCTACAGTTCACTTATAATGATTTTTCCTTTATGGAAAACTCTTTTTCAGTAGAACATCAAGAAATATCCTTAAGTTTAAAAACAAAGAAGTTACCCAGAGTTAAAAGAGGTAATTCCCAATAGTTTGCCATAATTCTGATTCAAGATCCTAGAACCAGATTTTCTCTTATATTTGAAGCATGACACCTTATATCCTTTCTTCTGGCACATACTGTTGGAAAATAAACAAATAAATAAATAAAAGGAACTTGAAACATGAAAACAGGCTCTTCTTGCTATTCAAGAGCAAAAAAAATAGATGCAAATAACACAGAAATAAAAACATTTTTTACGTCATTTGGGTTACTCTCAAGGACTGTTCTGCTCAGCAGAAGACCCTAATGTTATTAAGGACAGTTAAGGTATCTGAACTTTAGTTCTTAGACATAGGATTCTGCTTTCTCATCAAAGAAAATCACATTCAGAAAACAATTCTTGAAATGTTTCTCTCATCTCACAGAAGAAATCTCAGCTAAACTCCCTTCCCTGAATATATGGTAGATATCAAAATGTTGTTAAATTCATTTTAAAAAAATATAGTGTACTAATATCAAATATTCAGAGAAGAACTATGACCCCTAAAGAGTGTAAATTTTACTAATTATAATATAATACTAATTAAAAAGAATCACCAAAAGAAACACAAGTTTTCCTTCCTAGAGGAAATTAACCAATACATTAATGACTGATCTCCAGAACTGAAGCATCACATCTCAGCCCAAGAAGGCTACAAAAATGGGTCTTGGTGCCCCTTGTTTTCTGTGCATCCATCCTGCATGTACAATGAAAGGCAGTGAAGAAGGTGGCCAAAAATCAATCCTTCTTTTCCAATGACCTTAGAGTAAGGTGTAGCCTCGTTTCATTTTGCTCTCTCACAACTCCATGCCTCTCTGTTAGATCACAGGGCATATTCAAAATTCTTCTGTTCCTCATGAAAAATAATCCCTTGTGTTCATACTGTCAGTTATATCTCCTTTATTATATCAGCAGGTAAAGAGCTGAATAGTTCTTCAGCCTCACTTACATGCAATATGAAGGGAGAATGCTTCCCTCAAAACAAGGTTAAGTAATTGCTTACACTATATTGATCCTAGATAAAGGCCTGAATACCATCTATCTGTAAAGAGGAAGTTGCAGAGCAGTAAACAATGGTAAGATAGAAAACTCATCATGAAATCTGCTTTACAGTAAGAATATGAAACAGTTGTTATCTGACAAAACAAGTCAGTCTTTTATCTATCCTGTCTCTTTTCTTGTTATCTTTGAGGTATAAGGAGAAATAAGGAGCAATATAATACTGAACACACTGAGGCAGAACTCAACCTTTGTCTTCTACTTTCTGCAGAAATATTTTACAAGTTCAATACCTTTTTCTATTTAACACCTGGGAGAAAAATAAATAAATAAATAAATAAATAAAAGTATCACAACGGTGCAGTTCATGACATCAAATACTTTTAGTTTCATAAGAGCTATACAGTGGATAACAATAGTGAGAACCTGAATAAAGATACTGAGGAACCTTTGCTATACAAATACTAAGCAAAACACAATTTCTGCTGTATCAAGCTTTACCAGTTGAATCAACTGATGGAAGTAGAAACACTGAGTTGGGTTTTTTTTTTGTTTGGTTTTTAAAAACAGCACTTTAACATTGATAAAATTCACACTTAATGCTGTAGTATGCAATTAAGCATTTGTGCAAAGTACAAACAATTGCACCTTGACATTTATTTCTCATCTCAGTATTTGACTCCATTTGTAAAGAAATTCTGCAGCACTGAACCTACTCTAAGTGGGCGATTCTCAGAAGAAAGGTAGGAGTTTTAAATTTAGATCTCCAAAGCTGCAGTCAAGGACCTTGCTTCCACCAAGAATCTCAATCAACTTAACTCGGGTTTTCAAGGAGAAGGAAAAGTCCTCAAAAGCACAGGATCTACTTCCAGCAGTATTAAGGCCAGTTAGAATAACCGGCAATCGCAGAGATCAACTACAAAAAATTCACGCCCGAGAAGTAATATTAAAAAGGAATAACATATTTCATTTTAAAAAATTAACATAAAAGATAATACCACAAACTGAAGGTAAAGTAGTAAGAAATATTCAGAAGCCAATAGGACTACAATAGTTATTCTGAGATATCTAAGGAAACTTGGGAGATGCTGCTTTTAGTACTGGTTTGTGTCTGAAATGTTTGTTCTTAACAGGTGGCAAGCCAGAAAGAGACAATCTCAGTAATTAAACACTACAGCAACAGACATTATGGATACAAATGCATCTGTGAGAGGAAAAGTGCAGCTCAGACTTTGAAGGCAGGTGGTGCAGAACTATTATTCACTGCCGTGACCTTTGGCCAAGGCAGATGCTAGTTTCCCAAAATACAAATTTGAATCATTCACATTTCTGACTGGGTTGATAAATTGTAATACCTCATTCTGCTGCTGTCTGATGTCAGGGAAAACTAAATTTCCTGGTTATTACTGCTGTCCAATACCCACTAAGAAATACAGTCACATACATATCACAACCTAACGCCCAACTCCCACCAGTTGAAGCTGTTGTCACCTACAACTTCACATAAGCGCAGAATCTACTGATTGCTCCCTGGCAATGCACCAGTGAGGTTTATGCAAGGGCCTTGGAAATCACCTCAGATAGAAGAGGTAGATCTACCCATAATATGGCAGACTACCCTTTCAAGATACCGTATCTCAGAAAATGTTAGGGAAATCTTCTAGGAAAATATAGATTGATTCTGCCTGACTCAGCTCCATCTTAACAGAAGGGAGAGGACAGTATTTTCAACAGAGTGGGAGTTAAGAAGGAAAACATACAGGAACATCCTTATTAATAGCTCTATGATGAGTTTGAGAGGTAGCATTTCTGCTAATGTTGATATTTTATTGGATCATTCATAAAAACTGAACTTCATCAGGATACATAAGGATTCCTTCACAACATTTGGTTTTGGACAATGACTTTAGTAACTCTCCTAGTAGTTAGCCAAAATTCTGACCACTGACATTTTGTTAACATGGTCACTAAGGAAACACAAGTAAAATTTTTTCCCGCAGCACAGAGATTACAGATCTGAGGGATGTGTGAATGGAGTCATGTCATGACAGATACCGAGAACATATTTGAAAATTTTGTCTAACAGTATAAAAGACAGTCATCCCCCCACTTCTCAAACACAAGCAGATTGGGTAGGGAAGATGCTTTTATTTGAGCTATTTTCATATTTCACTCCCTAGCAGAGGTGAAGGGCTATCAGGAGTGTGTTACGGATATAGAAGGTGAGTGGGGAGAAGACTGGCTTCACTTAGAATCTTAAAATGTCTTCAAAATAGTAAAACAGTAACCATTGGTCCATTTCAAGGGTCATGAATAACTCCTAATCCACAGGTAAACTTTACACTTTTGAGACTCAATACCAGACAATGTAGAAGACTTTTTCCAAAGCAAAAACTAAGTTCTGTGTCCCACAGCACATGATAGTGTGTCCATCCTTGCAGGCTTCTGTCTCTCCTCAGTCCTTTATTCAATGTCAATATTACCTCTCTGGACACCAACAGCAAAGATTGAGACTAACATTTTCCTTATATCTGTAAACACTTTAACAACAGGGGAAGAAACATGCAGTGTTGTGGCTAGTATTTTTTCAGATATAAAACCTGAAGAACTGTCTTTGCCAAGGTAAGAGAACATTAGTTCCTCTGGTTACAGTGTGGAAAGGAGAGTCAGTAACTAGGAATTGATGAAAGCAAAAGTGAGGACAATTTTGTTTTGCAAAGCACTGCTGCTATGCAAAACCCAGACCAGCTGTCTTCGGTTGCATTGTATTTGGACTTCAAGTTTTGGACTCTCTGGTTTCACTAAACTGTCCTCTGCACAAAACTGAGCAAAACGGAGATATATTTATTGGAAAATGGACATATATTTATGGTGCCCAGCTGTCACTCTGTCCCCAAACTGCCTGGAGTGGGATCTCCAGCCAGTCATGCAATTACAAATGCTTTGGACAAAGACTTGTAGAAGAAAAAGTTGAACAAATAGTACTTAAGAAAACCACCTAACTCCTCAATCTTTAAGAAAATTCACCATTTTTAACTTCTGTGCATATGACAGTATAACTGAATCTCCTCAGTTATCTCCTCAGACCACTCCTCCCAAAGCATTTATAATTTTTAGGTGCAACTACAGCCGAGTGAAAAAAGCAGCTTCACAAAGGGAGGGCCATTCATGTCACCTTTGAAAATCCTTCTTTTGCACTGCATTTCTGTGGCTGCACAGAAGCCTCTTGCAGCCACCACCTTAACCCCTAGTGAAGAGCCTGTGAATACAGCTCTCTGCTCCTTGGAGACTCACGCCAGCCAGTGTCTGACTCAAACCCAGCTCTCCCCACCTATAGCTGAGTTGGAACCACTACCATAGATCAGGTGCTTCTTATGCTGGAAAAATGTAGTTTTATTAACAAAGAAAAAGGAGATCTCATTCATTCTGAAAACAAAATTTCCCATGTGGATTTGCATATCTTTCAGCTACAATTTATACAAGTATTTGAGAGCTAAAGTTTCTGTCATGTAATTATAAAATCACCAGAATGACATTTTTTACATTAACTTCCCATCTTCCTTTAGGAATTTCCCCCAGTTCCCACCTTTTTCTTTTAAACTACTCTATTAATATCATTTCACACTAAAGGTCTTTTCCATCGGAAAAGAAAAAAAAAAAAAAAAGTGCCTTACTTGTTAGAAGTTAGAAAAACAGCTCCCAGGGTGCGGTGATATTATGAGGAAGGGAAGCTTATACAGACAAGCTGACAAACTTTTGAAGAACTCTGATCTTAAACCCTGACACTTACGCATACACACACACAACTTTCCACAAACTTTGAAATCATGTGACCGACTTTATCCCCAGTAGCAGCTTCTCCTTTTCTCTTGTATTCATATTCAAAACTTCAGCTCCAATGTACATAGATTTACTTACTGCACACAGGTTACTTTGCATTTACAGTGCAATTCAACGGCACTTTTTCCGAAGAATCTTCTCACTAATAACTATGGCCTTGGAGGTTTAAACCAAGCAAAGTAGAAGCAATAATACTGAAACTTATATTGCTTAATTCAGAATTGATTTTCCATTTTATTAATATATTCCAAGCAGAATAGGAAGTAAAACATGAGGCCTTTTTTTGGTCTAATTTTCTTCCCAATCGCCTTAAAGGAAGACTTTGAAGTAGGAAAGCCAAATGTAAATGTCTCCTTGATATTATTTTCAATACACTATCAAATGTGTTTTAGAAATTAAGAAGATCATTTCAATATTTCACTTCATACTTAATTTGAAGGTGTTCTATGAATATTATATATTTTCCCTCAAAAAAAATAGTCTCATTTTTGTGTTCTTCAGAACTTCTCTCCATTATTTTTTTTTTGTCAAGTCTATATTATTTATTATATGTTCTCTAGAAAATTATGAGTCTGACTAATTTGAAGCTTAGGGCTTATCAAACATATATGTGTTTGCTTTTCTCAAGTAAGAATAAAACAATGTCATAAATTAAGGATCAGATTAGAGGCTTTTTATAGAATCTTTGAAAGAGTCATGGACTATCCCACAAGCTCAGCCTCACATAAATGTGTTGCCTGAATCACTCTATTAATTAAATGGAAATTCTAACAAATATTTCAACTGAGAAACACCAAATACTAAAAAAAAAAAAAAAAAAAAAAAAAAAAGAATTTTAATTTAAACATTTTTCCTTTGCAAAAATATCACTTATGAGAATTTAATATCTACAGCAATAGAGGTTAGTTAAAACTCTGTGAAATGAAACCATTTTGAGGAACAGTTCTGCAGCACACTTCCAACAAATATGCATGCCCACAGCCAACTGCAAGGAGAAAACTTCTCAACCAAACTTCTCAGACTTCAATCCTGAAGCTCCTCTTTCAAAATGAAGGTCAATCATCTCAGCTGTAATGAGAAGAACAAACTGGATGTCCAGACACCAGGACCAAGAGTATATCAATTTATAATGAGTTTAATGTTATCTTTGCAACTGGGAAGAATGAACTTGAAATACAATGATGAAAGCAAGTTAGGAAATAACCTTTGTTATAATAGGCAAAACATCTACCTTCTATCGTGGATATTTGCATGAAGGGTTTTGCATTGATGACAATTACATGGTCAATATTTTCTTTCACAAAGCTTGCTCAAAATACCTATTGAGTAGCATGATTAAAGTGCTGGTATATTGCTTGTTATGACCAGAAGATCACTAATGTAACACTCAGTGGAAATGATTGTAGCCGGGGGAAAGATTTTAAAAGTTGTAAAAAGAGAGATAGCTCTCCTACTGTGTACACATTAGAGTACAAGGTATATACTTATTATTTTAAAAGCGAACTTCTTTAACAATGTCTCTTTTTACCTTCACTGACTAAAATTTCCAGCTCACTTAAGATTTATATTGTGGGTGCTGTCCTGTATCAGTGTGATTACCCAACATCACATGCAATAGACAGTATCCTGAAAAAGTAAACAGGAACAAGAGGAACAGGACTCATCATGTAATGAGCATAACTGATGATAATAACCACATAATTATAATATTTTAAGTCATTACATAAGAGAAGATGGACCTATAATGTACACTATAGAAAAAATATACAAATAGATGCATATGAAACAAAATTCTTAAAGAATGATTAAAGCTTACATTGACAGCAGCCACTGAAATAAACAGAAATAAAAACAAAATAATGAATAAAATAGAGTAGTGAAAAAAAGAACTGCAAACATAGTGAAGTAAAAATTACCTGTGCAGTAGTGAAAGATAAGAATGAGGAAACAAGGATGGATCTTAGTCAACTGTGAATTTTCCTTTCATAAATAACATGGGAGAATGAAAGAAGTACCAGGATAGTGATGACTAACATTTAAGCTCCAATTGTGTGATTATAACCTATATGCTTATCTATTGTAATGCAACTAGACACCTAATAACATTTTCATAAGGTTAAGTGCAGTAATGCATTGATGTTGATGCTACATGACTCAGGTGCATGGATTGGGAAGATGAATGCAAGTTGCAAAACTAAGCAACCTTTTAACTTTAAAAGGTTTTTTAAATTGCTGAGAAAAAAACATTTTACATTCATGGGCTAAACAAAAGGACCTGACTTTTTATTATCTCTGTTCTCCTCTGATGTTCCCATAGCATTTTTGTTGTGGTGACCTAGAATATTTCTGTGAAAGCAACTGACATCTTCTGAAATATCTAAGCTTTTGTGGGAGTTGGAGAGAGAAGGAAGTGAAATGCTATTTTTGGAGGAAGTGGCTCTTTGTTAGCAGCAGATTTGATTCATAGCCTCACTAGCTATACTAAGCTACACCAAAGAAAACCTCAAAATTGTGGATCAGATTCTTCAGTCTATTAGGGCTGCTTCAGAACTGTTTTTTAAATATCCTTACTTTTTATAAGTGATGAATGAAATACAATAATTCTTTCTGATCTCTTTACAGAAAAGTTATAACAAACCATGTGGTTTTACAAAAGGCACCATTAGGATCATAAAGCAAGAATTACTAGTTTCTCCTCATTTGCTAAAATTTAATATTTTCATTTTCATATTTTCCCCTAGGAAGCAAAGTATCAGAGACCAGAACCAAGATCAGGTAGTTACCTTGCAGTGAGAAGAAAGTAGTACAAGTACATTGATAAACATCGCTACATTTCTGACGTGATTATCATCATTACCCAAGACAGTCTGGAAAGTAGCATCACTGATAATTCAATGGAATTACACAACTGGAGTCAAATATACACTATTACATATTCTAATCAAAGCACTACTGAACATACTAATAGAATTAACCATATACTAGGTCTTCTTTTTCTTATAGTCTCATTCTTTCCTTTGCAGATCTGGCTATGTCAACATACTCAATGGAAAGGTCAAACAAATGACAAGATTTTCTCAATTAAATTTACCCACCCCTCCAAAAATTAGATAAGTTATTATTAGACATAAAAATTAAAGTCACAGAAAAATATTAAATTTTAAATAAAGTTTACTGGAATAGCTATAATATTCTGTTCCATACAACTAAAATTTACACAAAACTTTCCTCATTATCTCTAATTATTCATGCTTTACATGGAGTGGAGAGAGATCTATCCCTTTGCTTTCCTACCTGGCAACAGCACTGGAAGGGATTTACTCTTTGGCAAAAACAGCTCAAACATGAAGAAGGGTGAAGGGTGAAGGAAATACCTCCATCCTTCCTTACCATGTAAGTTTAAGTTAATCTCAAATAAAACTTCCATACGCTCTTCCTCAAGGCTCGTCATTCTAGAGATAGTTTGTAATAGGGAGGTTCTGCAGTCAAAGATGGGCATGAATAGCCATGCCTCTGCCTGTATCCCTGACTGATAGATCAAGAAGTGGACAGAAACGTGAGGATGCTAAACAGACGCTCACTCAACCCTTCCTTCTCACATCAGCACAATCTCATCTCATTTAGCACTGCAATTCCAGATATTATTATGGACTTTTCCATACATATTTTACTTAGATGTTTACAATATCAGTGCTGTGGTGCCTCCGGCAATGTTCTGCAATGCCATTGAACAATGTAGGCCCCATAGGGGAATCTACAATCAACAGCAAGGCAGCTCGCTCAGCATCAGACTTCCTAGTTAGAGTCAAACACTGGTAGAGATAGCGTGCAGGTTGAGATTTTGAACAGAAATTTGGTCTGGAATAGTGTTTTGGATCATGTGTGATAAAGGACTAGTATGCTTGTACTTCCATCTGCAAAGCACAGTCTACAAATTATTTCATCATTGTCATTTTTTCATTCAGGTATCTGCATAAGCCTGGAAATTGTTTATAAGTAAAAGCTAATTGCAGAAATATAACTAATAGCTCCTATGATCCCTTTTTTACATATACGCTGCTAAGTATCCAGACTGGTGTATGATGGCACTGAACAATGTACCACATCATGGATGGCTTTCTCTATTCTCTTCAAATAAGAATTATCTCTTTTAAAAGAGAGAAATTCCCCTCCTCTGCTTGCTTTAGACATTTTTATTCTAGACAAAACAAAGAGGGTTTTCAGAAGAAAATTAAAGGCTATTTTTATGATAGTGAAAATCACTTCAGAGTTATAGAAAAATGAAGGTTACTTACAGTTCTCTCCAAAAATTTCATTTCCATTAAATGTTATTATTTACTTAAGCAGACTTGCCTGAGGCAACATACTCCTTAATGGCTTTCACAGTAAAAGAAATTAAATCCACAGTTTGAGCGTAACAAAGTTATTTATGATAGACTATATCAACAGATCAGACCTCTTGGGTCCTACAAAGATTACTGTGCAAGGGAAAATTGGCTTAACTACATAAAATATCTCCAATTGGAAGCAAAAGAGAGTTACAATAGTAGTTTCTGAGCAGAGGTTATTTTTGTATTCTAACAGCTCCTATAAAACTACCATCCATTTCAAAGGGTCTAATGTTCTAATTACAAGTGTTTTTAACCTTAAAAGCACATTTAGCTCTAGGTAAGATCCGGGTTTAATTGCTTCTTCAGTCTGAGAAGATTGGAAAGTCATCTTCCAAGTGAATATGCTGATGACTAGACTGTTTCAATAATAATAGATACACAAACATTCGCTCGCCAAAGGCCTGGAACCTTTGTCTCTGCTCTTCCAGAAGAACAGACAAGCTGCAAAATTTAAGAATCATGCTTATTCTTACTCTGCAAAAGAGTTCATTGTTGAGTGACATTATTCCTGTTAATTCAATTAGAAATAAATAACCTCAGATGGCGTCCAAGAACATTCTGTAATAAAGGAATTCTCCTGGAAATGACATAGATATGTATGTACAGATATCTATTTTTTCAGTTGATATAAACCAAGTTTGGATTGTAATTGAATATAAAACAGACTATGGTCTACTCTTCAGAAGCAAACTTCTTATTCTTATTGCATCGTTGCTGATTGTCTGACAGTGTATGTCGTATCCCTTTTAATGGGCCAACTCAGCCAGGGGATGAATGAAGCTGCCAAATCCCAGCTTATTGATCAGAGAAGAAAGAAGTTAGCAGTAGTATCTAAAGATTGAGATCTCGATTCTGTAAATTAACTGCAGGAATGAAAAAAAAAAGTATATACATGTGATGGCTGGATTTTTTTTATGACATTTTAATATAAATATGAATATTCCACTTTTATTTAGATGTTGCCTTTTTGCTACATATACATCATTAATATCCATTGTCTCTGCAATACTATCTTGTAATAACTGAATGGATTCACTCTTCATTTCTATTTTTCTGTCTCAAAGCTTGGAAAACTCAAGGACAGTAGTTCCATAAAGTATTTCAGTTGGTGATAGATCTCTTAACACCACTTCATTTCATGGCTGCTTGCTGGGCCTTCTGTAACATTACTATCCATGACATTTTCATCAGCCATGATATAGACCCATGGCCATGTTTGGCACTGATATAAGTACCTCATAGGATAGTCATGTTCTCTTTATGACTTTTTACAGAGTGTCCTGAAAGGTGAATATGTCAGGGTGTAACAAAATTTCAATTAAGATATCTGTAGTAGTTGGATGCTCCTCCAATGACACATAGATAGAGAGAGTGAACAAAGGGAATACAGAATCTATAATTACCAGAAGAAAGATCAACATACAATTTTGTTCAATCTGCTGACTTCTGGTCCAATGTCTTTAGCAGTAATGGTAATGAATTTGAACCCCAAAAGCTGATAAATACTAAAATATTTCTAAACAGTTTAAATTCCAGTGAAAGAGGTTGTCTTGATTTCCTGTTTTCACATATAAGTGTGCCTGCATAGCATTTACCAGTCAAAGGCTGGAACTAGAACACAAAGAACATGAAATTGAAGTTGGCAAGAAATAACTGGATCAAAAATTAAAATCAGTCAGCATAAGATGAAAAACAACAATGAACCCAGTTCATTAATTCTTTGAAACCTAGTTTACTTTGATGATATACTACAGTATAAACTACTGTAATCTGAAGAGATTTAAATGATTTGGGTGCTTTTGTTTAAACAAAGTTTTAGAGAAGCCAGATGGAAAGGTTTTGTTTGTTTATCTGTTTGTTTTTGTCTTTTGAAGCCAATTACTCCCTTTTGAAATCATAGTCATATGCATGTGACTTGTTTTCATGATAATAAACAAAAATGTTGCCTAGAATACAAGCACCAGAGAAACCACAATGAATGCATTCTTTATATGGAGACTGTTAGTAAGGATAAAAAAGGAGAAACTAAAAAAGATATTATACATAGTCTGCCTTCTCTGAATAGAGCAGTCATAAACATTTCCATGAACTGACAGCAGGCCTCCAGCATAATCTGCTAATTCATATTTCCCCTCCAAGAAATTAGTGTAATATACTATTGTTGGAAAGTGTGCATTTCAACACACTTCACAACTTGATTTAAAGCAACTAAGTGAAGACATTAGATATAAGCTTGGTAGATCAAGATTGTTCTAGTTATACTGCTTGCTGTGCTTGTTTCAATAAAATCAATGCGAAAATATTTCCACTGATGTCAAAATAGTCCTGGTGGTTAAAAGTCAGAAGGACTGAGTTCGTTTAGTCATCTCTAAGGAGAAAATCCAACATTCAAAAGTATAGTTGGGATTTTTTAAATGGATATGTAAATATATAATTCCTTGTAAAATTTTCCTGGGATCATCTGTTCTTAAACACCATTTATAAGTAATACTACATTTATGGGTGGAAAAAGGAAGCATTTAATTTCCTTATTTTTTAAATAAATAGTAATGAAAAACATTAGAAGAACAGTAAAATGTTCCTTCACTGTTTTTCATGCCTTTGATTTTCAACATGAGTTACAGTATCAAGGAAATGCTAAAATTTCTTCTATTAATATTTATCAGAAATCAATATTTCCATCATCTAGATAATTTACTTCTTAAGGTCATTCAGAATATATCCCTAATGCTCTCCATCTGAATTCTCAAGTCAGGGAAATAGAATAACCAAATCAGGATAAACTCCTTTTGAATTTGTCAGATTTGTTGGTTTGCATTGAGCTAGCATATAATTCTGTACTCAGCTTATTTTAAAACTTTTAGAGTGAGATACAGTTTCTTGGCCCTTAGTGTGGCTGTTTGGAAAAATGCAAACGAATGCCAAGGAGATAGGTGAGGGAAACTAGCCAAACCATCCCGTGGGAAAAGGAGCATCAACAGGGCATGTTGACTCAGCCCCATAGTCACGTGGCTGGGCCTGTGCAAGGGTGACACCACACCTGGGATTTAAATCAAGATTGGCAATGAGCTCAGTGTGCTAACTGTGCCAGTGTATAGTACATAAAAACTTCATTTACTGACTCCACAGCAAGCCATGCCATGGGACAATGTTCAGTGCTGCCAGGACTCTCCTGCTTCTTTATTGTCCTGACTGGAAAATCACTGGGGAACCCCCACTCAGACACAGAAGTAATAACTACTCAATATTGATCACAGTGTTCCTTGTGTTTGTGTATCTGTCCCTGCTGGGAGTCTAGGCAGTATCCTGCTGCACCTTTTCAGCAGAAAATCAAATATTAGGCACATTCATGACCCTAGAGAAAGTGTAGTGTCATACCCTATAGAAAGAATAACAAAAAGTTTTAATATTTAGTTTATAAGACACAGAATCACAAAATCACAGAACAGTTGATATTGGAAGGGATCTCTGGGGATCATCTTGTCCAACCCTGATGCAAAAGCAAGGTCATCTACACCTAAAGCACATTGCACAGGGTGGCATCCAGGCAGGTTTTGAAGATCTCCAGAGAAGGAGACTCCACAATCTCTCTGGGCAGCCTGTTCCAGTGCTCTGTCATCCTACAGTCAAGAAGTTTTTTTTCAAATCAGGTGAAACTTCCTGTGCTTCAGTTTGTGGCCTCTTGTACTGTCAGTGGACATCACAGAAAAGAGTCTTGCTCCATGGTCTTGATACATTCCCCTAAGGCATTTGTACACAGAGACAAGACACCCTCTCAGCTTCTCTTCTTCAGGCTAAACAGTCTGAGATCTCTTAGCCTCTCCTCATGAAAGAGGCCCTCAAATCATGTTTGTAGCCCTATGCTGGACTCTTTCCAGTAGTTCCATGTCCCTCTTATACTGGTGAGCCCAGAATAGGACACAGAACTCCAGACGTGGCCTCGCCAGGTCTGAGTAGTGGGGGAGGATCTCTTCCCTCCACCTACTCACGACGCTCTTCCTAATGCACTCCAGGCTTTCTGATGGCCCATGGTCAGCTTGTCCCCAGCACCTCCAGATCCTCCTCTGCAGAACTGCTTTGCAGCAGGTCAGCCCCCAGTCTTTACTGGTGCATGAGGTAAAGTCACTTTTTCTTTCTTCAGTAGATCATCTCAAGGACCTCTGAGTACAAAACTGTCCTTTCTATGCCCATATGCAAAACATGAGAGCTTAATTTCACTGGTTTTGCATATCCAGCTGCCATTCAAAAGCTATAAATAATCACCAAATATCTTGCTATTGTCTATCATGGATTTTTTTCCACAGTATCTGTAAACTTAATGAGCATCAAGATCTAATCCTATACATGAGATCTTTATTCTTTTCGATAGAATATATTCATTTTATAATATATAATGATATTAGTTCTTTTTTCTTGAGTCATTTTCTTGATGTACAGAGTAGGCAGATACTATACTTTTCTGTAACCTCCTATAATCACAATTTTTATACATGACAAAAGTAAGCAAAATGATAGAAAAGTCTTAAGGAGGTGTTCTTTCATTAGCTATTACTATTTTACATAACAAAATATAGAGAAAAGCAAGATTATAAAGCAACATTGTAAACCACTACAGAAAATACCAGTAAATAAAAGGATCTGATAAAACTGCAAATTGCCATTATTCCTAACTTCAAGTTACAATATATATATAGCTATATATATTAACAATCTTTAAGCAGGAGTCTCTTACAAGCTGGCTGTTCCTGTCCTGTATGTTTTTTCTGTATAGATTGATAAATAAGATCCAATGAAAAATGTATTCCTCAGTGAGGAATATCAAATAGTTACCAAAGAAAAGAGAAGCAAAAGAAAACAGGAAAATCATATGATTGTTAATATAATGGAAAATATGTACATACATACATGGAAGGGAAACATTCTTTGCTGTAATTTAGAATGCAGCTGATCTTCTCCCTATTCAAGAAACATCATGAAGAGTTTGCAAACAAAAGATTAAGCCACCCTTGTCTACCTGGAACATCTGAGAAAGGAGACTGTTTGCAAAAGCTCAGATATCCTCCAGCAGGAAGGGACAGCACAGAGGCTGAAAACCCGAACAACACTGGGAATTAGACAATTTATTTAGTACAAAAAAGTTATGCAAGGCTTTTCTTCTAATTCTTCATCTGCATCTAACAAAAAGTTAGATATGTTTGCAACCATTTCATCTCTTTAAGTTATGAGAAAATGTCTGTATAACCATTTCTACTTTAACGCAACTTGAATCAAGTATCATTTTTAAAATTAGAATACATTAGGGTCTTCGTCACCCAAAATTGTAGTGAGCTGAACTACCAGGCCTGTGCCCCAATGTCATAGCTACCCAACATATCCTCTGCTGCATCTGAGTGCTCATGGTCTGCTACTACAAGGGTCAAGGCAGGCAAAGCTGCACACTAACATGGAAAGCTCCCTTACATTCATCAAAATGACCTCAGAGTCACCAGAAGAGTGTGCCATAGAGATCCAACCTGTGTTCCTTCAGTGAATCAAAGTTCAGGCACTATAATTCGTTAAATAAATAAATAAATTTAAATCTGTGTTTTAAAATCTATCTTATGTTGGAAACCATCATTCTATGAAGACATTTTTTTTTTCCACCTCTAGAGGTCATAAATACATGGTATATAGCCTTAGAAACACATCTTTTTAGACAAATGAAGTTAGCAGAATTCCTACAACTTTCTAAAAGTCAAGGTTCAGAACCTCAGAGATAGGCAAAAGTTAATTTCTTTTAGACATTGTGTCATGATTTAATATTTTATTTTGTAGTCTTAAAGTCCGGTAATAAGACGTATCTGAGACTTTCCTGCTATTACAGAAACTGCATCTTGTCACTTCAACATGACACTCCAACACTCCACCATTTCGTCTTTTCATCCATGAATTCAGGCATTTTCACTTGCAACATTCACCAGTTAAAAGCCTACCTACAGTCCCAACATTTTGCTCTTTGCAATAGGTCTGAACTTGGCTTTGAATGTGTAACAGCTTGATCAATTTATAACTCAAATAAAATACAAAAGAATATACATCAAAATGACATTTGCTGATATATAGATTTATTGTGTTGACTTAATAAAGAAGGTGTTATTTCACCCTCATTTGGAAAGCATATTCACTGTAAATACTCAAAGACACTGTACCGTTGTGAAACTTGTAGGAATGCTTTAAAAAATAAAACATTTTAAATCCTAAAAGTTACTTGGAAGATGAGGAAGGATGTTTTTACATTTCAAATAAAAGATTTAGTAAGAGTTGATTAAATGCTGTTCTATTTTATTCAGAGCAGGTGCACATTAATCATCAGTAATTTATAGACTGTATGACTAATAAAATCAGTCACAAGCTCCTCTCATTCAACATTCACTTGCAATCTCATTTAGAATTATAAACTGCTTAATGAAACTTAAGCTTTTTGTTAAAAAAGTCAGTTCTCTGAGTCTATAAAGCAGACCTCATATCACCTTCTAAGTACTATTTACAGAGCCAAAGCTTGAATTTTTAGTAGTTATTTATTATATCCATAGGCCACCAAAGAATATGTGAACACTTCCACTTCCAGTATATGTCACATTATTGAGACCGCATATAATTTCCTCATTTTTAATATGGAGCTCTGCCAAAACCCAGTTAGAAGCTGAACTCAGAGAAAAACTTGGTCTTGTGGACAGAGAACATTAATTCTGGTGCCCTCATAGCCTTAGTAAATTTTAACTTTTGAATTCATAAGGATTTATAACAAATTGAGAAGTAGGGAGAGATTGAGGTAGGTTCACGTCTTCCCTCCAGGATTAGCCACTAGAAGGGGTTAGTGGCTGCCAAAACACCTGAGAGTGTCACACAGTATGGCTGAAAAGCTCAACTGCATATATTGTCCAAAATATTTTAATCCCTAATGGCAACTTCCAAGCTAACTTTCATGGTCTGGGCACCATCTGATTCACATTACCTTTTTCGTGGCCTGATTTTCAAGTGAAAGTTTTTCCCCCATTTAATAACTGTAGCTATAGTTTAAGACTTAAAAGAATGGAAAAAAAAAACCTTAAAAGAGTGCTATTTGTTGGGAGAGCTATAATTATCATCCAAAACCTAAAAATCTTATAAAATTACAGTACATTTGTTCTTGGATTCTCCCGTGCTCGTGGGTGCTTCCTGCAGAGGGTGCTTCGTGCCTCTTCCCAGTAAATAAATTCCGACCAATTAAGGCCACTAGGGGGAGAGCCAACCATGTGTTTTGAAACTATCATAAATTTTAAAATTATTTAAAACTATTATGAAACTACATCCACTCACTTAAATAAGGTAGGTGGGAGCAAAAAAAACAAAGCTACTGGACACCAGATAGAGACAATGCAAAATAAAAATGCCAAAGATATATGGTTGTGGAGGTTGTGGAGTCTCCTTCTCTGGAGATCTTCCAAAGCTGCTTGGATGCCACCCTGTGCCACGTGCTCTGGGTGTCCCTGCTGGAGCAGGGGGGTTGGACTAGATGATCTCTAGAGGTTCCTTCCAACCTTGAATGGTTCTGGGATTCTGTGACTTGATTCTATCAAACATTTGAGTGAGTAATGAAGACAGAAATTAAAGGACTTTGAGAGGACGTCCTCTTTTCCACTCACCCCCAGCAAAATCTGATGCTTTTATTTCATTCCTAGCAGGTATCCATTGATCTGTTCCTAAGAAGCCCAGTGATGAAGACTGGATTGAACATCACTGGTACAGACATCACCGTAGTCTATTTCACTGCTTAATTTTCTCTCTGCTGGCAAAGCGTTTTTCTTGCTAACTTAAACTTCCTCACTGTAATTTGAGCTTCAGACTCCTCTTCATTCTTTTCTCAGTGTCTGTGGAAATTTAGCATTTTAGATTAAGATTTAGCATTTCCTTTTCTCTTTGTTAGCAACTTATAGTATTTTTTAGGATGACATCGGTTCTCTTTTCTCCAGTCTAATTGTCACAATTGCTTCTGACAGATGGCATTTTCCACATCTCCGGTTCTTTTCACTGATCTTATCTGGATTTTCTGCAGTTGATCCACACTTTTTTTAAACTGCATTCCCTCAAAACACAGTCAGAATTGTTGGGTAGTGAAGTGCTTCTAACCTTTATATGCACCTTTGATTATTCTCTCATCTGGATATAATTCCCTTCATTTGACTTATTTGAGCTTCAGTGGAAAGAAAAATGATAAATTTTCACTAAGGAAAAGGTCATTCAAATGTTGTTTCGCTCTAACAGACCCCCTGTCTCCTAACATAATGAGACCTGAAAATACGGTATCTAGATAGTAAATTTCTATTCTATCTACAGCTCAGCAGTGGAAAAATGACCGATAGTCGAAGCAGAAAAGATCCTTTTGATGTCCAATTCAATGGACAATTTCAAGAGAGTGCCACTCCCATCATAACTTATTCATATGCATAAGAAATGCCAGCTTTCATTTAAACTGGATATTTAAGCCATCTCTTATAAGACTGTAATCAGCAATGCTGTAAAAAAGACTTCTCAAACTACTGTATTGCTTCTCCACTATGCAAAAGGGACTTTGTGTTTGAAGATTGTGTTTGAGGGAATATTAGATTAGCTTAATGTACTTAATTCTTGGCAAATCCATGATATTATTTCCTAGGTGCCTGACAGTGATTGTATTGAGCATGGTCTTCCAGGAATTGAAGTTGATAATTCTTCATATCTTTGACTCTTCCTTTGTTCCCTTTTCCCTCTTAAATTCCTATCTAAATTGATAGTTCTTCCACAATTATTTCCATAATTTCTTACTGTAACCTGCAATGAATCTCATCAGGTCAAGTGACTTGAATATATCTAATTTAAGTAGTTATCCTGTTGTGTTGATACCTCCGCTTCTGACACTGTGTTGGCCACTGAGTAGTATAAAAAAATTTTATAAGGAATAGGAGTTCTCTTTCTGCCTGATATATGCATTAGAAATGGCTTCTTTTGCTATTTTACACAAAAGCTGGTGACTTTTGAAAGGCAAGTACAAGATTAGTTCCCTCCAACTATGAAAACTACAGCAATCAGCATCCATGACTGTTGATCTTGAACTAGAAGCTAGTGTGTCAGAGGAAGCAAGGATTTAGGATTGGAATAACTGAGTGAAGGGAATACTCTTAATAAGATTGATAGAAATTCTCCAGGAAAAACAAAATATTATATTACAATCCTAAATGAAGAAAGAATAATTGAACAGCTACTAAGTCTCCTTAAGGTCACCCAGACATTCATGACTGATATTTCCAGGAAGCTTTCCCACAAATTAGGAAAAAGTGTTGACAAGTGGTGTATTCCTTCATATCTATAATTAAAATCAAGCTAGGTCTCAGAACCAGCAATCACACCCACCCTCACACACACACTTATATCACATTCAACCATTATGAGTAAAAGGGAAACATGTTTATGCACATGCACACATATACACACACAGATGAGGTCCATAAAAAAAAAAAAACATTTATTTCTGCTAAGGTCAAGGAACATCTCCTTTGAACTGCCTAGAACTTCTGTGGAAACCAAGGTACAGAGCCCTCCTTTATCACTCACACTTTCTGTTTGTAGCTTTTCTCTTTTTAACTACTTCAGGAAGACTGAAGTAAGCCACCACATTTTCACTCTATGAAAGCCAATTTTAACATTACAATACATTTATTATTCTGCAAGCTTCTCTGAAAAAAAGTGCCTTATTTAGTCATGCTTTCTCTTTCTGTTTTTTTTACATTAAAAAAAAATCATTACTATGAAAGTCCTCTCTTTACACAGGTTAATAACTCACACACACACACGCAGAAAACACCTTATTTATTGTGAGTATTCAGGATCAAAATCCCCTGAAGAGAGCTCAGGAAGTTTTGGCTAAGCCCAAGTCAAGACGGAATCTCGTCTGATTCAATCTCAGATTAAATCACATATGTTAACCTAAAGCTAAATCAAAGCCAAATGCTGTATTTGTACCTCTTTCCTATTAAAACCCAGGACTAGTCAGAACAACCCTCTATTCATGTTGCTATCATTTCACAGGATTTTGGTGGTGTCTTCTATAATCTTATATCTCCCAAGCCAAAAGAATAGATATATTCTTTTCAAATTTCATGTTTTATTTATGTTATTTGTGTATTATACTTTTGGGTTACAGTGATATCAGCCCTTGGGAAAATTAAATCCATCTGCTGAAGGGATTCCAAAACAGGTTTGGAAAGCACTGGCACAATCCGTGTATACTGAAATATCACCCTTATTACTTTTTCCCCTTATTAGTAGGATCAGTGATGGATTTGGCGGCATCTGGAGCAAGGATTTCACTTTCTAATTTAGAGAATGATAAACAAGGGGAAGATAAACAGCTATGCAAGAGAACAAGGTAAAATGTTTTTTGCCAGTTCTGGCACCAGTTTAGCCATTGCCAGTATAGTGAATGGAGGTGTCAGATAGCTGTCTGCTAGGAACAGATGGTCTAAACAGCAGCAGAACATTTAAACAGTTTAGAAAATAATATTACAAAAATCAAAAGGTCTGAACACTAGTGTTTGTGGGGAGAAGGTGAGGAGAGGGAACTAAGAGGGTTTTTTAAATTCTTCAGCAGGTGTTTAACATTGCCTGGTAGATATTGTTTAAGAGATATTCTGTCAGAGGAGAAACCTGCTTGTCAAGAATTATTCCCAAAAGACACTTCCATACATACCTTCCCTACCCACTCATGTCATTGGTCATTCATTACAACTGCATCAGGATTGCAAATTTCATACAGATACAGAAAACACAAGTAAGAAACAGACAGTTATGCTTGTTGAAAGAGGTCCCTCACACAGAAAATAATGAACACTGCTGTTCATATCATTTGGTCCGACTATGACTGCAATATTTGCAATCAAGTAAATTATATCAAGAATTAAAAAAGAGCAAATACTGTAGCAGACAGAAAACTGTTCTGTGAATTCTTATGTAAACAACAATACTTCTAATGCAAAATAAACTATTACACCCACTTACACAAATTTTGTTTACTGGAAAGTTGTTTCTTTGTTTACTGGAGCTTTTCATTTTTATCCAGACTTGACTAATTATTTCTACTTTCTGTAAAAAAAGCTACGGTACTATATTTTGGCAATAAAATAAATAAATCCTGAACATACTGGGGAAGAAAAAAAGCTCTTACTGTCAGTTGGGACATTGCAACTGTTGAGTCATGAGATAATCCCTCACTTTGTTTGAGTGCATTGCTTTCGCTAATGAAGAACCATTTGTATTTTGATCCACAATTGTTTTAAGCAAGAAGGTAAAGCACATACGTAAAACCTGGCAAAATTATATATTATCTAAAAGATTCTTCCTATTTACATAGTGAAAAAATAACCTAACCTCAACATTTTCCATGACATAAATGATAAATATGTTGAAAGTCGCAGTTTTGAAAGTTGCTATTTTCATAAAAGAAACTGCAAAAGGCAGGTTGGGTATTCAATATATTTGAAAAAAATAATAATTAATACAAAGTACATTGACTGTATTATTAAGCAATTCAGTATCAAAGATCAGCTGTCTTTTTCTTGTTGTTGCTCTTTTAAATGTTTTTTGTTTGTTTTGTTTTCTCTTCTGTTTTTTACCAATTGATAAATTTAGGCTGGGGGGATTTGGATTACCTTTTAACCTTGCCTTTTCTCATAAAAAAGACCCTCACAGAATACAGGAGCTCAGAGTTCAGCAACTGTTAGCTGGTGTTAACTGATGCACTGAAATTCCCCCCAGTTCATGAGAGAAGACAGAATGTTTCATGAGTTACTTATACATTATTTTGTCATAAGAAAAAAAGAAGTATTTTTTTTAGTCAAACAGTTTAGTATCAGTCATGTGTCATTAGTTCTTAATTTTTTCTCAAAGAGTGCTCAGTTCACCCAAATAACAACTTTACTATTTCAGAGGTCTTTTGTCTGACAAAGCACAATGGATGCCAAAGATGTTCTTTCTTGGTTGGTGGCAATACTTGGATAAGTCTGGCACCTCTACATCTTGAAGACAGAGAAATAAACCCTTGGAAAGGTGTATATGCCAATGAAATTAAGACATTCATTTTTGTGATTCTAGTCATTATATGGAAAAATAAACTC
The DNA here is from genome assembly GCA_034781795.1 of Crypturellus tataupa. Lineage (NCBI taxonomy): Eukaryota > Metazoa > Chordata > Aves > Tinamiformes > Tinamidae > Crypturellus > Crypturellus tataupa. Next base: position 1,894,208 of record JAWLRI010000838.1, on the reverse strand, counting down.
TGAGTCACATACTCTCTTGCTTTGTGTTCTGCAGCTTGGAAGAGTACCTTTTATTCATTAAGTCACTCTCTTCCTACCATGTAGTCTGATAGATCTATTTTGATTATGTGTATTTAGAGTAAAGCATGTTGCAATTAATTTCTTGTTTAAGTGTCATGACCAGACCTCTTAAAGAGATTCTTAAAGAGCAGACACTCAAGAGATATTCTTAAGAGCATTATGTTAGCAAAGTTTGAACATGATGGGAAAGCCGCCTGAATGTTTGCCAGCCTACTTGGTTTTCCTTTATTTGACACCAGTTCATATTTAGCATACTCATTTGCACCTAAAGTAGTATGTATGAAACCAAAGGTATTGCCAGGTATCTTTTTATAATAGTTTTCATTGCTGTCTTTACAATCTCGCAGCATGCTATGTACAATAACCACAAAACTTCTATAAAGTTCTTAGTCTGTGACAGCTCATGCTGTTTTATAAGGTATTTTCTGAAAAGCTGTAGGACTTTCATAGACTGTTACTCATAAGCCCTGTCCTGACTGTGCTACAGGGATTCTTGTGCGTTTGTCCATTGAGACCTCTTATTTAACCATGAGAAGACCCTCAGCATTTTTACAACCTGAAATTTTCTTCTCTATTCACAAGGCGCAGGAAAAGAAAGACTCCATCTGGCACCTACAATATGAGAGTGGAGAGAGTCTTTTGTAACATAGAACTAAAAATCTCAGCTGCAAGCTTAAATTTTAGATATTTAAGAAGTGCTAAAATGAATTCAACGCATTGACAAGCCAAACTAAAGGAAAACATCTTGAACTTTTCAGACAAGTTGTAATTTCACTTAGATTGAAGGAGTAAACTTTGTAACTGTAAAGTAACTATTATTTTGAAAAGAATAGCAACTTCTAGAAATAAATATTTAGAGAAGGACTCATCGCATAACTTGACAGGCTTAAGAAACACATTGAGCATTCTTAGTTCTAATGTATTTATGACCTAATCTTGGTAATCATAGGGTGTATTCAAGTACATGACACAAGCTAATTTCCAACAGGACAATCTGCTGCAATTTCTTCTCCTTCCATTGAATCTGCAGCTTGTACAGGACTGTGGGTTACTGCTTGCAGGTGTAATTGTGTACATATACTTTTAACAATTTGGAGGTAAATCAAATCGGCAATTCAGCAAGTTTGCAATAGACCTAAGAACATTCTTACACAAAGGTAACCTTCTGCTTGTCTGAACACCTTATTTTGAAATTGTCTTTAGAAACAATGTAGGCTTCTCAAAGCAACACTTCTCTGGTACATAGAAATGATTGTTTTTGTGGTTGTTTGATATCTTGTAGACTGCTGGTAGCACTACAAAGGAATGCACTATTTCTACCTAAATACTACTCACATCATGTAAACTTGTATGTGGAATGCTTTTTTTTTTTTTTTTTTAACTGGTTGTGTCATACACACAGCTGTCATCTATTTATGGATGAAAAGTGTTCCAGAAATTAAGCTAGTGAAAAGGATGATACATAAGCAAAACCAATTTCATGTAAAGGCAGTAAGCCCTTGTGATGGTAGTGTGTAGAGCTCAGGATAAGAGAGAGCACCTTTGGTCACTCAGTATCTTACTGGCAAGGGGAAGGCTTCCAACACTGGATCATTCCTATTTTCAAGCTACTTTTTTTTGGTGACCCAGTTCCTGGCAGCCAGACAGAATAATGCTAAGAGTCCCCTGACCTGCTGCCTGACAGGCGTGTGGTTGATTTCCCTTTCTGTTTATATGAGGAACAAAGAATGAGAAAAGGCAGAAAAATATTGAAAGATATCTTTAAAAAAAAAAATTTCCCTAAACCTGATAAAAATAGAGAGCATTCAAGTTTAATTTATAGGTTACAGCATGGCTAAAAAGCTTGCTTATAAGACACATAAGCTTGTTTGGTTATAACACTGGCCCATGTCACCTGGTGCGTAGTAGTGGAAAAAACTGTCTGATCATAAGCTGTTTGGTTACATCTGCATATATCCCTTTACACACCTTTAAAAAATATTTCCTGACTGAGATGTTCAATGAAAACCTTACGATTTATTTCAAATAACAAGACAGTATAGAATTATTAACCAGCAGAAAACAATACACTGTATGAAATTAGTATAGCTTTTGTCATAGAAACTGAGGCCAACAGTTTTAGACAAAATATTTCTTGGCTCTTAGACCCTTTATTATCATCTTCATTATTTTTAAAAGGGCCTTCTGTTTCAGACCACTTTTTGGCTATTCAATTGAAATATATATGATACTCATATAAACTGCAAGATTTTGTCAAGAGAAAAGACAGACTATACTTTACAAAGGAACAATAAAAATAGTCGCTTTCATTAGTTAGATGATATTGTAACTATTAAACTACTACTAATAACAAAGTGCATCATGATCATATACCTTCTGCTAGATTATGAAGCATACCATGAAGCATGTCAAGGGTAGGATATATCTTGGATTTTTCCTCCATACACTTACATTTGAGCAAGGAAATGTCAAAATGTTCTGAGAACTTGGCAGGAGATCCTCTTCTAATTTTACAGGTAGAAGCTTTGTGTATCCTTTGGATCCCTAGTTTAAACTAAACTCCAAAACTATCTTTCCCAGAAATTTAATATTTCTTCTGGTTAAAAAAATGTGTCAATCTAACAATGACTTTCAATTTAAAGTCTCAGCAAGTATGGAACAAATCCTTCAAAATCAGGATATGACTAGGCATATGATCCAGTCCAAGCCCTTGATGATAGGGACTCCTTCTCCACAGTGCAGGAGCTTAGACAATTACCATACTTCAGAGGATAATTTTAACCATCAGCACCAAATTGAATCCCATGTTATATCAGATACAAAGAAAGAAAGATATGCACCTTCTGAAATTACTATCAATGCTGTGGCAATTTTGCAAACAAGGGTCAACGGTAAATGATAGGATTAATGAAGAACTACATCAGGGTTAGGTATAAATATAAAAGAAAAAAAGAAAAAAAAAACATTTCTTTTCAAGGACATATGACTAAGACAATTGTCCTCTGCTAAATTTGACCCACATTGTATATTAGAACTGGCACAAACAAGCATGAACATAAGGGGAGCTAGAGATGATGACGCAAAATCCTAAATCTAGCCTTCAACAAAATCCACCACCCTTACAGGGTCAAAAACTTAGTCTTGGTAGGAGGACTAGCCTATTTCAAATAGCTGTATAACCTGGATGTTACAGAATGCATTTGACTCCGACCACGAGTGACATGACTTCAGATCTCAACTGACTGTGTTAGGAGTAAAGAAAAAGGAAGTGTTCCGTAGCTTATACACATTTGTTGCTAGTGGATAGCTGAAAGTCAAATACTTGTCTCTATGCAAAAATCTATGGTAATTACTTAGCAATGAGCAATATGATGAAAGTTAGAAATATTAAGCAAGAAGTTATCAGTAACTGTTAAAAAATAATGCAGGACAATTCCCAGATATCCTCCCTTCCATCTTCTTTTTTTTTTTCTGTAATTTTTATTAGTTTTCCTAATCATTAATTACTTCTCTCTCTTTCCCCAACACCTGGCTGCAGATTGACCATTGGTCTTGCCAGCTGCAGAGCCATAAGAATATTAATAGCATTGCTGAATTTTTGCAAATCATTTCAATGCTATCCTGGTGGGTTTGCTTCTGGTCTTCGCTGTGCTCAGTGAGGAGAGGCACCTACACTGTTATTTCAGAAGTAAAGTCCACAATAAGCAGCTAAGCTAAGTCAGGACAGAGCAGCTAAGTCGGGAGTGGATGCCCTCCCTGGTGCCCACTTAGCCAGCCCAGATCAACTGCCTCAGGGATACACAGGTCATAATCTTGTGCTCCCTGCTGAAGATAATCAATGCTTCAGGACTGGAGGTGCAGAAGTGCACTCTGTGAACACATGTGAAAAGAGATATTTTAGAGCGGCTTGAAAGGGACCGACAACTAGCAGGTGGTTGGAAGAGAGGAATTTGATAGCAGATCGCATGCCATCAACAGCAGAGCAGTTTGGGAAGTACCAGTGGGCATATGCATACTGCAATGTGGGGGACACTGTCCAAATTGTCTCCTGTATAAAAATTCATTGCCTGTTACCAGCTGTTATGAACAACCCTCACTAAGCAGTGACCATAAAGGAAAACAGATAATCACTAAAAGATACATTTCCAACAATTAGCTCTCCAAGCACCATGAAAAAATGACACAAAAAATGTAGCAGCCAGTTAAAAAACAAAGCGGGTTTTGTTCATGGGACGATTATACTTAGCAGTACCCAAGCATATTTACTGCCTACTGGCACTAGATATGTCATAACTCACTTTCAGTAAGTTGAAGTCTTTATCAGCCTGGTTGCTTATTGGTGTGAACCCACAGAATTTTACGAGGCAGAGACACATTTTACCTAGTATAAGTCCCAATCATTAAACAAATGGGAACCAGTAAAATAATAAAATCATCTTCTATTATTTCTGCAAGTCATAAACAAATTGGATAACACTGGGCAGGGGGAGAAGAGGGAAGAACTCCATCTAGGTCCGAACGGCATTGCATTGCACTGCATTGAAATGAGTCTAGGTAAGATACTAAAGTAGAAGGCCACTTCCTCATTTAAAGGCAAAAAAAAAGAGATCCTGAGCAGCAGCAGTAGGAAGTTCAAATCACGAGTTGCCAGTTCATGTTTTCACTCTTCTGAACAGATACTTCATTTGTTAATCATTTATATCAGGTCTAATGCAATCTTTAATTTCATATGACAGCAAAGTTTATGATTTTGCTCTAGATTCTGGACCATAAATTATTTTTTAAAATCACTGAATCATATAGTCATTAAGATTGGAAAGAACCTTTACATATCCTTACAAATCCTGTGGAACTTTTGATGCTTTAGTTTGTGGCCATTTCTTGAGACTGTCCCTATCCTCCTTCCTCCCTCCCTTCAGGTATTTATATACACTCCAGGCTGAAGAGGCCTTTCCTCATAGGGCAGATGTTCCAGGTCTCTGATCATCCTTGTAGTCCTGCGCTGGACTCTCTCCAGCAGCTCCACATCCCTCCTGTATTGGGGGCCCAGAACTGGACACAGTGCTCCAGATGAGGCCTCACCAGGGCTGAGTAGAGGGGCAGGATCATCTCCCTCGACCTGCTGGAGATGCTCCTCTTACTGCACCCCAGGATCCCATTGGCCTTCTTGGCCACGAGGGCACCCTGCTGCCTCATGGTCAGCCTGTCGTCCACCATGACTCCCGGGTCCTTGTCTGCAGAGCTGCTCTCCAGAAGGTCAGTCCCCAGCCTGTACTGATGTCTGGGGTTATAAAATGCTTATCATAGTTTTTTATCAAATAAAGGCAAAGCATAAGTATCCAGAACTATAAAGAAAATTATGGTTATAACATGTGGGCAATGACTGCATTTATGTAGCAGGCCCCAAGAACTGTAGTAGATCAGAATATCATAGCAGTAATTTTTCACAATACAAATAAAAGTACATAGGCATCTCCTGCCTGAAAGAAGTAGTCAGAAATGACAAAATAGACCTCATGATCTTTCCCAAATTAATGGGTCATTCCCATATGTTACAAGCCATTCAGTGGGTATTTTTTTTTCTTGGCTCATCAAACTCCATTAGCACTGTATAGGCCTTCTAAGGTAGGTCTATCTCACACATAAGCATGTTTTAAACTTGAATCACCTTGTGATCAAACCATTTGGTCTTCCAATTGTGTGTTTTTAGTCTGAATCCTAATCACGTTAGGAAGAATATGGTTCTGGTACCAGATGCAGACCTGACTTTAAGTCGTTATAAAAGATGTAAACAAACCAGAAAGAGTCCAGAGAAGAGTAATAAAAATGATAAAAAAAAAAAAAAGACTGAAATGATCACAGTCCTTAATATGTGTTGTGCTCCTGCAGAGGACAGCAATCAACTGTTGTCCATGTGAACAAAGACATACCCAGTAAGAATTTGCCATATTTGTAACAGAGGAGATTTTGATTTAATAGGACAGACTTTTGACAGGAGTTGGCTAAATCACACAATTTCTGTTTAGAGATGTTTCAAAAAGCTTCCAAAAAACAAGTTGGAATTTGGGGCTGAATCAGAGCACTAGCAACACCATTATTTAAATTCATAGCATTATGGAACCTGACTATCAGACAAGAAGGAATAAGTATTGTACAATTTGTTGTAAAAACCTGTTTTCTCATAGTTGCTTTAAAATACTATTAAGCAATTCTAAAAAGTTTTAACAGCTCAGAAAAAAAAAGAAAAAGAAAAAAAAGGAGGGTCTCTATTAGCCTTCTTCATGCTTTCCATTTTTTATTTGATGAGAGTTTTCCCTGTGATCTATATTTTATGGCTTTTTTATACAAATATATGGTACACGTCTATTGCCACAATATAGTCTATTGTACACTTAGAAGTAAATGCAAGGCTTAAAACAAGCATTTCAGTCTTTATTCTTTAATACTTTAATGCTATTTGATAAAACTTCAGAAAACGGTCATGTAGTTTGTTAAACAGAGGTTACACACATAAAGTGACCTTTGGAAAGAAAAAAGACACTGCCACTTTAAGTCCATCCACACATAATCACAGCTTCTATGGCTAAATCACAAATAGTTTATGAAATACTATATAAACATAATCTGTTTTGCAGTGTATTTAACAGGTGATTAAACGTAACAAGCTTCCAAAGCGTCTATTTTCTATAAATGGACAAGATAAATAACTAGTCTTAATACACTCCTACATTTAAAAAACATACGCACATATGTTTTTAATATAGATTAAAAAAAATGGTGGTATGCTTTATGGCAATATTTTTTGCCTTTCCCCAATAAAATTTAATATTAACTTTGCTTGGAAAAGAAGAAACCTGATCAAGTCTAAAGATTAGCTACAGTCCTTCAAGATAAATCTCACATTTTTTGTTATTAGCTTGAATTTATCATCTAAAATTTAAAAATATATGTTTTAAACTACCGCACAATGAATGATTTAGAGTTTTAAGTCAATTCCAACTTTGTTTCATATTATCAAACTAGAAAAAAGTCTCTGATCTCACTTTAAACATTCACAATAAATGCTTCACACTTAGCATGGATTTTATTCTTGCAAAAGTAATCCAGCACTTGAAAAATGTTAAAACACAGAGTATGACTCTTGGGATATGAGTTATTGAAATCAGTTATTTTGGAGACATGCCAAATCAACACTCCTGTACACTAACACTCCTTAAAGTTGATTGGCTGCAAAAGGAATAAGTTTCATTTTGGGGATTTATAGACTTTTGTTTAGGTCTTTAACAGAAAAGCCAGGTTAGGATCAGCAATTATACTAGAATAAATAACACTAGAAGTATTTTTCAAGAAGAAGATACTGGAAGTATTTCAAGAAGAGAAGGCTAAAAGGAAATCTGATCAGTGTATATAAATACCTGAAGGGAGGGAGGGAGGAGGATGGGGCTAGCTTCTTTTCAGTGGTGGTGGGCAATAGGACAAGAGGAAACGACCGCAAACTTGTGATAAACAGGAATGTATTCCATGACAAACGGTTTGTGCTGACTAAGGCATAATGAGCAAATGTGAGGGAGTACAAAACGTTCTGTAAATAAACTGTCGGAAATTAAAACAATGGGACTCAAAAAGCGCATGCCTGTTAACTTTAAGAAGGGAAAAGTTCACTGAAGGGAAAAATTCACTGAGGAAGAAGAGGAGCCTTCATCAAGAAGACCATTAGTGGGGCTTAAAAGACCCCCTAGCAACAAGGAAGGACATGTGCAGAAAGGAAGTATGACGAAACAAGGAACTTTCAAGAAGCGGAGCTAAGAAGGAATAAAAAGCTCTCACAGATTACAAAGCGCGCGCTGTTGGTGGAGCAGAGACTCCCCGACCGCCCAGCGCTGCTTGCTTGCTATTTGCAATAAAGCATACTGGCAAATGAATTGGCTCAGAGGATTTGTCCGTTTATAACAAACTTAAGCACCAAAAGTTCCACAGGAGCTTAAATAAGAAATTCTTGACGGTGAGGGTGACAGAGCACTAGAACAGGCTGCCCAGAGAGACTGTGGAGTTTCCTTCTCTGGAGATCTTCAAAACCCACTTGGACACAATCCTGTGCCATGTGCTCTAGGCGACCCTGCGTGTGCAGCGGGGTTGGACAAGATGATCTCTAGTGTTCCCTTCCAGCCTTAATGATTTTATGATCCTAAGTATAATGTAACATCATGCAATCCAAATGTTCTAAGAAAGGTAACATTCATTATGTAAGAAAATTGATCTGTCTGGAATACAGTTAAGTCTGGGATTATTTCAACAAATTATGCTAAAGATTAGAAAGCTTACTTGCGAGGAGCAAGAAATTCTTCAGGTAAATGTTGTTTGCATGTATAACCACAACATGCATCAAACATTTAACCTATAGACATTTTTATCTCAGCTATAACCAGAGGGTACTGCATCTCTCTATCATCATGCATGTGCTATAGAAAGGATTGGCTTTGCATGGCTTCATTTACTCTGGGAACTCACTCACTTGGTATGTAGGGAAACAGGGACTGTTGTACCACTCTGCCGCAGACACATCTCACTCGCCAACTCCATGCAACCATGTTGTACTTGTATCTGTAAGTCTTACTAATCCTACATTAAAGGACAGCTTAATATTCACCAGAGACTTAGCAGCTCTACAACTTCAGCATACGAGCATATTAAGATATGCTCGATTACAGAAGAAGTGGTTTTGGCCTAGCGGGGTTTGCAAAGTCATTTCACTTTGCTGTGATGTAGGCAGTCCTACATTTATACGAAAATATTTTGGAAGATGAAAATATTTTTCTGCGGCAGGAACAAAGAAATGACAGGGCCTTAGAAAGCCTCATACTCTATCAAAACAAAAAGTCAATGTATGTTTAAACATTTGGATATAAATAATCTTAGTCCCATTATAGACAAACATTTCAGAAAAAAAGTAACAGATGCATAATCACCTGACCTTCTAAGAGAAACATAAAAGCTACTTTGGACAGAAATATGAGAAGAGCACAGAGTATACCTTTAGCTTTGGTTCTGGCACTTAAGTGCTGTAGGGTTGATTGGAAGTAAAAAAAAAATCCTCCCTAGAGATTTATGTCATATTCAAACAAGGGTCCATGGAAAGCTTCCCGAGCTCATGAGTCTGGGTTGACAATTTAACTGTGTCCTAGCCTGTATGTCACAATGAAACCAAATGTGAATATTTCACATTGTAGTTCTTGCAAGTTGAGGAATCAGGGTACATCTAGTCAGGTTTAGATACAGCCAGAGAGTTTGATTTGAGAGTATTTCTGTTGGATTTCTAAAGGCCGGTGGCCACATTGTGAGCGAACCAGGTCTGGTTTTGTAAACACATTCCAAAAGTATGCTGTTTTATTTCACAAAGTAAATTTTAGCTGTAGACTATTAAAGTTCAGTTATTCACCAGTGATAGGACAAGGGGTAATGGGTACAAGTTGAAACACAGGAAGATCCATCTCCACGTGAGAAAGAACTTCTTCCTGTGAGGAGTCACCTTCTCTGAAGGTCTTCAAAACCCGCCTGGATATGACCCTGCGCCACGTGCTTTAGGTGTCCCTGCTGGAGCAGGGGGTTGGACTAGATGATCTCTAGAGGTCCCTTCTATATTCAAGCATTCTGTGATTCTCTGATTCTGTGATCTAATTAATGCATTAATAAGTTTACCTAAAGATATCAAGATTTTATTTGACACTTATCACACTATTATATTTTATTTATAACCCAGAAAACATCAGAATGCAACATTTTAGGCTATTTATTCACTATTTTAATACTTACACGATCAGGTTTAAGACAAGGGCTGTTTTGGACAAGACTGTCTTTGGCATAGGGCATTGCGATCAGTTATTCTATGAGGTAATATACATCAGGCATACTCATCAACACTTCCTTAAGCAAAGTAAAGAGAACTTAGCTCAAGGAAATAGAAAAATAACATTAAATAGAGAGATACTATAAATCTCTGAAATAGCATATCCTTGGAACTGTGCTTGCAGCAGAATTCATGTGTGTTTGCAGTACAGTCAATAAGCACGATGATGGCTTTTTGTGCTGTTTTCGGAATTTCTCAGAATTCCAACAGCAACCTTACATAAATAACAATAATTCATTCCTCCAAATCAAGAGGAATATAGTTCTGTAATACTGTACTTAGAGCATATATTTCAATTGTATTGATTGAAATACAAAGCCATGATAGTTTAAATAATTTCCTGAACTAATTGGTTTTTACGTGTTCTTTCTTAAGTTTTGGAATTCAGGCATTTATTAAACAACTTCATCTATAATAAGTTTCTGTTCAATAAATTATTGGAAATACGCATTTTCTTCTGTCGCCATATGAATGCATTCACTGATATCACTGATATATTAAGCTTTATTATTTTTTATTTGGCTCTTTTGAGTCCTAAGCACATACTACTGAAATGGATAAAGGATCTAGTTCATAAAACTGGAGTATTAAAGGCTATAACTTCTCAAGGAAATGATAAAAAGAAAGAAAAAAAGCAAACCTAACCAAACTTCCTCCACCCCACCAAAACAGACACTAAACAACCTATCTTAGAACAACTTATTTAGAACTACTAAAAAGATATTGGATTCATCATAGACAGCTCTTTAGAAATATCAATTCAGTTCTCCAAACGGTAAATAGAATATTGAGAATCAAAAATTGACCTTCATGGAAGACAATATGAAAGGCTAGATCTGTGTGGCAGCTGAAGCTTTACATTTTTTTATGAAAACTGCTTAATTTTCTACAAGTGTGTTTCTGCTCATGTTGCAATAAAAGTTTTGTACCTATACTTTAGATTCTGAATATGGAGGTGGGTGGAGAAATGAAATTCTGTACCAACTTTTGAGGATAGTCTTCAGAAACAGTCTTATGTCCAAGGATCTGTTACAAGCAACAACACATACACAGAGGTATTGTTTCACTTCTTTTGCAGTTTAGGCTGATTATTAAAGACTGAAGATCACAGACAGGTAAGGAGTTTAAAAAACATGTATTAAAATTCATTCTGAAATGATATGTTAAAAGGCGCAGTATTAGGATTAAAATATATTTAATAATGTAAATATCAGGCAAATTAAAGAGAAGATTTAATTTCCAGCCTGAGAAAGGGTCAGATCTGCAAGTATTTCTTAGTGTTCTGACAGCAAGAATTTTCTTATATTTCACTTAGTTTTATCCAAAGAAGTGAACAAGAAATTAATAAAGTAACTGCTACTGTTATTGAAGTAATTACTGAAGTTAATGAAGAGCTACAGAGTGTGAAAGGAAGAGGAAGATGATAACACATAGACAGAATAAATCTGTCACATGGGGAAAAAAAACAACAAAAATCCCCCTATTTAACTGAACATTAGAACCAATTTAAACACCTAAATAACCTGTGGTTATTTAGGTTTAGGGGGTTTTCCTCAAAGACTAGAACATGGCTCTTCAGAAAAGATATTAGCGCTAAGTCATAATGTCATCAGCAGCAGGAAATTGAGGTAGCAGCTAATAGCCATCAGTGCAGTCCTTATTAGAAGGAGAATTTCAGGGAAGAGGCTAAATGGCAAAAAGATTAGATAGATGGTTAGTTAAACCTATTCTTTAGGTCATTAAATAGTGCAAATGCCAGAGGGATTTTAGTTGACATCTGAAAAGATGTGCTTTGGCAATCTAACCAGAGATTTGTAGGTAGCTGCTGATTCGCTTTACCTGTTTCTGCAATCTGCTTTGAACACTAGAGAGTGTTGATTTGATTACAAAGTAGGTGTGCCAAAATATCACACAGTTTTGAGAGACATTTCACAAGCATCAAGAGGATGATTTAATCATACATATATAGTAAATTCATTCTTTAAGAACTTCCATCAGCAGATGCATAAATAGTAAATCATTAATTCTGGGAAATCATCAGAAATTTCTTTAGGGTCATCAGCTAGTTACATTTCACTGAAATGTAAGGTATAATGATGTGTGTGGGAAAAAAGGATTTTGTATAAGAAATACTTCATATTATTTTTCAATACTGTATACTATGTGTTTTCCTTACTAATTATAAGTAGGAGTTAATAAACCTTTAAAATACTGACCTGATAACCAACAAAGTTAACAAGTTTCTCCATAGGTTCTACAAACTTTTGAAGGTGCGATGTTACACAAAAAAGAAACTTCACTAGGATTAGCACTGGGTAATTCTTATGTTGGAAATCAAATATCTCCAAAAAATAGTTGATTGCTGCCTGAATGGCAGCAGAACCCTATTTCAAGGGTCCTGCAGCATTGACGTAAGCTGGCCTGGGTAAGACTCTCCAGTTTGTGGTTCTGCTCCTCTCCTGTATCCAGCTGGCCTGTGGTTCATCCCTACTGATTTTCTTAAACTATGTTTTAAAAATTTCCTGTGTACTAAACTGTCCTCCATGACCACTTCTGCATTCATCATTTGCATTCTTCTGCTGAATTCAGCATTTTTTTTTCTAATTGTACCTAAGTAAACAGGCAGGTAAATAAGAGAAACAAATATTTATCCCTATAGCATTTCTTTTTTGAAACACATTTTTTAAAAAGGACATAAAAAGCAGTTAAAATACTTACTTGACAATATTTAATCTGCTGTTTCAGCCCCACAGACTGTTGTCCCAAAAAAGTTCTCCTTTCTATGATATGATTACTGATTAGTTTGGTGAATGAGGAGAGAACTGTTGATATAATTTCCCTTGACTTTAGAAAGGCTTTCAACACCATTCCCCTTCTAACATCCTCATAGACAAAATGAGGAAATATGCCCTAAATAAACAGAAGTAAGCTGGACTGAAAACTGCCAGGCTCAAAGGACTGTTGACCGGAACTAAGTCCAGCAAGAGATCAGTCACTAGTGGTGGGGCCTGAGGTTGATACCAGCTCCAATTCTGGGTATATCTTTATTAATGATCTGGACAGAGTGCACAGTCAGTGCATTTGCAAATTAGACAAAACTGAGAAGGTTGGTTGATGCACTGCCTTTCAGAGAAACCTTAAGAGTCTAGAGAAATGGGCCAACAAGAACCTCACAAAGTTCAATAAAGGGAAATGCAAAGACCTCAACTGGAATGAATAACTCAATGAACCAGCAGAAGAATAAACCAATGACCAGCTGGAAAACAAGCTTGAAGAAAGCAGCTTCTCAGAAAAAGAGCTATACTGAACAACAAGTTGAACATGAGCCAGCAATGTAGCCTTGCAGCAAAGGCCAACAACATCCTGGGCTGCATTAAGAAGAACTTCGCTATCTCTTCCACAGCATGGCCAAAATTGATTATTCCCCTCACTTAGCCATGATTATGGGCTCTGCAGTGCAAGACAGACATGGAAATAATAGAGCTAGTCCAGTGAAGAGTTGCAAAGATAATGAAGGGACTGGAACATATTGTGTTATGGAAAGCTGAGAGACCTGGGACTGTTTAGCCTTAAGAGAAATCTGAAGGTATTTTATCAATGTATATAAATATCTGATGGCATAGTGTAAGGAAGACAGAACCAGATTCTTCTTAGTAGTGCTCAGTGAAATGACAAAACGCAATGGGAACAAATCATTTAAATGTAAGAAAAAAAAAAAAAAAAGTGTGGTCTGAGGGTGCCTAAGCACAGAAACAGGTTGCCAACAGATATTGTAGAATTTCCATTTGTGGAATTTCCATTTTTGGAGATATACAAAACCAAGTGGACAGCACTGGGCAGTCTTCTCCAACTGACCATAATCTGAGCAAGGGATTCGACAAGGTGATCTCCAGAGGTCCTACCACCCTCGGTCATTCTGTAATTCTGTGTTCTGCTACAGGTTTCTCTCATACATCAGAAGTTCTGATTTAACACATGGATCTCTATGTTCAGAGTTTGTCAGCAAGAGGAACTGCTCCAGACAGCACAAAAGAGAAGAGTGTTTCAGTCCACAGAATGAAATATTAACAGGGCACTTGGTCTGTTGTTTAGTGATCCTGATTGGTATCCCAGGAAAACATTATGTTTTCTGCAATGATAATAAGGAGCTAACATAGAAATACATTAAACATGCTGTTGGCTTGCAATGAATGATAAAACCAGAATTCAAGATATATTTTAGAGAGTTGTCTTCTGAAAACTGAGACAAGAATATTGTCCCAGCCTGGGACCAAGGTATGTTTAGTTGCTAACAAGAGAAAAGAATTTGAATTCTTGTTAGTTTCTAGAATAGCTCTTCTATATAATTAAAGTATATTTTATTTATATATAAACATAAACCTGCACACATACATATTCTCTATGTATGTACACACATGTTCTTTAAAACAAAACAAAAATAGACATGTAAAAAGAGAATGGAGTAGTCACTATATTTAAAATAAAGTGTATCATATTTATTTTGTAAGTATGTGTCTTAAGTTTTCTGTTTGTGCTTAATATGACTCAATGTTAACTATAGCAAACTTAAAACCAAAATCATTAGATCAGCAAGCAGTAGCTAAAGAGAGTTGGACCTCACACATACCATGTAACAAAGTTAAGGCTTAGCTCTTTCCATTTGACTGAACTATAGCAAAAGCTTTCCAAAAAGTTTTGGACCTGATGATCTCCGTACATGTGAGGACTAACTGGCCACCTAACCTGTAAATTTGTTGGTCAGCATGGATCAACAGAGATGGTACTGATAAATGTTTATGTTTAATTGTATGTGGTATTGTTGTCTAGGTCTCTAGCATACTTTCTAAATAAACCAGACAACTTCGTCTTCTTGGAATTGAAAACTCTTAAATGGGGGTAGTGTATACAACTATCATTTGCATCATCAAAAACCAAAAACTGCAAACAAATCACAGAATGAAACTGTTACCAAGTGAAACCTTTTTTTTAAAATCAGCCTTATTGCATAAAGCGCTCTGTTACAAACAGCTTGGCAATATTACTTGAAATGAAATGTTTTAATTAGTTGGCTTCATTTCTTCTGGAACTTTTTAAGAAGCCATGATGTAGTTCATTTGAGTGCATGAAGACCAAATAATGAAGTTAATATCTGCAGACACTATCTTCTTTGCTAGTTTGTTAATGAAAAGAGGTTAAAGAGCATTATAATTTGAGACTGAAAATCTTCCTGCAAATGAATTACTGAAGAAAGACTTTTTTTTTTTCTGACTGTTCTCCAAAAATGGTTGTAGTAAATCGGTCCACACCAAAAAGAAATGATAGTTAAGAATCAGACAAACAGACACAAAGGATCCACTAATGAATACCAACACCATCTTTTGTCAGGATTTGACTTAATCTTCTGTGATGTTAGAATCTCTTAATTAAGACCATGGATTTTCCTCAAAAACATATTCTTAAAGTGATGGCTGAAAAACTGTAAGCCAACAGCAAGTTTCATCCCCAAAGAAAGCATTTCTAAGGAAACACAGTAATAATGAGCCACGTTTCTGAGGGGTAGATGAACTGGATTTTTAAAAATATTTTCCTCACAACCTGCTCATATACTATTTTAAATGCTCCTGTAACTTATTTTGAAGATATGAAAAAGATCTTTATTGCACACAAGAAAATTTGATAAATAATATTAAACATACTAACTAAACATTTTTCCTACTTCCAAAAGGAAGTAGGAAAAGTATTTAAGATTTATAAGAGTGATTTATACAATGTATATATTGCGTGGAATGACAAGAACTCTCTGAAGTTTTCAGATACAATTTTTAGTAATGAATAGCAAATATCTGGTGTGATAGACATTAATTTTGGCATAAAAATAAAATAGCAATCTAACAATGATATATTAATCAACAATCTTCAGCAAGGATTACAGACCAAAACACTCCTAGAAAACCAAATCCTGCTTAGTAATATACTATTTAAAAAGGCTTTTTTTTTTCTTTGTTAGATATATTAATGACCATCATGTACAGCTTCTTCTCTCAAAGCAAAACTTCCAGGAATAAATCCTGGGAAGAGAATAAATCAAGATGACAGTTCTCCTTGTTTTATCACTTGCATACCCACAGGTGGGTTTCTGATGACATTATGTGCTGGCACGCAGAGCAGAAGAGTTTCAAGAAGACATCCTCATCCGAGCCTAACTGAAATGCTCAAGTTTGGGGAATTAGGTATTACAGTAAGGAAAAATAAATAAATAAACCTCCCCACACAACAACTCAACAAGCTATTAAGCATGGGAATCACTATGTTATTTTATAGATTATGAGATATATATATGAGATATATGAGATACGAGACTCTTCTTTGTGGTGGCCAGTGACAGGACAAGGTGTAATGGGTACAAATTGAAACACAGGAAGTTCCATCTCCATATGTGGAAGAACTCTTTTACTTAGAGGGTGACAGAGCCCTGGAACAGGCTGCCCAGAGAGGCTGTGGAGTCTCCTTCTCTGGAGATCTTCCAAACCCGCC
>JAWLRI010000838.1:1862813-1877610 GCA_034781795.1 Crypturellus tataupa | reverse complement strand
AAACCCGCCTGGATGCCACCCTGTGCCACGTGCTCTGGGTGTCCCTGCTGGAGCAGGGGGGTTGGACTAGATGATCTGCAGAGATCCCTGCCAACCTGAACCACTCTGGGATTCTGAGGTTCTGTCATATAACTGCTGGATATATTCTGTCATATTTTCCAGAGAATTCCTAATCAGCAGCAAATCTCTGGAACTGAATTCTTGTAGAGGTACATTTTGGGCAGTGAAAAAGAGAAAATAAAAATCTCATTTTCATATTGTTTACCCTATAATTCTATGTAGCATAAGTTTTGAGTTGTGAGACATAAAAAAGTCCCCTGAACTACTTATATGATCTTTACATCATATAAAAAACAATCACTGTTGTCTCATCAAATCAGACTTTTACAGCTTTCAAAGTAATTAAAAAAGTATAAGCTTTGTCATTTCTGAAGAGAGGTAACTTTGCTTTTCCCATTAATGTAGCAGGTTCAAAAAAACAATGAGAATATTGGCACTGCCACCTGGAAAGTGCCTTAGTGATTTCTTTGCATGGTTGACTGTAATTTATTTATTTATTTATTCCCTCACATTTAATTTCAAATACAAAAATTAATTTCTTCAACAATCTAGAAAGCTCAGAATGATTCAATAAGACTCCTTGCTCTCCTATTATAATTATTTTCTTTTTCTGGATATTGAGACATGTACAATATGAACAAAGAGAAGAGAAATCAGGGAACAAAACAGAAGTAAAGGAAGGACATTGTTTTAAGAGTAACTTCAACAGGAGAAAACATCAAGCGATCCTGATGAAGGAACTCTGCGTCTATCATTTAGTTAGACTCAAGGTACCAGCTAAGACTGTTTTTAGTGAGATCAGGAGACTGTAGAGGCATGGGAAGATTTAGAATGGAAGATGTGGTGAGTTCTTGATTTGCTTATGCAAGAGATGAACTGGTAGCTTGAATTGACCTAGGGCAACTTCTTAATACAAGAACATCAAAGAGTTTAAACATGCTTTCATATTTAGGCAAAAGAAAGTGCGAAAGACTGAGAGAGAATTAGGAGAAATAATGGCCATAGAAGAGATTGGGAAGAGGGATTTGACCAGTGGAGCATGAGAACAGATTAAGAGGATACCAGATTAACATCTGTGATGAGGAGTAGGAAGGTAAACCAAAATGAAGAAGAAAGTTAATTAACATTTCGTCAATTTTCTCTCAGAAGAAATTGGTTATATCTTCTGTAAAGATAATTAATCTCCAAATATTCATTTTCTCCTGCCACTGTGTCATGAAAAAGCAGAGTATATTGAGGAGAAATAGGGGTTTTGGCTTAGAACTTGGCATTACATATAAGAATAGAAAGAAGAAGGTCAAACAATTTCAGTTTTCTGCAAAGTCTTTTTTTTTTTCTTTTTTTTTTTTTTTTTTCAGTTTGAGAACAGGGAGAGGAAGCAGTTACAAGAGTGAATTTGCAATGATTTTGGCCAGGTGCACTTGTAAGGAAGAGAGAGGTTAAAGAAAATGTCTTCAGAGGTAGTGGTTAACTGTAGAGGAAAATAACTACCCTAGTAATGATGGAAGAAAATGAAGAGTAGGCTAGCAAAGGAAGCCAGAGCAAAAAAAACAAGTCACTAGCAATGATAGGCTAGTAGTGGCAGGAGCTTCAATAAAAGGATTTGAGAGGCTTGATACAAACTATTGAAAGAGTTGGAAAGGAAAAATGAAGTTATTGAGAGGAGAGAGAAAAGTGCTGAGAATCCTTTTAATAGAAAAACTTCTCATCTGCAATTAAAGAGGAAACAGAGTAGCTATAAAATGTGAAGAGTCATCTTCACAATTGGAAGTTGGAAGTTTCTGGAAGTTAGAAACTGAAATTAGTAACCTTTAAATTGGGGAGATAATTGGGGAGGAGGAAGAAAAGATGGATATGTCAGCACAGGTGACACAATGCCAGAAAGCAATATAAAATGAACTAGAGAGCTCATAGAGCATTAAAAATAATAACACTGACCAAACCATAGACTGGAGGAGAATTTTGCAGCAGATTGTAAACTCATTGTAGATGACTCAAAGTTATAAATTTCTTTTTACTTACTTAGCATGAATTTTAGTAGTTTGTATCTGTAAAGACTGAATATTACTTTCTTACCTAATGATATTTCTAAATTTCTACTATCTTTTCTACAGTCTACGACGGCTCCCTCTCAGAGGAGCTCAGAGAACCTTCAATTTGAGATTTTTTTGGAAACATAAAGGAAGACTCTCTGGCTGCTTTAGATTTGAATGCAATACTAGACAAAATAATGACTCTTGCAGTAAAAGTGAACCATACTGAGCTGAACTAGGAATCTGACTGAAACTGATAAAAAAAAAACTGCTTAAGTGACAAACAGACCAAAAAAAAAAAAAAAATCCCTTCGAGCACTGTAATCCCATAAACTTTCTTGCCATAGAAAATCACCCCGTAT
This sequence comes from Crypturellus tataupa, assembly GCA_034781795.1. NCBI lineage: Eukaryota > Metazoa > Chordata > Aves > Tinamiformes > Tinamidae > Crypturellus > Crypturellus tataupa. The sequence goes on along the minus strand of JAWLRI010000838.1, from coordinate 1,875,155 downwards.
TCTGTGAATATTGGCCCTGTTCTTTCGAAACGAAAAAAAAAAAAAAAAAAAAAAAATTGGTCATGTATATTTAAAGTTTGTTTGCCAGATCACAGAAAAAATAATGTGTAGTATTTATTTCAAAAACAAATACAGGACTATGTTTTAGTTCTATAAAATATTGGTATAAATTTTTCAGTACTAACCATTGAAAATAGTGTTCCTGGATCAGACTATCATGTCTATACACTACAGATATTTACTGTTTAAGCTGGAAGTAGGTTTCTTTTATAGATCCAGCCCTCAATGCCTAATGCCTCGGAAGCCTAAGTCTTGTACTCATTTAGGGAGGTGGTCACAAGGGCAAGCTGTGACTGAAATAGACTTTTATTGTTGGGCTTTTCTCTTTTGAATGGGGAGAGGGATGCTCATTCAAAACCTTATTCAAAAGACATACTGAACTGCAGGAGTTCCTAATTATTCATTTATTAGCAGAGGAGCTAGCCAGATTTCTTAAAAAAAAAAAAAAAAAAAGGATTTTTCCTCTTTCATTGCTTGTTTTCTCCGTTTCAGTGCAATACAATTCTGTGACAATTCACAAGGTTAGTTTGAGATAATGGTCCTAAGTGTTTGGAAAAAAATCACTCATTGTCCTACCTGACATGCTGATTTTGAAAGAAGAAACTGAAGAAACTATGAAACTACTATATGTTTTATTCAGTATTCTATTCCATAAAGGTAGTTATTTTTTGTTGTGGTCAATTTCTTGATTGCAAATTACCTAAATCATTAGTGCTGCTTGGGGGTCACCTCATTTTTCAGTTCACACCAGTGATCTTCATGAACTCTGGCTGATTAGGTATCATATTTTATCTGTTTTATCTTCCAATCTGATGAGGAAAACTCTTGAAGTGTGGAAAGTAAGAACACTGAGAAATCTATTTTTACTGAGAATTATTGTTGTTTGTATGTATGCAAAAAAAACTTTAAAACTTGTACAAAATCCTGATCATAACTTTTGAAAGTGTTCTATAGTAAGAAAATATGAATGGAAGAGACAAGAATGGTCTCAGTCATCAGACGTCCCAGTAAACCAAAGACAGAAATGTCAGAATAGCTTATAAAGAAATATTGTGACAAGTCTTGTAGGATGGATACTTCAAATAGCCCAAGCATGCACCTGCAATGAAGAAAAACTTGCAGGAATACAGTATGGATTCAATGCACTCCCAGAGGTGGAGTGCAAAGACCTTGCATGTGGAACTGCTGGAGAAGAGCGCAAGCCAAGCAGGCTGATAACACAAAGCTCAAGCATTTACCATGTGTGCAGGCCTGTGGCCTAAAGATAAAATATGAATGGAACAATGAATGGAAACTGAATGGAACAACTGAAGACAGGGAAAGCACAGTAATACTATGATTAAGGAGAAATAAAGTAATCCTAAATTATTTTAGCTTTGTTAACACTGTACACAAATCATGCTCAATTACTACCTGTAGTCATAACTTGCCAATTGCCTAAACATTTTGGGATGACAGTGTTTAAGTCTGAAGCTAGATATGAATTTCATTATATGATCTAGGAGAAGGAAAGGTTTAATGTGGTCTCATAAATGATTCTCGCCCCTCTCTCCTTCCCCAATACCCAGCAAAGGAGAGAATGGTGTTTATAGGTCACATGAAAGGAAAAATAGTATTTTATTCCCAGTAAATCAGTGATTTTTTTAATGTAACAACAAATATCTTTTAACTTACATCAATAGTAAAATTAACTTATAGCAGGAAGATTATAAGGACAATTATGTCTTGAAGTGTACAGATTATCTCTTATTGTTATGTGCAATCATTTTGATTTAATTATGCATCCTCAGAGGAATGTTTTAGTTGCAGTGAAATATTCTGCAGCTCCTATATTCTTAGATTGTGTAACCTGCTTTAGAAAGATAATCTTGGATGGTTAAATTCTTAATCTTCAGTAACTGACTTTTTTAGCTAGTCTTAATTAAATTGAATATATATTATATGTATCTGAACAACATGTTCTCCTTTTGGTCATGACTCATTTTGGCTATTACTGGTCTTGCATGAAAAAAAGAAAGAAGAGATACCACACTTGGAAAAAGTCTGCCAAAAACAAATTATATGCAAACTGGTGCCACCTCTTAATGACACATCAACATGCAATGTTCAGGCAGTTGCAGCAACATTATCTGTCTCCTGTAGAATGAAATCCTTGATGGTCACAACAAGTAAGTTTAAACTGCCAGGTTAACTGAGAAACTAAACAATATCCTAACTATAAATCAGGCTCGTGGGGGAGTTTCTCCAAAAATAATAAAGAAGAAAAATATGTATATAGTGTTTGGACAGATAACTCCTTTTGCAATTTCTCAAGACACTTAAGTGTGGTAGTCATCCCATCCAGAAACTAAGTGGTTTAGGAAGAGAATAGATGCTTCTAATGATAGTGTTAAAAGAGTTGATAGTCACTGCAAGTCTGTTCCCCACAATCTCTGAGAAGTCACAGCAATCAGGAGAGGTTTCTGATGACTGGAAAAGGCATACACCATGCCCATTCACAAGAAGGGCAAGAAAAAGGGATGGAGGATCTTCTGGCCTTACTTGTGTTCAGCATCACCTCAATCCTTTGGGATCATTACAGATAATAGCCTTAGAAGACATTTCTAAGCTTTATGATATTCAATTACACATAAAGATTCTAGAAAATATTATGAATAATTATGGCAATATATTTTCAATTTAATGAGAATTTTAGAAGGTGAACCTTATTTTTGTCAGTTATATTCAATAAATTTGGAAAATTCAGTTATATTATCATTCAGTTATTGTGGTTTTACTTGAGTTAAACTTCCAAACTGAAAAAAAAATAGAAATTTCTCTAAGACATCATTCTAAAATTGTCATATTTGCTAATCTAAACAGAAAAATGAAAATTCATTTGCAGATGAAATTAACTTATCTTTTATGCATGTATACAGATGCATGTGCATATATATATATTACAGCTACCAAAATGCACTTGCTTTGAAAACTAAAATGAAAGTCAAAAACATGTTTTCTTTCAAATTCTGACATTAGCTACCAGCTGAATTGGCTATTCCTTAGCCAATGAATATCACTTACCTATTTCTCAGCAGGATGTGTTTCTCCTCTGCAAAATCTGCCAAACAATCTGGCATACTTCCAGTCACAGGGAGACTGCCAGTTAACTTTTGTGGAGTTGGCATCTATGCATATTTGCCTGTAAAAATATGATTGCTTCCTTCCTTCATTTATTTACTTCCTGACTTTAATGGTTTTGGGTTAAAACATTAGTGGAAGAGCCAGAGAAATTATTGCTTGAAACAAAAACTCTGTGACCTGGAGAAACAAAATATCAAAAGGATGTGCATTTTTATATAATTTAGAGAGAACTTTTCCTTAGCTTTTAATGCCTGTATTCCTGTCATAGGAGCCTGCAACATAATTGCATTTTTGAAAAAATCAGTGTAATACATTTTTAAATTTTGTAAGAGCCACCAGTACCACCCACAGTAAAGTCTATGTCTTGTAGAAGCCCTGAACAAAATTTACTTCCCTCTTCTAATATTTCAAGCACCAAGTTGTTGAAGGACCAGATGTACCTGACCACAGGCAACGTGGTCAGCTGCCTTGGCAGCAGAGCACTTACTTCTTCTGGTGATGCCAAGAGGATGATACGTGGAATGTAGGTAGGACAGCTCTGCCAGGCTGAGGAGGCTCCTCAGTCAGATACCTGCTAGTGCGGAGGAAGAGGAGGATAATTGTATCTGCTGCAGCACACACAGGTCTGGAGAGCCCAGGAAGACCATAATCAGATGTGGTTGCACACATCACCCCAACGGGCCCTTCCTACCTGCACAGATGCCTGGTGCTGCCACTTTTAAGGAAGCAGAATATTTGTTATAGGAAGTAGGGCAGTCCTCACCACACCAAGTGGCACATGCCAGATAGCTAATAGCTGCCTCGTTCTGCTTCTTTCCCAGCGAGAGTATGTCAAATATGCATCTTTCCCCCTCCAACTCTATCTCTGTCTATACTCATACTTTGAAAGAGTATGTAGGGCTAATGAGAAGGTGAGTAAAGGGACATATGTAAAAGGAGAACAGTAAGCCAGGGAAGGAGAGAAAAAGGCAGCCCATAGGAGAGGGGAAGAGAGGGCCTCCCTATGGGGTTGTGGAAGGGGTGAAAGCCCTGAGCTCCCCGGGAACATAATAAAAAGAGTATTACTTATCTTAAACTCCTACTATTTGCAGCAGGCCAAAATCTTTAAAACATTGTCTTAAATCAGCTCTTTGTTTATTCTAGGGTATTCTGCTGTTAGCATGTTTTGAGTAAGAGATGCAAATATAAATGTTTCCACCTCTTATGCTAACAATAGAACAGGTAAATTCTGCTGTCTGACATGGGTAAGCTCATGCAGATATGATAAGGTTCTTCTTTTCTTTTGGATTACAAGATTCAGGCTTCTACATTTGGTACACAAATTCACATGTTTCCTATCTATGAAAATCTTATATGTATGTATTCCATTACTCACCAAATGTCCTTTTTTTTTTACATTCTTTATGGTACTTGTTTTTTTTTCCTTTACCTCACTTCCGTAAGTGCTAACTCTTAAGGACTACATGCATGAAAAGAAACTGACTTCCTGATAGGCCGTGACCTTTCATGCATAATATAAATTCACATATTATGATTATAACATAGTTATAGTCATTCAAAAATACTGCGAAGATCTATTTGACACTATTGTATATAGAGTGAGGGCAAAGGGAGTTGAGCTACAAAGAGAACCAACTGTTTTTATTAATGCACAATTTCATAACTAATCATTTTGTTGAAGCATAACACACATCTTGGGAACTAATATATTTGTGTTAGGCATTTGTAAATCTAACTAAGCATAAACGCCTGACTTCAAAGCATTCCTGCTAGAGAATGATCATATTTTAACAAAATTCTCAAAAAGACCTTTCCTTTTGTTTGAAATAGTTATATCTGAGGTAAGAAGTGTATGCTGAGGTATACGCCTGAATATTAGTATATGTGAACAGATTTCATTTGGCTGGCTAAAAAGTATGAGACCAAGTAAACAGCCCGTAAGTGAAAACTACTGTTTTGCAAACAAACAAACAAAACCACTCCAAAGTTTAAGCTTAGTCTTCTAAGCTTCTACATTCAGTAGATATTTTCAATTGATAACAAACAGCAGCTTCAAGACCAAGACACATAATCACATTTCTGTATATTAGCCAAGCCATAGTAAATTATGCATATACTCTTAATCATTTTTTGTCCACAACAAAAAATAAGATAAAATAAAATAATTAGCTTAAAAGGGTTATGGAATTCTTTTCATATATGTTTTTGAGGAAGGTGTGGACACAGGAATATTTATTATGGTTCAGGTTACAGACAAAAAAAAAATGTAGCAATCCTCAAACTTGATTAAAGCTGCTAATTTGGGCTACTAAATATAGCCTATATGATGATATTAGCACTCTTAGCTTGGAAGCAGGCCTGATAGTCCTAATAGTTTCAGTGACCTTCTGCTGAAATCATTGATCACTTCTGTCGGGGTTCTGATGGACATCTGGAAGTCTGGGAAGAATAGTCACTGCACTTAGGACTGCTTAGCCAAAGTTGTCCTCAGCAGTTTGATGAAAGCTGCATCAGTGCAATACACCTTATAGTGACTTGTAGAGAGGAGAGATTGAATTTATGCAATTGACTTGCAGACTGAGATGTGTCTTGGGTGTGCTCTGGAATATACATGTTTCAGTATAGGTAAATATGTCTTAAAGGAAGTGACTTACAGACTTTTACTTCAACGGACTGAAAATGACTGCTTGGATGCATTTGATAGAGGTGACAAAAAAAAAAGAGACAGAAGGGAAAAAAGTAACATTTTAAGCATTCAATAGAGTTTGGTGAACAGGGCAGGAAGCACAACAGCAAGAATGAGTCTTGTGAACCCGCTCTGTGTGGAGTTGACAGAGGGAAAAGTGCAGAAAAAGCCATTAGCTCCTGAGTTTCCATAATCTCCAGTCCCTGATGTTGTCCTTCAATTACTTTTCAAATCTGGGTTGCTGCTGGAGATATTTGGTTTCTGAATATTGAGATTTATAAAGAAAGACTCTGATAGAAAATGGGCAGTCTGATGCTCTTCTACCTGAGGTCAAACCAAATCTATCCAAACTTATTTTGTTAAGTGACTTGATGCAATCAAGCCAGATGGATTTGGATTCTTATTCTGTTATATTTAAGAATTTATATGGCTTATATCAGCATACTATGACAAATCTTCATTAAATAGAGACCATTTGAACAAGAAAGCTTAATTCTTTTCAGAGTGCAATAACTAAAATTCCAGTTATATATTTTTGTATATTTCTACTGATGGAAGCTTAACCTTTGTGTTGCACAACTTAAGAAGCAAAGGGAGTCTTAAAACATTATTGTTGAAAGCCTGAGAAAAACAGCAAAGGAACTACTCTCTGTCTTTACTTGGACACATCTTTCTAATCTACATACTGACATCTAATAAGAGAGGTCAGCACCATAAAAAAGCAAAAGTCTTCCCAGTCTACCAAGCATACTGTATGACTAAATTGAAACTGAGAGTACAAAATTAATAATAGATATATCTGGCTGCACTGTGAATTGTAGTTTCTTTTCTATCTTCACATGCTCTCTGCATTCCAGAATCTTCTCAGTCATCTTCTACCTGCAGGATATCTAATATCTAATGTTGCTTTTTGAATATATTAAACAGGATTTTGATCTCTTGCTCCTAGTCCTTGACAAGATATCATCCAAAAGTGCAATATTATAAAATCCATAAAATCGATTAAGCTTAGTCTCTTTGTCTTTTGACATATAAGGCTGAAATGTCAAACAGTAAATAGGAAAAAAAAAAAAAAAACCTACAAAATAGCCGTAATGTTATTGCAATAAATCAAAACACAGTGCTTTTAAAACAGAGAGCAATTGGAGCCACAAGGTGACAGCAAGCTCTGCTGGTGTTGCTTCAGATGTGTGTTCTGCTGCATTTACAGTGTTCTTGGCAAGCATATTGGCAGCCTAACCAAAAATAAAGTTCTGTTTGTTCTTAATTCTAACCTATTCCCCTTTAGTCACTCTGGTGTTATCCTGGTTCTTGCTGTTCAGTAGAGCAGGTCAAACCTTTCAACCGCTGTAAATTTTAACAGAAAAACCAAATCCACTTATACTGGCAATTCCATTTTATGAGTTTTCCTGATTTTGCCTTTCAATTACTTACAGATGATTCTATACTGTAGGACAGCTACTACCAAGCATGCTTTCCCATCCAACTTTTAGTGGTAGGTGCTAAAATGTCTCCAAGATTTACCAAAGAACTTCCAGCATAGTCTATCATGTTACTTTAGACTGACATGCTTCCAAAGTTTGTTAGTAGCAGGATATATCCATAAGCTTTTTTATTCTTTTTTGGCATGCTCAGAACTGGCACTAACAAATAATCCAGGAACTTACATAGCTGTTTATTAATGAATTCTGTTTACAATTATTGCTTGGTTTGGAGGACTGATACTTATTTTAAAGTATGAACTGTCAGACTTTTGACTGCTCTCAGTTCAGCTAGTGGTTAGATTACAGTTACTACTCTTTTGAAGAGATACTTGGACTGGATATTAGTTAAGTTATAAAAGTAATGTGCTGAAAACAGCCCTACCTCACAACTATCATTTTCCCTTTTGACACATGAGTTCTTTTAGTCAGGCAGTGAGCTGCCTGACTGTGACAATTTCTCATGAACCAATACATAATATTCCAATAGTCACTTTAAGTCAATATTATTATTACATTAAGTCAATATTATCTGCCACCTGAAGAACAACTCTCAGTATACGTTCTCTTAAGTACAGATTGTTTCTTTCAATAAAAAATAATAATAATAAAAAGTCTTAAAATGTTTTCTGTGAAGAAGGGAAAGGACCTGTCTGCATTCAGGATTGTGTTGAGAAAATTCATGTGGATAGTTCAAAAACTCAATTTTCTCTGTTGGAACTGCTAAGGACTGTGTGGTTTGTTTTAAAGGATTTCTTGGAAATTTTTTTTTTTTTTTTTTTGTAATTACTATACTACTTGTAAATGGAAAGAGAATGTTCCAAACACAAGATCTCAGATGAAGGCATGGAAGCCAATGATTCATTGGGTCCACTTTTATTGTGCTCAAGTCTCTTATCACTCCGGGGAATAGTTACCTCAACAAATTTCATCCCTATATTTGATTCCACATCTAAAGTCTTATTGGAGGTACGTTTTTTTCTTCACTATTAACTTTTCGCAATACAGTTGATTGTATATTATAGTTAGAACATTTCCTTATCAAAAAATTAATCTTGCAGAAAGAGGTGAATAGTAACATTAAATGAAATTGAATATTTATAAATATTGTTTGATTGCATAATCTCAAATGATCATTTGTGAGCTAGATATAATACTCACTGCTAGGTCTCAAAGCACTCAGAGTCTATAAAGTATATATTTTGAAAAAAGTCTTCTTTGTTGCAGCAGATATTTTCAGCTTCAAATATAAAATTCTGGACTCATTACAGCCAATAGGAAAAAAAAAAAAACATATTTTCCACACAGGTAAGGACTTCATGTGCTTTCATGCTAATCTCAGGAGGGATACAAAGGAAATACTGAATGCAAACAAAAAAATTAAATTGCTATTTACATCACTTTAATCATTGAATGGTTCTTAAGACTCTTACCTGCAACCCTTACCTGAAGGCTGAAAAGCTATGCTAGCAAAATAACTACTTGTATACATTGCTCCTGTGCAAATCAGTTACTGGTAATTGGTGTTCATGGCAGTCCATTTAGGCTATTGTTACCTGCCTGGCTTATTCATTATACAATGAACCTTATAGAAATCTCTCTGATCAGAGAGGAGAAGCAGTGGGAAGAGGTGGGAGTGACACTCAGCCAGGGTATGGCTCTATTTCCCTCCAAGAATGTATCACAGTTAAATAAAATTCTGCAAAAATATTGTGCAGTTGAAGGGTCAGTTGTCAGTGGATTAGCACTTCATTCCCTGGAATAGTGGCATAGGAATGAGCTCACTAACAATAATATTTGTTCCTGGAATAGGGTATAGATGCAGCTCCTTTCCTGCTGCTGAGTTTTGCTTCCTTCCTGCAGCAACTCCCCTACCCCATAGGCTCCACTTCCTTAGGCTGAAGTATCATCTGGTAGTAGTTGATCATCAGCATTTGCCCCTGGATATGCCACATAGACCCAGCCAGGCCAGTTGAGCATTGTACCCTTTCCAGGGTCAGTTGTGTTCCCTGGATACTGCACATTCTCCAGGAGCTCACTACTGCTTTCCTCCTTCCCCAGCTCCCAACTCTCTTTTACTACCAACAACATACTGCTTGAAGGTATGTGAGACCTCCATAAACTCTTCAGGCAAAGTTATCCAGATTGATTTATGCTTGTTTTCTTCATCAGGTTGAGCTGGCTCTGATGATTTTCACAGAATCACAGTATGACTGAAGTTGGAAGGGACCTCTAGATACCATCTAGTCCAACCTCATAGAACACATGACACAGGTTTGCATCCAGGCAGGTTTTGGAAATCTCCAGAGAAGGAGACTCCACAACCTCTCTGGGCAGCCTATTCCAGGGCTCTCACACTAAACAAGTTTTCCTCATATGGAGGTGGAACTTCCTGTGTTTCAGTTTGTACCCATTACCCTTTGTCCTATCACTGGCCACCACTAAGAAGATCTTGGCCCCATCCCCTTTACATTCTCTCCTCAGATATTTGTACATGTTGATAAGACCCCCTCTCAATCTTCTCTTCTCCAGGCTAAACAGGCCTGGCTCACTTAACCTTTCCTCATAAGATAGATGCTCCAGGCACTTAACCACCTTTGTTGCTCTACGCTGGACCCTCTCTAGAAGCTCCACGTCCCTCTTATGCTGGGGAGCCCAGAACTGCACCCAATACTCCAGGTGCGGCCTCAGCAGAGCTGAGCAGAGGGGCAGGATCCCCTCCATCAACCCTCTGGCAATGCTCCTCCTGATGCAGACCAGGATCCCATTGGGCTTCTTGGCCACGAGGGCACATTGCTGCCTCATGATTAACTTGTTGTCAATCAGGATTCCCAAATCCCTCTCTGTGGAGCTGCTTTCCAGCAGGTCAAACCCTAATCTGTACTGGTGTCTGGGGTTATTCCTGCCCAGCTGCAGGACTCTGCACTTGTTGAACTTCATGAGGTTCCTCTCTGACCAACTCTCCATCCTGTCTAGGTCCCTCTGAATGGCAGCACAGCCTTCTGAAGTGTTGGCCAACTTCATACCATTTGGTATCATCTACAAACTTGCTAAGGGCGCACTCTGTCCCCTCACCCAAGTAATTGATGAACAAGTTGAAGAGCAAACAACCTTTAACATACTTAATGCCTTAAAAGTTAGCTGCCTTCAGAGAAATGGGAGCAATCCCTACTCCATCTTGTTTGAGAAATGAACAACTTTAAGATTGCAGTTACTGTCCAAACAATTTTATCAATTATTTTTATCTTCTGTTTAAACTGGAAGTGAGCTAATGAATGAGATATATGGCCAAATGATGAGTTGCACACTGAAATTTATTATCTCAAAAATCTAAATAATTCTTCATCATTGAAAAAAAGAGACTATTATTTCCATTGTTAACATCTTTCTTCTTAGATATTCCGGAAATTTTTATTCATTTCCATGTTATCTCTGTTATGCAAGGACATATTTTCTGATGATGATAGTGTGTAACTATTGACTTCTTTAAAAAATGTAATAATCTTTAGAACTTATTTCTTGCAAGTTAAAACTGTATTTAATCTCTTACTCTGCAAGGAAAGACTTTTTTTCTTGCCTTAACATCTGTGTCTTAGAAAATTGTTCTTAATTATTGGAAATTGGGATTGGAAGTTCCCATTCCCATTAGAAACTCCTAGAGCTTATACAAGTTACTAACCATTATGACTAAGTTTCCTGAAGTCAGTAGGAAATCTCAATATATCTTTATTTTCTATCAATTTCCTTTTAAAAAACTAAATTCTTCTATCATCTGTCTTGAAATGAAACAAACTGTGTTGATAATTTCAGAAATGCAAAAGAAATAAAAGGTGAAATCCTACAGTAACTTTTCATGTTTCTTTGTGCAATCCACACTGCATGTCTAAAGAGGAAAAAAAGGGCTCCCAGCTCCTCTCTCTGTGCTGGCACACACATTGCCCACCTATGCAAGGGCAAAAACAGTTTTTAAGATTTACAGTATACAGACAAGAGGGAAGAAGGAATTATTTTATGGAGAAGTTTTAAGATCCTCGGTAGAGGTCACTTTGAGGAAGTTGACCTCAATACCTTTCTGACGTATATTAAGTAGCTTTTCTTGGGATATTATTTAATGAACCAAAGAAAGGGAAGAATGAGGAAACAAAACTAGTAGCAGTAGAATGCACAAGAGTTGAAGTACTCTGAAAAATGCTGAGCACAACCCTATGGTTATGCAGAGGTCAATATTCAGGAGGTAACTCTAGAGGTGAACCTAAAACAACACATAAAATTAACAGCATTCAGATAACTCAGGAAGAGCAGGAGAGGTTGGAATTTATTCTACAGAAATTAGAGACACATGCTTCTCATGTCTACATAAAAATGAGACAATCTCTCATATTTAAGAAATATCGATATTTTTAATAACTTCTAATGATTATATTATTTTTAAAAATATAGCAAGGTATGTATTTTAAAAGCTTTTAAAGCCTTGAAAAAAATCCTTTAACTTCTCAAATCCCTAGGGTATTATTCAACATTCAGTAAGCAATACACTCTAACTGTGTTTGCTCTGCTACTCTGGGAATGAGGCTGCGTGTTGTTGGGTTATTCATATGTTTTTTTTTTAAATAAGATGCAAAAGTAAATTTATTCCTGCTGAGTTTGGGATTTAAATATGTTTGCTGTAATGAAAATAACTCTTTTCTTCCAAAAAGAAAAGCACAAGGCCAAACATAATTTTAGATTATGTATCTGCCCTATGAGGAGAGGCTAAGGGAGCTGGGCCTGTTCAGCCTGGAGAAGAGAAGGCTGAGAGGGGATCTAATCAGTGTGTACAAGTAACTCAAGGGAGGCAGTGAGGAGGATGGGTCCAGCCTCTTTTCAGTGGTGGCCACTGACAGAACTAGAGGAAATGGCCACAAATTGAAGCATTAAAAGTTCCACAGGAACCTAAGGAAAAATTTCCTGACAGTGAGGGTGACAGAGCACTGGAACAGGCTGCCCAGAGAG
>JAWLRI010000838.1:1849205-1862713 GCA_034781795.1 Crypturellus tataupa | reverse complement strand
GTGTGCAGGGGGGTTGGACTAGATGACCTCTAGAGGTCCCTTCCAACCTTAGGCATTCCATGATTCTATGATTCTATATTGATTCATGTCTATTTGAAGTGCTTCAGCATCTATACAGTGAGATTAGCCGTTAAACTTTTCCCTTATTCCATACAATTATCGGCACGCTCCTCTTCCCGAATTCACCTATCCCCATGTGCAGTTACATTTCCCCTCTGATTTCTGTTTCCTTGAGGAAATGGAAAATGAAAGGAAGATTATAAGTGAATCAAACCTCATTGCTGATCTGTCCTTGAGGAAAAACAGCAACACTTATCTTCATATGTAAACTTTGTAGCCAAGTTAAACTTGACCCTTTGACAAAAATTTCAGTATGAAGCCCTGTGCTCATGTCCTCCTAGAGTTTAGTAATACTATATTTCCTCTATAACAATTGCGCAGCCAAACTGTATGATCATAAAAAAACTGTCCAAAATACACAGAACTTCACACTTTGTATGAATAATCTGTAAAAGACTATTTTTTTTCTGCATTATAGTACCTTTTTTAACAAGCAAAATAAATATTTATCAAGGCTTTATTTTAATCTTTTTTACTAAATCTAAATATTCAGCTAAGGTTTTACTGTATAGATTTAAGATCTAAATGAATTATTTGTGCAGCAAAGTTTAGGCAGCTATGACATAGCTAAGGTCTAAGCAAAGAAATGTCTGTGTTTCTGCAGGGGGCTAGAATGCCCTTATTGACAATCAATCACATTTATTGATAGCTAGAAAACAGCTTTTGAGGTAGGTAGTCTAGCTGTTCTCTGGTCACCACTGCTCAAATTAAACCTGCCAGACAGACCTCATCCCAACTCTTGGGTGTTTTGAAATGAAAAAATTTAGAATAAAATGCAGTTTTGGGGCAATTCAAGATTTTTTTTTTTCCAAAAACAATCTGTTTCATTCAAACATACCGTCCAGAACTACTTGATTCTTCTAGAATAGACAACCACTAGAAAGAAAAAGCAAAACTCAAGTTCTTCAAACCAGAACTCATCAAGCTCCTGAACATTTCCTGCTTTAACAGATGCTTAATTCACAATACTTTTTATAAACACTGTATGGTGGTCTCACCAGTGTCATGTCTGCTTAGCATAAAGCGGTGACTGTCTTATGTCTAAAAGAAGTTATAAATGCATGTCATAGGAAAAGACAAAAGGACTACATGGATTCATGCCAGTGGAAAAAGAATTTTTAGTTGAGCTGTATAATGTGAACAAATAAATGCATCAAAGCTATGCCATTTTTTTTAATAACACTTCCTTGGCATTGAGATGCAAATATGCAACTTTGAACAGATAAATCTGTTTAACTGAGATACTTTTATATAACTTTGCAACAGTACCTTGGGTCTGTGACTAAATGGCACCTGTCTTCACTTTCATGTGAAGTTGGTGGTTTAGTTTTTTTTTTCCCAACACTAAAATCAAAGGAAATACTTCTTTTCCTTCAAGTACATTTGATGTTTACTACTCTATTTAGATCCAAACTATTTTGATGTTTACTATTCTATTTAGGTCCAATCTGTTGTGTACTCAACAGTCCCCTTTCAAGGCAGCATTTGAAACCACAGAATTAGCCACAATCCTGTGTTAAGGACTTGGTGGGAAACAGATTGGAAGAATGACAGCTTTCAAGGTTTAAGTGGTGCTGCAGGCTATTAAGTCCCATAGAAGAGTGTGAACATGTCAGAAGTGTCAGGTACTTTAGATTCGAGGACAATTTCACAAAGGATTTGATAGTGCTGTCTTTAAGATATGAAAGCCAATAGAAATGCCATGGCTGCCAGTTTAAAGACTTTGCAGAATTGGACCTGTCATGTTGGCTGCTGGAAAACTCTTTGTATTGGGATGTTTTAAAGCAGACATTCTTGTAGGTATTTGCTATTAAATTGTTTAATAAAGACCACATTGAGGGCTTAGGCAAGCCCTGTGATGCTCTCAAAACACTGGAAATCTGCATGAGAGCCTTAGAGCAAAATGCTAACTCTATTTAAGCTGATATAAGTCAAAATATCTATGAAAGATTTCACCCTGGGTGTTTAACTAGAGTTGGCATGGTGAAAAGAAGCAGGTTTACCACTTAGATATATAAAGCTGTGGTAAGCGAATAACTACTGGATGCTTTTTCTTCTACGTATTTTTTCCTAAAATCATACACAGTATTTTGTTTTTCCAAACTAAAAATAAAACTAGGCATTCTGAATACTAATGGAGACAACTTACAGACAGGTTTTTTGTTAACTGCTATTAGCAAGTCTTGCACATGATGTGAATGTAAAGGTTTCTAAAAGCAATACTTATGCTATTTACCATTGCAAAATTGTGCTCAAAAATGCCTCTAGAGGTCCCTTCCAACCTTAGGCATTCTATTATTCTATACATTTTTACTCTTATTTTATGCTTGCAAAATATTTTGCAAAATATGTAAAGATACTTGTGTTTGATCCCAGTGCTGGCAAGATGTAATTACCTGTATGTACACTAGTAAGTCAATGAGTATCAGTGAATATGCCTGGACCATGGTACTAGGTTGTCTATTGTTGATTTTTTAGAATGATTCGTAATGTATTTTTGACCCAAGTTAGCACTTCTCAACCAATTCTGACTCCAGTTAGTTTCAGTCAGAGTCCCCTCTCAATAGGCAGTCTATTGAGTCTGTGGTCACTCTATTCTGGAGGACTGCAGGTTCATAGAATTGTGGGCTGTTCTGTCACAGCTGCCCTCAGCACCAGAGAACAGTTTTAAACACTTTGCTGATGCAGATATAAAGGATTTTTTTTTTGATTAAACTATATATTTAATGTCCCTTATGGCTCTGCATCTCTATTGGTAAGATTAATTAAATATCTTTAGCTCAAACTATCTATCTACCTGTCCAGTGCTGAATATCATTCTTCCTTTGGAAACTCTGCTATAAACCCATTCCAGTAACTGTTATTTAGGAGGACAGAAGCCCTCATTACCTATCAATGTACTATCTATGTAATTAAGCTATAGAATATTCCCAGTTGTGGCTTAGTCATTATCTGTAAGTGAATCACACCACATCAACATCTCTTGATGTTACCTAATAGAATGAGTTTGACTTTTCTCTGTGCAATTCGCCCACCCCAAGTGGAACAGTGAGAAAAAGGACTGAGAGACACTGTCCACACAATACTTTGACCTCTAACCTGGCAGACAGGAGCAGGAGTCATCCCAGGCAATTAAGAGATTTCAGTCTTGGTCTTAGGGTGGTAAGAACTGACCTTAAGACGTTGTATTTTTCTCAGCTGCTGTGTTTTATTTGGGGTTAGACATTCTATATACTCATCTAAAAGAATGTTTCTCCCCTCTGTAGGGTCTGGAAAACATGCATAAATCTACCCCACACATTTGCCTTAGACATCTCAGAGTTCCTCTGCCAGCTCTCTGAGCTCACAGACACAAGCCAGCTGCAGTCTGGAAGCTATAGATTCGTTTTAGCATGGCCCTGTGCCCAAGCAAAAACATCTTGCCTCAGCAGAGCTGTGTTAATGACTAGAAGTCTTCTGGACCACAGCTGGTAAATACTACCAGTTGCACTATGGGCAGCACAGGTTACGTGCCTTCTTCCCTTCTTGCGACGTAGCTCTGCTTGTGAGTCCCACAGCTATTTAGGCCTGTGGAGTTTCTTAGCTCTGATATGATTTAAACAGCTCTGCACGTGCTAAGTGGTAGACATGCAGGCACCCATGGGAATTCGCTGCTGAAAACTCCAACCCCTTGAGAAATTCAGCCTTCTACAGGCGTATGGAAAGGTTTGGATTCCACATAATTGCTTAGGACAAAAGCATCTTTTTTTCATTTGAGCATTCAGTCCTGTCTTGTGAAATAATTGAATAACCTTAGATAAAAGGCACATAAGTGCATTATAATCTTGGATAGTATTTAGACTAAATATAAACTTATGCATAAGTAGTATGTTTTATTAAATCTGATCAGGTCATTGTCACAAATTTAGAGAAAATGTCAAATAGACAAAACAAAAATTATTTCACTTCCACCCAGTCTGTACACAGCTACTACACATTTTGTGGAGGCTACATATGGCAGAAGTTCACTTGGCTTTCAGAGGCTACCCAGACAAGGCAAATTTGTCATATCCAAATGAATTCTGAATACACAATCAGTGTGTTACTGGAGGATCTATTTTGTTTTCATTTAAAAAATAAAAAGATCACATGAAGCCAATGTGCTCTCCTAGTTACATGACCAACATGAATTGCATGTTTAACTGTTCTGACTGGGGCTCTTACCATGAGTATTATGTGCCAATAGCATTAGTAATGTAAACCAAGAACACGTCATTCTCAGTGATGTGCCTAATGAAAAAAACAGTTATCACTGTAGAACTAACTATACAATAGTACTAGAAGAAAACAATTTCTACTATACAATGTACTACGCTACTACAAATATATTAGTTATTGTTAATGTCTCTTCACTGTTTTGAAGAACCTCTGAAGATATTGCAAAGAATCCAGACACTTGTCTATACCGCTTGTACAATGAAGTATGCGGATGATGCCCAGAATTGTAAATCCTAAGCATTTTATATTGTTTGTGCATATTCACATCCTAAGTAGAATTATACTGATTTAAAAATTCAAAAATTAGATTACTCAGCAAAGATCACTTTTTCCATCATCAGCTATACTTCTATGTCCTATGAACAGCCATGTGCATATATGCATTCTATTTTTACACACTATCTGTAATGGAAACAGCAGAGGTTATTACACGCCTGTTATCTTTGCTTTAGTCCGTTCTATAATCAAAGATATATATTCTTTTCTAACCCTACTAATTGAGAAAAAAAAAGGGAAATACAGCCCTCTGTAAAAATTTGTTCATTCTCTCAAGGGAAAATGATTAAACATAATTTTTCAAGTTAAATAAAGAATAACAGTCAGGTGAGAGTACACCAAGTTTATGTGCAAAATAATTTTAAGTTTGTTAGTACTGTATATGGGTTCCTTAATATTAGTAAGGATAATTTAGCTATAGCATACACATTGACAGCCAAAATTCTGGTTCTAGAAATATGCAAAACAGTAATTAAAACATAAAACTCATCATTACACTGCTGGAAACTTGGTTAAATCTGAAATGTCATTTGTGTTTATAAAATAAATTTGTTTAACTGAAGAATAAATATAATTTGTTTTGGGTATGTAGCATAATATCTTTAGAAATTGACAAGCTGCAATACCATAGAGGCCCAACATTGATCAATGATGGAAGGAGTACTACTAGGAGTAGAAAGTGGTAGTATCATTATAGATTCCCACGTGTGTTTGATACACACTGAGCTAGCAAATATGACAGAGGAACTATAGGGAAATTTATCACTGCTATGCTGTTGTCATATTTCTACCATACTAACGGTCAAGCTTTTGGAGTGTAGTTTTTTTATTCAGGTCAAATAATTTTATTGCAATACCAATATTTGTGGATGCAAATACAATATCAAAAATTTTAATATATTGGCCAAAAGTAATTCACACATTTGATCCCAGGGCTTTGCCTAACTGACTCTGAAATATTAAAATGGTTAGACAGATCAGCAGTTTAGGAAGGTAATTTTGTGTGAGTAATAGTAAGATAGTAAGATACAACTGAAAATAATACTTTTTAGACTCATGAATATAACCTGAAGTGAGGTAGTCTATAAAATGTAGAGGTTATTAAATTAGATGTAAGTACCTAGCAGTTTTCTACTGAATTACATAAAGCATTTTTCTTCTACAGTTTCTCTGCTTTCCATGCAATCATGACCTTAAAAAGATACATTTCAAATGTTATAGATATCAATATATTTTTAAGCATTTATTCTTCCATTGAACACAGTAGAGATGATGGTTTCAATAACATTTTCATGAGAAACTGAGGCCTTCTATTAATGTAATCTTCTGAAAAGAGAGGAAAGAAAGAAAAATAAGTGGACGAGAAGTGCCAGATATAGCAAATTCTCCTAGCTTCTTTATACCTTTTTCTCAGCTTCTACAGACAGATTTAGTACATGATCTTTGCCTGAAAGCCTTCCTCTGATTTCATAGTATTTTCCATACAGGTACATTTGTACAAATACACATCTACATAAAATAAAGGAAACAAAGTAGATATCCTGAAATAGAAAGAATACAGAATAAACAGAGCAACTGTGAAAATTTTAAATCTGGTAATTCCCTATTGGGGAATGCCCGGTTCCAAATTTTTGCCTAACTTTAAGTAGGGATCACATTGAACCTAAGTAGAGCTGAATCCTTTTTTTAAACATATGTGTAATCTCTTCAATGACTGAAATCTCTTTTAAGAATTATTTCTGATGATGAAGCTGTACTAATGAACTATTATTTTTATTCTTAGCCTCATTTTGTCAAGCTTTATTTATGTATTTATTTGTTGTTTTCCAATCAAAGTCCTGTGTCTGGTTACTTTCTTGGTTATCAGGTCCCACGACTTACCTGCACTCTTCCTATCTCTTTGAATATCTTCTCTATTCCAAGAATTAATAAAAATAGCCCCTGTAGTAATACAGTTAAATTAATTAGACCTTTTGTGCAGATTATCAGGTGTGTAAATTATTCTCCTTAGTATAGCAGTTTCCACTTTGGTGTTACCCCTAGAAATGCCTCCATGGGTTGGGATAAGGAAGAAAGCATGTCCAGGAAATCCTTTTATTCTTCTCAGTCGTCCTTGCTGGGGTGAGAGACTAGAATTTGAACCATGGAAAAGGGCATCTCCAGGCCTTTCTGCTGAGGAACAAGTTCAGTTAAAGCTTAACTTTATCAGTCTTATTGATTTATTATATAATCAAACTGAGCTGTGCAAAAGCATGCACAATCTTGGAAGTCTTACTAAGCAAAACAGATATACTGCTTGCCAACCATGTTTTTACAGTTTCTCAAAACTCAACTCTGCACCATCTGTCTTTAAATCATAATATACTAATAACATTTATCCTTTCAAATTCTAATCTCTTAGGCTTACTGATCCCTGTGTTATCTTTGATTATTTTTTGACGATGCATGTCACCCACTCATCAGCTGCTGTAGATTTTAAAGTCGTAATATCACATAAATAATTAAGAATTTTAAATAAAGACAATGAGCAGTTCATCTACTCCCTTTTAAAGTCACATACAGCCCCTTTTTATATATAATATACAGCAGTGATACTCCACTATTACGAACAAAGCTCAGGTCACTGTCTCAGGTCCAACTCAAGTCTACTGTACAAATCAGATACAGAAAATAGATAAGCTCTGATAGATTTCATTGGTGATAAGGGGGCAGAACCTAACTCAAAAGCAATAGCTATTAGGTCACCATTATTGAATGGCAAGAATGTTCCATGTGAAATATTCTTCTAAATATTTTTCAATTAATATTTAAATATTAAAGCACTAAGGCTAATGTAGTAGCATTACTTGAGAGATGATTTCACAGAAATATCTATAAAATTCACATTTGAAAGCCTGCCCTCATGTCTTAATTTGAATTGTAGGGTACTCATAAAAATGACTCAACCAAACACTCGAATGTTTTGATTGAATAAAAAATGACTCAATCAAAATATTTCATCATCATTTGTATCACCAAGTGGTTTTGACATTATACCACATTTAAAGCCCTCTTCAAATTCTACTGCAGCTCCAAGTCAGTTTTTGAAGAGAGTGGCAATGCAGTGCTCGTGACAGGAGAACAAATCCTCTCAACACAAATTTGGCCAGATTTCTTGGCCAAAGAACCAAGTAGAAACCTTTAGTAGAATCTTACTTTAATAGATTTAGTAGAATCTTAGAATCTTACTAGAAAGTCTGCCTCTGATTTGGTAATATTTCTTGCAAAGACACATTTGTAAAGGTATATACATCTCCATAAGGCAGGTGAAATGAAACAGATGTCCCAAAGTAGAGAAGATAAAGAACAAGCAGAGAACAGAGAAACTGAAAAAAGACTGAAATACAAGGCCCGGAGAAAACATGACCTTAGCAAAATATACCCATGTATTTGTATTCAAATCTTCAGAAAAACACTATGTACAGCTTTCTTCTTGTTCACATGCAGTGAACCACGTGTGTCCTTCAGCAAAAATTCTGCTTATGATCTCCATGTTAGTACAAGCAAACAAAAAGTAAAGAACAATACTCATTTCACTTAGTAAAGGTACCATTTCAATCATTTTTCCAAGTTCCTTTGTTTGCTTTTAGTGGCCGGTCTAGGTTATCTTGCTGGCCAGCCTAGCACATAGTGGAGTTGGCATTACATTCTTCTACTGTCCTTTGTGGTTACTGCTTTCAAAACCTTTTAGAAATACGGATAAGCAAAATGACATATCAACTTCTTACAAGAGATCTATATAGGGGCTGTTATTTAGAGCTTTATATAGTAACTGCTGGTACTATGTTAAAGACAGTCAAATGAAGCAAAACACTGATAGGTTTACCCACCAATATACACCCATGATAAAGTTGGAAAATCAATGATATGCTGTTGCCTGTGATTGTGTACTCAAATCTACTGTGTTTGTTTTGGATGATATTTTATGCCTCTTGAAAGTTTTAATAGGAGTGAGTACCTTTTTCCTTGAAAGAACAATAAAAAAAGCATATTTTCATTATATTTTAAAATATTACTGTTCTATTTTCCACTTGGTAAATTATTCCATGGGCAGATGTTTATTGTGGTATAATTAATCCTCTGAAAAGTTGGTTAAACCTACAGTACTTAGGTAGATTTGTATCTTAGCCAAAATAATTACAACAAAATCATTTCAAACCCTTTTTTCAGTGTCTGAATCTGAGAAGACAGACAATTTTATATTCAGTATACTGTGCATCAAAGACAATATTGCTTTCTGCTATGCAAAATTTAAATTTGTTGTTTCATGTTGTATTTTCTTATATTTACATCTATTCTTCATGCTATGGAATTAGATTTAAGGCAATTTAATCTCTAATTTACACTTTAAAAACAATCTTTAAACATTCTTTCAGTACTGAAATCTTAAATCAACATGAAAAAAATCTGTTCTACAAAAATCAGCAATTAAATTGAGCTTCTTTCTGATGACGCAGTAAAGCCGTTCTTATTTATGACGGGATTAGTTGATCCCTCAGTATCGATATATTGAGTACCTTAGCTATACTAGTGTATATGTGCAAAAATACACAAGCCTGACCATTTCCTTTTCTCTGATCTGTGCCACGCCAAGGTGCCATATGGTCCCTTCAGGGAGAAGGCTTGCTGCCAGTGGCACTCCCCTTCTGTGTGATTTCCTGTCTCCAAGAAATAGATAATTCCTCTGGCATAGTTCCTAAAGGGAAACAATCTCAAAATCTGTGGCTATTCAGTTTAAGGAAAAAAGTTTTCCAATTCTCATTTTCCCATCTTTACTAAGATGCAACAGGTAAGTACTTTAAACTGTTGAAATAAATCCAGACTACTTTGACCAGCAAGAGATGCCTGATGATTTTATTTGGATGTAATAGCAGAAAATACATTTTGTTTTGCCTGGCCATGACAGAATAAAATCTTTCTCTTAAAAATAATGATTAAGCAAAAAAATGATTAAGCAAACACACGGCTGCAACATAGGTACTGCATGTGCTTTCTAGCAGCTTATGGTCATTTGATTGGTCTCTTTTTAGTAAGTTAGTAATTTATGTCATGTGAGCTCTTGGAAGCAAAAGACTGTTGGTGACCTTTACATGAAATTATCACTGGGCAGTGTGCTCAAATACTTTTGGTTGACAGTAACGTGCAACAAGACACAAGTTCAGCAAATGCTATTCAGTTTACAACAAATGGTGTATGTGTCTACCCGCATATTACACATAAGATTGTTTCAGAATATCTTGAAATCCACCCTATTGTACAAGCTATTTCAAATTAGGTGCTGCTTCTTGCAGTTTTCTGTGTTGTCTGAATGCTCTACATAAGACAAATCAGTCTACCTTAGTCAATTAGAGCACCAGAATAACTTGTAGATCTGGAGTAATCAGTTTTCAGACCACATCTGTGCCACAGAGTAGAGCATTTTCTTAAGTGACAATCTATACATTTTCTTAAGTGATGATCTATATAATCATTGTTAAGATCAAAAAGTAAATATATATGTTGTTAGTGTGGAGCAGACCTGGCCCAGTGAGCATGGTGGACAAGTGCGACTGAATTCCAGGTGGTGTACACGTCCTGCTAACAGGATATTCTTATTCTTATTCTTCTTTACATAACCATTACTTCATATTCTTTGAAGACACATACCATTGACTCGAATTAATGCAAATCTGCCCCCTGCAGTCACAAGCCCCTTAGGAACACAGCCTTTCTTTATGTCTCCCCTCATTTTTCTGTCAGCTGATCCTTGTCATGATTTAGATATACAAAGGATATATGGAGCAGATTGCTGGCATGTAGGAACTCAAATTTGGCCAAATGGGAAACAGGCCATGCAGGACACAGAGAGAAGGTCACTTTCATCACAAGCCAAGGCTGTGGGAACTATTCGAGACATTAGCAGATCTCCATGTAGAATGGTTTCAGCATGGAGGAAGATGCATAGCCTATTTAACGATAGCCAAAGTAAACAGTGCTAGCAGGATTCCCTTATTTCTCTATTTGTGTACTAGACACCAGAAATATTTTCCCATGTGATGGTGTAATTTATAAATTCAGTTCATATAATGCCACCTTGCTATTCATTTGCAATAACTGAATGTTGTCAGTGCTTCTTTCTTATATTGACCAGTTAGACCAAAGAACATTTCTTTTTATTATTATTATTATTTCCTTTTCAGGCATTGTAAGAATAGATAGGGGAGGCAAAGGAAAAATATCACAAAACCCTTTAAAATAATAAAAATCATTTCTTATCGTACACAAAACTATTATGTTGGCATTTTTTCACCATAGCCTGGTTTTCATCCTCAGACAATTCATACAGCAAGAATTCCTGTATGTTTTTGAAGCTTTCTTGCATAACTCCTGAGAGATGTTGTGCTTTTCATTCTTCTCGCTTTAACAACTGAACAGGCCTCAAATAGCCTCAAAGTCAGTTGCAAAACATACATCACATATAGCATAATGTCGGGAAAGTATAGAACAGTGTTAAATATTTTTAAATTAAAAAAAGAAACTTCAAATGTGTTCTGTCAACTTTAGAAAAAGGTAAGTTACACAGAACAGCTGTTCAATCAGTTTGATCTCCTGTCACATAAGCAGCCAGTAGGAGGGAAAGCCAAAACTGTGTGATGTGTCATTACCTATCAAGTCAGTAACACAAAAGAGATATTTGGCTTCTTCTCATCTACTCTGCGCCTAGAAGTAAAAAAATGTCGTCAAGAAATATCTTAATTTTTACGGTTTGGAAAGCAGGAAAGTAGAATTGTCAACCAAAATAGTTTTATTCTTTACATTAATATAAGAAAGTAACTTAATGTAGAAATATCCTCTTTGCATTTGAAATCCATAGATTATCCAACTTTTTACACACTGCAGGTGAAGACATGCTACCTACTTACTAAGCCTAATAATGTATACATTTACCTAGCATATTTTTTAGAAAAACTTCCATCTTTAATTATTTCCTAATACCTCCATAGAATCCATCATATCTCTTGCTAGATTAACTTTTTGAACAGGTTCTTAATGATTTAGGGCCATTCCAAATTTGAATCTGCCTGAAACCCACTTTCAGCTTTTGGTCTTTATTAAAGCTCTCCATACAATTTTACAAAGTTCCTTTGTGCCTCTCCCTTGGGGAAATAATTAAACATGGAAATCTATTCATTAGTGGGTAGCCTTCCAAAAAGCAGGCTTTAAGAGTCCTTTAACTCTCTCATTCTAGTATTCTACTCTCCAACTTCAATGCTCTTCCCCTGCACTCTCTTAACTTATGCATCAGATATATACACCTTACAGATACACAGAATGGATGAGATCAACGCTGAGATCTGACACATTACAAAAGCACCTCCACTTTTACCTCTCAGTAAAAAGCTTTTTAGTATGTATAATATGAACCTAAAACTCTTCTCTGAGTCTATACTACTCAGGATGTAATTATTCATTCTGTATATATGGTCATATATCATATTCCTAGATGTGTGGTCTTGCCTTTGTCAGTATTAAAACAGTATTAAAAAAGACCTATCATCTTATAAACCAGTCTTGTCATCAAGTATATCATTAAGCTTATATGTCTAGCACTTTTTCCTAATCATTTACCAGGATTTTTACCAGAAGCATAATCATAATCATAACCAAATCATAAATCAAAAGGATTTAATAATCTATAAAAGCATTCATTCTCTGTAGATCCCTTTCAAAAACATCCCAAATTACCAACAAGTCATGATAGAAAATTCCTTTAAAAGCAACATGTTTACTAGTTTTAATCTATCTAAATATAATCTTAGAAGTTGCACAGATAAAATATGGAATATATGGAACATAGCAGACAAAATAATTGAGATCAATGAACTGACAGTTTGCTAAAATGGGAAAAGGGCACATACTGCATTCTTCAAGAAAAGCTGATTGAATTCACCCTATCTATCGCATAAAGTTTAGAGAGACAAAAGTGCCTAGAATTTGAGACAAATAAACCTCCCCAAACTAAGAATAGATGTAGCACCCCTAATAAAGTCATTGCCAGTGAGGATCTTATGGATCACGAGTCAATGAGGTGAATAAGCAGCATGCTCTTCTCCACTTTTAATCTTCCATTTGTTCAGACTAACTTATTAAAACATATTACAGCTCTTTCGGCTCATAACCCTAATTTTCCTGTCAGATGAAAATAAATTTATCTTGGAGATGGTGAAAATGTAGGGAACTCATATTTTTCAGCGAAGACTACTATCACAAAAACACTGTGCAAGCTGATACCAGAAAACATTTTCAAAGAGATTCCCTGAAACATGGTGGAAGTAAAATATCATAGATACATTTTGCTACAGTGACTTGGTTGTTTCTTGGCAAGTCTAATCATAAAGAGTCATTTTTCTCTCCATCCTTCTGGCCTCTTCTTTCATAAGATTTGACCAAAAAGTCAAAACAAACTAATCAGTTTCTTTTTATCTCTATAGACAGCATTCTCTCAGAGAAAGACTGCTAAAGCCTGTAGAGAATGAGCCAAGCGTCAAGGTTACATCCCAAGTCTTTTTGTTACACTTGCATTTTCTCTAGTTAACAAGTTACAGGAATTCTATTTAAGAATGTATAATGATAGATTTAAAGTATATAGAGATTCTTTAAGTGAAAGTTTTGACTAGAACTCATCTTTTATTTTATAAGCATGTTGCAAACTACTTTTAGGTAAAAAAAAAAAAAAAAAAAAAAACAAACCTGCATGGCAAGAAAATTATCGCACATGTGCTTTCTCTGACACAAAGCCAGCAGTCATCATGATGAAGTAGATATAAGTTATGAGA
>JAWLRI010000838.1:1785875-1849105 GCA_034781795.1 Crypturellus tataupa | reverse complement strand
CGGTCCCGATCGCGGTCCCGGCGGGAGGCGCTCGGCTCGGCGGCCGCCGGTAAGCGGGGCTGGGGCGGGCGGGGGGCGCGCGCTCACACTCGCACTCGCGCTCACACTCGCGCTCACACTCACACCCCGCGGGGGCTGCAGCAGTCGCAGCTCCCGGCACTTTTTCCCCTCTCTCCCGGCGTCTCTCACCGCGTCCGGGTGGCGCGGGAGGCAGCGGGGGGAGTTTGGGAGCGCTGGGACCTTGGGAGGTGCCGAGGGGGCTCCTGGTCTTGCCGGGGCCGGAGTGGGGATGGGAGGTGGGTCCAGGGGCTGCACATCCCCGTCCCCAGCTCGGAGGCATCTGAGCAGCTGGAGGTGCCCGGAGCAGCCGGAGGGATCGTGGGTACCCGGAGGCGCTCGGTGGCCCGGGGCAAGCGAGGCTCAGCGCTGGGCCCCAAGCCAAGGCTTCGGGCCAAGGAACATCACTCCGTGGGGCGTCACGTGCGTGGCCACCGCGGGGGGAGCAAGGACAGGGAGTCTGGGAGCCGGGAGGTGAAAATGCTGGAGGCAGCAGGGAATTGCTCTGGGAATGGGCCCGAGGACACCGGCTCAGGGCGTCCATCCCTCGGCCACAGGAGGTGGCTCCTGTTTGTGCAAACTCGCTCCGTGCCTGGCAGCACCCAGAGTCGACTCCTTTCCTCCCCCCCTCCCCAGCAGGGATTTTCAAAGGAGCAGGAGAGAAGGTGCCAAATTCAGGAGGAGTTTGGTCGTAATTCCCTGGGAATCCCAGCCTGCGTGTGTTTATTTTTGCTCTTTCGCTCTTTCCTGGCCGTGGAGATTTGCTAGCGAGGAGCTCGGGTGCAGCCTGCGCCTCTGGGTACCTCGGCTGCCCTGCGCAGCTTCCTGGCGGCAGGAATTTTCCCAGGAAATCCCTGTGTGCTCCCTGCTCCTCCTTCCCCTCTGAGGCAGAAACGGAGCAACATTAGAAAGCCCTTCTCAGTTTAAATTTAGATTCCCGCATTATCTCGACTTAGGATTTATTAATTATTTGCATCTGGTTCATATCAAAAAAAGTTGAGCAATGCAGATGTCCTGGTTTCAGAATCATCTTGGAGGAGAAACATAAAATTAGTGGCTGTTTCTATTGTCTCGTGGAACAATGAGCCATCGGGAGCAGTGAGGAAACGCAACCGCTTTTAAGGTCCCTGGCGTGAGTTAAGTGACCGTCTGACTTGCTTGATCTCCTAGCGATCGGTGACCAGAGCTCATTTCCCAGCCGGGGAGATTAGTCTAATTAGCAGAGCAGATCTGGGTAAGGCAAGCGCCGCAATTAGCAAGCGGCTGGCTGTGCCGCCCGCTCCCATTGCCCGCGGGGTGCGGAGGATCCAAGCGGGTGGCCCCGATTCGGAGACGGGGAGGCTTGGGGAGGTCAAGGTGAACGGGAGCCCCTTGAGCCCGGGATTTTTAGTTGAGTGACAATGAGGTGGGAAGCGCTGCTGCCCATCAGGTCACCCTGCCCGTTGGGGCCGATCTAGCCCGTGTTGAGTTTGGTGGCTCCTGGCCCCCAGCTGGGACGTGGCATCAAAATAGGCATAAATGGCAAGTGGCTTCTGCACCCCTTGGCTTGGGGCTGTCAGTGGAGGGGCTGGTTGACTCCGGAGCTGCTGTGGATACAGCTACAGCGTCACAAGAACCAGCCCGTGTGTAAAGGTCTCATCCATCCCATCCTCTGATCTGGGAGAAACGGCTGCAAGTGCTCGAGAAGAAGGGAAAGGAACTAGGGCTGTTCCCAGCTGAGGAACCGCCACTGTTTGATCACCAGCAGAGAAGTGGGGGCATCCCTGGGCACTCGATCTGCAAAACCTGGGTGACAACGTGGTCAAACCCCAGCCGGAAGGAGCTGGAGGCAGCTGTGTCAGTGCCCTGGGCACGGCTGGTATCACCGTGGTGTGGTCGGGGTGGCTGCAGGGTCCAAGCCCGCGTGGGTTTTGCCGTGGGCCGAGCTGCTGCACAGGTTTCCCTCTTGCTGCTTTGCCATTTCTCCTCCTCCCGTCTGGACACCTTTACCCTGGAGATGCTTTCGAGCACACGGGGGTTGTAAGGAGGGAGAAGGGGGGATAACCCCAGCCTGGAGGGCCCCGTGGAGTCTTGCAGCAGCCCCGTTGCTGCCCCCGCGTGGGGGCAGCTGGAGGGGGCCGTGGGAGGGGGGTATTTTTAGCTGTCAGACTGTCACTCCGGTACCTTGCGCAAGTGGGTGGTGGGTTATTATATCTCTCCTCCCTGCCCGAGTGAAGGTTTAGGGGAAAATTGCTTGCTCAGGACTTTAAAAGCAACCTAAATCCTGCTTTTTGTAGCGGATGGCTGGCTCGGGTGTGCTGCAGGCTCCTCTTCCCAGCCTCTTCCCAAACCTTTTTTCCAGACCTGGGCACGGAGAACTGCCCGGCTGCTCCAGGCAGAGTGCTGGGCGATACGGACAGGGTCAGGGCTGGATCTTGCCCCTGCTGGAGACAGAAAATCCGTGGATCCCTCCCCGCAGGACAGGCAAGCAGCTGGAGGATGGTTCCAGCAGAAGGGACGTCCTGGGAAGCACCCGGAAAGGGGCCAGTGAGTTGTCTGGGATTTGGTGCAAACCTGCAGATCTCCCCATCCCGCTCATGGAGCAGCCGGGACTCGGCATCCGCATCTGCCCATCCAGGTCTCCCTGCCTGCCCCGGGCCCTAACATGCCCGGTGCAGCGTTTTGGGATTTAGCGGCACGTTTTAGGCACGTCTGCCCGCGAGGGGAGGCAGGAGAGGATGGGACCTTCATGGTGAGGTGGGGGGATTAGGGGAATATTTGCGTTAATTTTAATGACAGGCTTATTACAGGGATTGGGAGCTTAGCGTGGGAAGTGGCAGGCTGGCAGCTGAGCCATCCCCCGTGCCCTGATGCTGAGGACGTTCCCATTTCCACGCTGCCGATTCCCCCCAGTGCTGGAGTGCCCGATCCCGGGAAAACTCAGAGGGAGGTTGGGGCTGTGGAGGCCAGGGGCCTTCAGCCTCAACGGGACCCCGACTCCCCTTCCCACTTAGCTCCATTGAGTTGTGCTGTGAAAATAGTCCGTCAATCCTGAGCGTCGGTGCCGGCGAGTTGGGGAGTTTGACGGCAATGCTGGATTTTTTTTCCTTTTTTTTTTCTTTTTTCTTTCTTCTTTTTCTTTCTTTCTTTTTTTTTTTCTTCCAGTGCTTATATAACCCTGGGGAGTCTATTAATAAAAATAATGGTTTTGAACTCCGGGAACAACCGTCTGCAGCGATGAGCAATTAAACACTCAACTTGCGCACGCCCGCAGCACTCAGGGCTGGAGCGGGCAGAGGGCTGGGGCAGCAGCGGGATTTGGGCAGTTGGGGGCACAGGAGGGGCTCGAGGGGATTCCCTGGTGGCTCGAGGGGTCCTGAACGGGCATCCCCGAGGCTGGCGAGGCTGAAGGCTCCGCTGGTCCTTGTGGGGCCTTGCTTGTCCTCTGCCCATTCTCCTCATCCTCCACATCCCTTCCCACCCCGCGCTGGCTGATGGCCGGGGAAGGAGGATCCCGCTGCCCGGAGCGGGGAAATGCTTCAGGCCCAGCCAGGGGAGCATGGGCCATGTGTGCCAGCTCCAGCATGGGCTACGTGTGCCGGCACATGGGCCAGGTCGGGAGACCAGGGAATGGGCAGAGCGTCCAGAGCATCTGCTGTATCCTCGGCATGGACCCTCCTTGCCCTCTGCAGTGAGTAACCCCGCTTCCCAAAGCAGCGCTCTTGACTTCATGGAAAAAATACCTCTCTTCCTGCGGAGCGTGGGAAGGACGGACACGAGGCAGGTGCCCGCGGGCCCATGGGGACGTGGTGATGCCCGTGCTGCTGGAGGCAGTGGCTTCGGGAAGCAGCTGGTGCTGTGTGGCTCCGCGGGGGGAGACAGGGCTTAGAGGGAGCTAAAGGAGATGGATAGGCATGGAATTAGTTTTAAAGAGGCACCACCGAGGCTTGTGGCCCGAGATAGGACCCGTTGGTCGTGTGTGTTCATCACACCTTCCGGGAGGGGCCCTGGGTGCGTCCCAGAGGGGTTTCTGTCTTCATCCTCCTGTAAACGGCATCCAAGGGCCCTTGTAAAACACCCGGAGCTTTGTGGTTCTTCCTATTTTTCACTACCTAAATTGCCAGCACAGCATTTAAAGGGTTTAATATAACATTTAGTTTGAATCTGAGATGGTAATGAAGAAAAGCTGGGAACAGTCTCTAAATAAGGGTATTTGGAGGGGAATGAAGCTCAGCCTTTAGGAAGTGTTAGCTTGCCCCCTTGTTTCCCTTAGAAGCAGAATGTTTTGTAAAACAAAGTAGATCTCAGGTTTTAACTCAAGAGTGGCCATGGCATCAGGGTGCTTCTAGAGCGGAGTTTATCCTACCCCTGTCCTTGCAGTGCGAGATTCTCACCTCGGTCCAAAGAAACTTGTGAAACTGCCCCCAGGGGGTTGCGTTCTTTTTTTTTTTTTTTTTTTTTTGAGAGGGGGGCGCTGCTCATGTATTGATTTTATTGATCTTCCTCAGTTGAATTGCCATGGCTTGAGAGCCCTGTGCCAGGAACATGCTGTCACCCTGAGACTCATATCTTTAATTCCTTCCCGGGAATGCTAATAACGCCTTGAGATGATTAAGCCTGGGAGGAAGCCCTTGATGTCTCGTTTTCCTCCCGTTCGCCGGCTCCTAGCGCTTTGTTCAGCTCGGGGAGCAGAATTGGGCGGTCGCTGCTCCTGTCTTTGCTGGCCTTGCGTGCTGTTTGCTTTCTAATCACATCCATTTTTTATGGCTTTTAATCATCGAATCACAGGGGTTTAGCAGTATGGTGACCTGCTTTGGACCGGGTCCATACTGCAGTTCTGTCTGACCACGTCCCCATCCGTCATCCTGTGCGGGGCTTGGGGATGGTCCAGGCAGGTCCCCAAGCGCCGTTGTCGCCGGCAGTGGCATGGTGATCACCGGTCCTTGCATGGCCAGAGCCCGGCCAGCCCTTCTGCTTGCGTCCTAGGTCTCGGTGACCCATTTTGGACCCTTTGCTTTGCTCCCCTAGTGCCATCACTGTGCTGGGCATGGACCTCCAGACCTGCTAGTGATGCCCCTTCTTCTCCTTTCTCTCCCTCCGTTCCCTGTTCCCCATGCTGCAGGATGAGACGCTGAAGCAGAGGCGATGACTGCCGAGAACACCGAAGCCAACGGCCCCATGAGGAGCCAGGAGGCTGCGGAGAGCAAGGCACCGGTTGTGGCCGCCCCGTCACGGCGCCGTGGGCGCCGCCGCAGGCGCAAGTCCCCGCCAGAGGTGACTGTGAAAGGAAAGCTCCGCATGCGCTCGCCCTCGGGCGTCTTCGTCATGGTGGGCATCTCTGTCGTCTTGGTGGGCATGACGATCGCCGTGGTGGGCTACTGGCCTCACCGGGCTGGGGCTGGCTCGGGGAATGCCAGCAGCCCCGGGGAGGTGAGGAAGGAGGTGGCCCACGCTCGCCATTTTCCGCATAGCGAGAAGCTCAAGCTCATTGGCCCCGTCATCATGGGCATTGGCCTCTTCATCTTCATCTGCGCCAACACCATGCTCTACGAGAACAGGGACATGGAGACCCGCCTGCTCATGCAGAAGGGTCTCTACGGCATGGCCGCGGGCCTCCCCGCGGAGCCCGGCACCGAGGACAAGCACTGCGAGGGGAGGGCAGGCCAGCCAGCGCCCGTGGACGGCGTGGAGGGCTGCTACGAAGTGGACATGGCCTCCAGGGCCTTCCCGACGTGCCCCAGCACCAAGTGGTCTGAGTGCTGCGGAGCGCGGCGGCTCCAGACCACAGCCCAGCTCCTCCACAACGGCGCTTCGCCCTCCGCCTCCCTCCTCAGCGTCCGCTCGGGCAACGCGGCTGAGGGCAACCTCAACCTTTCCTTCAGCCCCGGGGCTGAGTCCCTCCTGTCCTCGGCTGTGAGCGCCCTGGCGCTGCCTGTGATCAAGCTCAACAACCGCCTGCTGGAGACGGCGGCTGTGGCGGCGGCGGGGAGCCCTGCCGAGCCCCGCACCGAGGTGCAGAGGCCATCTTGGGCCCTCCTCTCCCACAGCAGCAGCACGGCGCCAAGAGGGCAGGAGCACCAGGACAACCATGTTGTCATCAGCATGGAGGGCGTCTGCCCCGTCACCCCCACCGCGGAGACACCCCTGCCCTCCCAGGGCACCGAGAAGGAGCTCAGCTCGGACCCGCAGCTCCACAACCCGGGACACTCCAAGTCCCTGGACCTGGGCCGGCCCGGGGTGCTGCTGCTGGCGCCCATCAAAGACCGCAAGAACCGGAGCTGGCCGCGGCTCGATCGCCTCAGCCTGGTGGCGTATGCCAAGCTGGGGAGCATGGGCGAGTCCTCGGACCTGCTGCTGGCGCAGCGGGAGCAGCGGGGCAGGCAGGAGGCCCGGCCCGGCTCATGGGAGGTGGGAACAGAGCAGGGCTCACGGGTCTGACCTCCCACACCAGCCTCTTCCCTTTGGGACGGCTCGGGGTGCCTCTGTGTTCACATGGATGTCGCGGTGCTGGAGGGAGGTCCCAACTCGCAAGACCCCACACGAGGCGGGACGTCCCTGTCTCCCCAGAGGCTGCCCGTCCCTTGACCGGGTCCTCAGTGGATGCCCTCGGCCTTGCCTTACTCGCCCTGCTCCCGGTGTCTTTTGTGGAGGAAACCCTCACTTGAACCTGAACCCGAGTTGAGCCAGGGACCAGGCGAGGGATGCCCTGGTGGCCCTGGTGGCATTTCACTTCAGTGGGGCCAAAGTGGGTGGTGGTGAGGCTTGAGGTGGGCCCCCTCGCCCAGTCCACTAGCAAATTTGCTTGCCCAGAGCATGTGAGCCTGATGGGGCTATTAAATGTTATCTCATGCCACAAGGTACGACTTGACTGGTAGTCCTGCCTTAAGGCTGCTTGGGGTGGGGAGCTGTGCCAAGAGCAGTGGGTTCCGTGCATGTTACCACCAGAAAGTCCCGTTTCTGGGGGTCACTTTGCTGTCGGTTGGACCCCAGGGATATGTACGAGGTTGAGAGCAGCGAGGCCTCCGTTTGCCATGATCAGACCTGTTGCCCAAGCTGGTTAACACAAGGACGCCCGCGCAATGTCCCCGCCTGCGTTGGCTCACGGGAGCGTCTCTGGTGACTGCCAGCTCCGAATTTAGCCTGGAAGCACATGGAAATGTGTGGTTAAAGATGGATGGGGAGAGGTGCTTTTTTTCTTTTCCTGGAGAAAAGCCATGATTTAATTGTGACCAATTTCCAACCCTTGAAAAAAAATCTCTCCTCTCTCTAAACTGTCTATATTGGTCTCGGATCCAGGTACAAACCCGTCGTGCCCCTGGTTTGCAAAGCCCAATAAAGCCCCTCTTGAGAAGGCAAGAAGGGCAGTGTGGGCACCTTTCCAAAAAGACAGACCCCTTTATTTTGGGAGTGAGCGTTCGCCATGGGTCAAGTGACACCGTGTTGTAGTGCCTGTTCCCCAGGGACGGACAGAGATTGGTGCTGTCTGGCACGGCAGTGTTAGCAGGACACATCGCTTGGGCTGAAGCAACACGGTTCAAGGAGAGCCCCAACTACAGCTGCTGGCATGTGGGCACAGCGGGTTTCCCTCTGCGCGTTGGCCGTCGCTGTGGTTTGCGCTACGCACCCTTCACCCGCTCCCTTCCTGCTTTTCCTGGTTAGGCCGAGCAGAACCTGACACTGAGCCCTGGGTTTTGTAGCGCTCCCAGGCGCAACTGCTCCCATCCCGGTTCAAATTGGAAGATGACTCAGAGGTCTCAGCTCTTCCCAGGGAGAGCTGGAGCAGCTGTGGAGCGTGGTCGGGGGCAAGGGCACTACCTGAGCCCTCTCTGCGCACGTGGAAGAGCAGCCGGCACTGGCGAGCACAAGGCTCTTCCCCACTACACCTTAGGGCTTAGGAAGGTGCCGCTGTCCCCATGAGTCTCCACAGAGACGCTCAGAGTAGGTCATGTCTCTTGGTATCCTCCAGGTCTCCAGGAAGGTGCCTGGGAGAAGCTGGTCCCTGGGCTGCTCAGGTGCATCACGGACTGAGACGCTGCCCTGCGGCTGTGCAATGTGCATCAGGGGGACAACTTGTACCCTGCCCCAGTCCTCACTGTTGTGTAGCAGCCCTGTCACCAAAGTCCCTCCTAGTGAAGAGCATCTCCCTGCCGCAGCAAGGCCCGCGAGAGCCCTTTGAGAGGACATGACCGGGTTAGATGCCCCATGGGACCCCTAAGAGCCTTTCCTGGCCTCAGGCTTGGCTTGTGCCTTGACGTGCTGCCAAGCAAGAGACTTCTCATGGAATAACCAGGGCGAGCGCCCCTCGGGGCCACGGGTGCAGGGGGACGTGCTGCTCACCGTGCCCCGCAGCGCTGAGTGCAGAGCAGGGCAGTGCGCGGGGCCCTCACAATAACTAACGCTGCCTTCAGCTTCCCGGTGAGCAGAGGCGCTGGCTCCCCGCGGCCATCCTCCCGGCGAGCATTCCGGTGAGTCCGGGCGCCGCAGCCAGGGAGCCCCGCGGCCCCAGGGAGCCCCAGCGGGACGGCGTGCGAGTTGCAGCCGGGGACGGAGCCAAGGCCGCTTGGTGCCAGCACTGGGAAGGGTCGGGTTCAAAAGCCCACGAGAAACAAAAGTGCTCTGCACTGTTTTTAGAAGTAATCCGTGTTTTCCACAACATGTTTTCCTCAAGTTTGACAACTTGGCATGTTTCTTTTTTTTTTTTCCCCCTTTTTTCCATTGCATTTCTACCCTGTCTCCCAAACAGGAGGGGAGCTGCTGCGCTGGTGCAGCGAGTGTCTCCAACAGGACCGGAGCCTTTTGTGGGGAGAAGGTCCTGTCACATCCAGCAGCGCATCCCGGGGCCAAACCTGCCTTCTCTGTGCAAACCCCCTTTTCCCAGTGTAAAAGGCGATGCCAAACCTCGCACAGCGGCACTTTGCTCCCTCCTCCTGCTCAGGAAGCAGCCCAGGCCCAGGGCAGTTTGCACTTGACTGCAGCAAGGTTGCAGCTTGAATTCAACCCTGCAGCAGCAGAATGGGGATTTGTTTTGGCCATCCATCCATGCTGGAGGGTCCCTCTCTGCAGACATCCAGCATCAGAGCTCCCGAGGTCCAAACTGGCCCCAAAAATGGAGTTAGAAGGAAAAAGCCCTTTGTTTTAGGGATCCACATGGGGAAAGCAGCAAATGGCAGCAGCGAGGGGCATGAGGCTCCCCAGACGCCCGGGCACAGCTCCCTGCCGTGACTGTCCTCGCCCGGGAGCGGTGCCGGGCAGGACGGAGCTGCTGCACGAGGGCAGGGATCCAACGCGCCGAGCCAGGACGGCCGCGCGCCGCGGAACAGCCTGTCTCTGCCCCGAGGTCAGGACGCTTGGCCCGCGTTGCCGCCTCTGATTAAATGTTGTCAGCGCTGTAGATTTACCTTGTTCTCCTCTGGCGGAGCTGCCAGCCCTGGAGGGTGACGTGGGGAGCCCTGGCACGGGCGACGCGTCATGCCCGGCACGGCCGGCTGGGAAAACGGCTCCAACGGAGCCTCTTCCCAGCGCTGCAGATTGGGAGGCGGAAAGGGAAGGGGGTCTCGGCCCCGGCGTGGAGGTGACAGTCGATGCCACTGGGGCCGGCCAATCCCCCCGTACCCAGCACAGGGCCGGTGCCGCTGGGGGCGGATACTCTGCTCCCCCCCCAGCCCCAGTGGGGACAAGAGGGACGCAGGCAGGTTTGGGGCATCCCCATGCACGGTCTGCGGATCCCACCACCCCTTGCATCCCTGCGGCGGAGCCGGGACGCATGTGCCTTGAATACGGCCATAGAATAAACCCTGAACTTCCTATCACAGGGGCTTGGGGGCAGCTTCTCCCCGCGGGTCGGTGGCCGGCGCAGAGTTAGAGGCTTTCAAGCCAGGACGATGGGTTTTACTTGAAAATTTATTGGAAAAATGCAATACAGGAAGCAATACAGAACACCTATGTCTGTCTAACTGCTACAGCAACTTTCCCTTTGCTTTGCTATGGAAGTCCAAAAGACCAGCTCCCGCCGCTCGCTAATCGGTCTATAAAGATTTGCCAATTCTTCTGTCCTGAAAAGTTCCTATTTTTATAAAGAGTGAAAACAGCTAGCCTAGACAGTTCACAATTGCCTTAAAAAATTTTTACAAAGCTCCTTCGTATTCTCACCTAAAAAACTTTTTTTTTTTTTTATTAATTAAATACAAGTTGAATCTCTACAGTTGGGGCCACTACCACCTCCTAAGGGCATTGTACAAATAGGAAATTGGCAAACCACAGGTTATGGAAAGCAGAAACCAGCCCGTCCCTCGCCAGCGCAGCGGTGATGCTCGGCGCTTCCTGCACTGCGAGCTCCCTGCCTCCCTCTCTATAAAAACATTCATTCATATATAAATAGCTTCCATATAATGTCTATTATACAATCGAGAGAGTCTCTAGGTGAATTTGTGGACTGGGGAGAGCTGGGAACATTCATATAAATAGACCTTTAGAGTCGCTTTGCCTCCAGGAATAGGTAACGCGCTGCGAGTGGCTGGGGCGGCGCTGCAGGAGCTGCGCGGGGCTGGAGGCTGCTGCTGCAGGAAGCTCCATCGTCTGCCCTGGCCACGCAGGTTCTTCCCGCTCTGCATCCACAGCCTCGGCTGCCGGGGAGGCTCCGGAGGGCTGGAAATCCCTCCTGTGTGGGCAGGGGTGGGAAGCGACGGGATGGGGAGGAATCGCCCCAGGGAGCGACCGCACTCTGAGTTGTTTAAATAAAAGCAAGAAATTAAGTGAGACATGGAGATGGCCATCCAAAATCCAGCCGAAAAAATAATATGTATCAGGATTACGTTATTCTGGGATTTCTTAAGAAGGAACCACTTCTTGCGCCAACAGCCTTCTAAGCCCTAGGACATGTATGCATCCGCTGGGGGGACGTTTGGCTCTTTCCAACGCACTCGGTCCCTGGGATACCCGACAGCACTGGGAGGACTGCACTACGGGAGCACTGCACTGCCCTCATCTCGAGGCTGCCAAGCACCTTTAAGTGCTATGGAGAAGCTTAATTCATCGCATTAGGGCCATTATCTGCTAAAGGTAAAATAAATCCTCCAAAACAACTACTCTGCAGACCTGCTTTGTGATGAATTAGCTGCTACAGGGCGAGAACACGAGGAAGAACCAAGCGGCAAAAACTAACAGCGGGCGCAGGAGGTCGCGGGGCAGGTGCCCAGCGCGACGGTCGGTTAAGGCAACAGTCACCCAAGGAGGCCCAAGACGGCGAGCAGAGGCACCCAGGGGGCTGCATGGGAGAGGAAGGGCTCTGGGGACGTCACCAGGACCCTGAGCGCTGCCCTGGAGCCGGCAGCAGTGCAGGGTGCCGGGGATGCGCTCGCCAGGAGCTGGCGCCCGCTGCAGCTGCCGGTGGCCTCTCCACCAACACCAGCAGCTTCATGAAAATCACACCCGAATTGCAGAGGCTGCGCAAGCCCTAGTCTAAGTCAGCGACTGTTTTCAGCTAAAGAGCCGGCACCTGCAACTGGGGCCGAGCGTGGTGGCCTCTGAAACCCAAATCCGAGCACGCAGAAAGCTGCAGTGATGCCTGCCCGACGCCCTCGAGGGAGGGCTCCGCGGCCGCCCGCCTGCCACACCAGTACAAACCACAACCCCACGCGGCCCCAGTGCTCTACACAGACCCTCAACACGGCGCTTGGTTTTGTTTTAAAAAGGAACCCCAAAGAAACAAAAAATAAAGCGCAACGTGCTGGGAGGAGAAACCAGGACACAGGCAGAACTCCAGGAGCAGCAGAGGAAGAGGAGGAAGAGCAGAAGAACCCAAGTCACGATGCAATGGGAAAATGGGTAAGTTTTGGGGTCCTCTCCACCCAGCTGCAGGCGCCTCTTAAAAGACACCTGAGAAGCGACTGCAAGAGGAGGCCACAAACTTGCAGACGCTCCAGTCGCTGCAATTGCATACGCAAGTGGTGCATCGGATGTTGGTGAAAAGTCATTTTTAGGTGGTCTGGAAGCTAAGTCTGAAGTGCAGTTGCTCCAGCCCTGGTCTTTTATCCCAGTGCGGTGGCCATCAAGCCAAAACAGGAGTCCCCAAAGGAGCGTGGGACAGAGGGGTCAGCAAGGAGCTGACTCCATCGCACAAGCGAAACCCACCACCATCCCCAGCCTCTCCAAGCAGCCTCCACAGCCCCGAGGCTCCATCCAAAGTGGCTTTACACTACACCAGAGTAGGTTGCAACACCTTTGTCCTGATATGGGTAATGTGTTCGGCTTTAAATAGCACTGAGAGCAGGGAGTGGGGAAAAGGGGACTTAAAAAACCTTATTTAAAAATCAAGAACACAAACAAGTGGAAAAACTATGACACTGAAAAAAATAATCGGTAACTGTGAATGCTGCATAAGCCTTAATAGCATTCAGAGTCAACACATCTTAAACACACACTTCTAAGGGCATTTTAATTTAACGGCATCTAGGAAACATGACCGGGGAGGGAGCAGGGCTGCGCGGGAGGAGGGCCGGGGCCCTAGCGCAGCTCCTCAGAGCTCTACAATTCACAGTATCAGATACTTGAAGCAACTTCCAGCAGTCCTTAAACCTACGGCAGCTACGAAGGTGGGGGATTCGCTTGGGCCGCCCGACCCTACTGCGACCCGACAGCGCCGAGCCGAACCCCGAGGGAGGGGAGCGAGCGGGAGCCGCAGGGGCCGCACACAGCGAGGGGTAAAACACGCGGCACAAACCCAAGGCGGCTCCAAAACGTCTCTGCCGGCAGAAGGACCCGGCAGGAGCGACGGCCGCGCTCCGCTGCGCCTGTGGGACGGGGGAAAGACTTAAAAAAGGGGAAAAAATCCAACGCTTTAGAGCCCTGTGAGATGGGCTGGGCCTGTAGCTGTGGAGGCTATTGCGGGAGAGGGAATGCAAAATTGAAAACCTGTAAAAAATGCTCAGTACAGTTAGAAATATGGCATACTGTTTGTCACAATATATATATATATATATATATAAAAACAACAAAAAAACTATATCCAAGAGGATCCATTGGAGTCTGGAAAATCCCAAGTAAAACGTCAAAGCGCGACTCCCACTACGTGATATGACTGTTCGGTGTCTGAGCAGACGCCCGGTCAGGTTGAGGTCTCTGTGCTCCAGGTAGTTTCTTTGTAGGTTTGCTGGGTTTCTTTCCCCGCCGTGCTCTGTCTGGAAGGAACGTGTCCTGCAGAGAGAGAAGAGGTCGCGCTGTGAGCACTGGCTTTCAATGGAAGAGAGGAAACTGCCTCCCTTATCCTCGGCATCATCTCCAGAATGGAAAGGGAAGACGAGCTTTGGGTTCTGGCACAGAAGAATCGGGGCTCAGAGCTGCAGCCGGGCATCTGTCCCAACTCAAACCCTCTTCTTTTCTGTAAAAGGCCAGTTTCCAGCCTAGGATCCACGTGCTGCAAGTCCTCCAACCGTTAGCCCAATGTGGAGATGTGTTAGATGTGGAGACCCCTTGAATTAGCACAGGGTGACAGCCCCAACCCGCAGCGAGGCCTTTCCTTCTACCCCCAACATGTCACTGCCCACGCCGAGGCGGGTCCCGCTCCGGGGACGGCCACGGTGCTCCCTACTCACGCAGCCCGGCTACTCCTCGGCGATCTCCGTCTCCTGGTGCACGACCACCTTGGTCACTGACATGTCCGGGTGCTGCTCCTTCGCCGCCTTTATGGCTTGCGCGAGGACCTGCAAGAGAGCCCGTCTGAGCCGCGGCGCCGGTGCCACGAGGGTCCAGAGCCTCCCCGAGCCCAGCGGAACCGTCTGCAGCTGGAGGCAAGCCAAGGTCCTGCCTAAGGAGCAGGGCTGCAAGCGCCTGCTCGGAGTAAAAACTATAAGATGGATGAGAGCAATTAGGCTGTGTAGCATGAGGAAACCCTGCTCATTGCTCCAGCAAGTGCGGCAAGCGCATTCCAAATGTCTTCTCAGACATTTTCCATCAGAATTAATAAGGCAGTTCTTCTCCCACAAATAAACCCCAGGCACATGATTGCCGCAACTAAAATGAAATTCGCAGTAGGATTCTCCAATGACAAAACCACCCCTTCCAGCACACAAGGCAGAGGCCAGAGGAGCTGACTCATCGGAAAGGTTTTCACATAAAAGCCGTGGGACTTGCTGCAGGGCCCTCCTTTCTACCCTCCTGCTAAAACTGGCTGTGCTGAGTGGTAGGAAATGATTTCTGGCACGATAGTGCAGCAACGCTGCTTCACAGTTAATTGCAGGTCATCCAGATGTCAGGAAATACTTTTACATCTTTTTTTTTTTTTGCATATTTTTCAAAAATTGGATTTGTCCAAGCCAATTCTGGAATCCAGACTTTGTTGCTAATACTAGTGTCAGGAGAAAATTAAGCTACCCTGGCCCAGTTATACAGCTGCACGCTGTGAAAAAGGAATTTACTACCGAAATCCATTATGCACACGCAGATTGAAAAGTCAGAGAAAATTAATAATATGTAATCAATGCAACCGCTCCGTCCCCAGGAAACCCAGCTGCTTCTTTTAGACATAAACCTGCGCTGAGGCTGACCACCACCTGCAGATGAAGTATTAGCAGGGAACAGAATCCCGTTTCCCACGGAACCACGGGGTTCTCCTCCCAGCCCAGCAGAGCTTCCCCAGGCCGTTTTCCGATCGCACCTTGGTCGAGGTGCTGCACGGTTCCTTGGTCAGACCCAAGCGCTCACCTGGTCGTGGTCGACATCCGCGTCCCCCGTGATGACGATCCGCTTCTCAATCCGCGTCTCCGAAATGCCTCCTTTCACGGTCTGGTGTGAAGGGAAAAGTAATGTTGGTCTTAATTCAGCATGGGCAAACCCTGGCCCTCCTGGCTTTATTTCCATTACAAATCACCTTATTTCAAAGGTTATGGGATTTCAGTTTGCTTCTATTGCTCAGCTGGACCTCCAACCCACCCCAGGCCATTCCATGCACACAGGGGAGTCATTTTGAGAGCAAACCACATTTGCTAATTACCACCCCTTGATGAGCAACAATTAGAGAACTAAAGACTATGTTACAATCCTGAACTCAATTACCCTTCCGGTTCACATGCAATCTTGGATTTCTCTTTCAAATTAAAACAACTGTTTGGGAACAGGCCCTAGACCCTGCGTTAGCCAAGACGAAGTCCAAGGGACACCTTGGAATTCGCTTCAGAATAGCCAAGAAAGGTTAAGAAGCAGAAGGGGAAAGGGCTGTCGCAGCGTCCCTGCACGCGGCCGAGCACTGCACCGTACCTTGGTGATCTGCGTGGTCGTGGTGCTGCTCGTGGTTTCCGAGGTGATGGTCTGAGCGGTCAGCAGGATGCCGGGATCCAGGTCTCCGTTGCCGCCGTCCGTCTGCACGAGAGACAGAACACGGCCCTCAATCCTCGTGCGCAGCGCGGACAGGAGTGGGGCAGCGGCACCAGCGCCGGGTCTTTCTCCGGGTTCTGGTCGGGAAGCTTTTGAGTGCAGCAAGAGCACAGCCGGGGACTCCCTTCCAAAGAGGGCTGCTCCCGTCAGCATCCCGAGGGAGCTGGATCCTCCAGGGAGCTGTGCAAGGCTCGCGGCTGGCTCCAGGGAAACCCTGCGCTCCAGCCCTGCTTTATTCCTGCTTTATGCAAATTCACCAATATGTAAAGAAAACCTCATTCTAGATCAAAGATTAGTTTTAACCTCAGCAATGAAGCCTTACCTGGACATGCCAGCATTGCTCCATTATAACATTTTAAGTTATAATTGCAAGCCAGGTTAACGCTGCACAGTCGAATCCATACCCCAAAGCTACCAGTGGCCGCGTGTAAATCCTGTGTGCACACACCTTGCAAAGGCAGTTGTGCTTTGGGGATATTAAAAACGCTGCTGTTCTAAAAATACCAGCTGCACCTGCAAATCCTGTTCCCAGCATTTGTTAATGTTTGTGCTGCGACTTGGAAGGTTTGAAAAAGGCAGATGGGGCCAGCTGGCACCGCTGTCTCCTCCTGAAGGTTTAGAGCCCCAAATGCACTTGTGTTTGGCTGAGTTTAAGGCAGGCCCTGGACAATGTAACACACATTACCTGAGCGGCTTCGTAGGTGATGGTCTTGGTCTCCGTGTGAACGATGGGCACTTCCTTCGTGGGGATTTCGCTTTTCACAGCGTTGGGCACGTCCGAGATGGTGACTGTCTGGGTCTTCACCAGCGGTGGCTGGGAAACGGGTTTGCAAAGAAAAACATCTCAGTAAGTCCCCAAGCAGCCCCAGTCCCATGGTGATCTGACACTGATCTGATAAAAGCACCAAGGGGGAGGCCGGGGTAGCCGGCACTCCTGGTGTTTAAGCGGGGTCAAAGATCCAGCACAGGATTAAGGAATGGCAGAGAAATCCTCCAGATCTTCCCGAACACCGCGGCCTGAAGGCAGAGCAGCAAAAGCGCCCAGGGCTTGGATGCTGTGCCAGAGCACCCCGAGGAAACTGTCCCTGCTCACCGTTAACCCACTGATCGCTAGGAGCTCGTTGAGAGCTGCCAGTGGGTGACCTGCATTCCTGGTGCAGCAGGACTACCAGGATAAACAGAGCTAACTGCAGCCAGGAGAAGCTTTTTCCCAACTACAAGTGGAGCCCCTCCATCCACGTGAGAAAACCCTCACCAAATCCTCAGCCTTGAACTTTTATTAAATCAATGTCAGAAACAGAAACATCTCGGAGGAGAATCGTGGAGGGGAAGCAAAAACCAATCAGTGGTTCCACCACCTGGCAAATCATCCAGAAGACGGAGTTAGGTCAGACCCACAAGGCTCTCCCAGATTGCTCCATTTCTGCTCAGCTTCCCCAAAACCCGGCAGATGCCACCGAGCAGGGTTTAGCAGGGTAGGGAGACAGCGATGTGCCCGTAAGCATTAAGATCCGGGGAAACCGAAGCAAGCGGAACCTGGCTGCTCCGAAGCCAAGCCGGGGTGCGGGGGCGCGCGGGTCGGGCGCCTCTACCTGGAAGCAGCGAACGAGCACGGGAGCGAGCTGGGAGCCGGGGGCCCGCGCGGCCGGAGGCTGCGGCTCCACTGGCTTTTCCGCAGCGGCGTCACCCACCGGCTCCCGGCCCGGCTGCCCCACGCTCCCAAGGAGGCTGGAAGCAGCCGCCGCCTCCTCCTGCTCCTCCTGCTCGCTGCATACGGAGGATGCACCAAAGTGTCGGCTCGGAGCAGGCTCAAGGGCAGGTGACATCTGGATGTCACCAAAAGCTCCTGCCCGCATCGTGCCCTCCCATTCAAGGGCAGGGGCCGCACTGCTCCTCTCCGGCACCTCCTCTCTGCAGAGA
The DNA here is from genome assembly GCA_034781795.1 of Crypturellus tataupa. Taxonomy (NCBI): domain Eukaryota; kingdom Metazoa; phylum Chordata; class Aves; order Tinamiformes; family Tinamidae; genus Crypturellus; species Crypturellus tataupa. The sequence goes on along the minus strand of JAWLRI010000838.1, from coordinate 1,831,783 downwards.
AAGTCACTCACACTCTAAAAAGAAATGAATACACAAAGGCCAGAGAGAGAGAAAGAGAGAGAGAGAGAGAGGAGTTAAGGGGAGCAGGAGGTCATGAGGCATCAAGACAAAACAGCCCTGGTCCCGCAGGACACGTCCCAGTGCTGCTGACCCCGGCCAGAGCGTGGGACTCGCACGCTGCAGCTTGGACGTGCCCCTGGTCCGGCAAGCGCAGCCTCGTGCCACGCCGGAGCCCCGGGGCGGACGGGCTCGGGAGTTGACAACAGCGCGAGACTCTGCAGCGACGAGCGGCCGCCTGTGCCCACTTCGGAGGCCCAGCGGGAATTCCAGTGTAGCGAGCGGGGACGCGCGGGCACATGCAGGATGCAGCGTGCAACAAAACCCGACGCCAACACTGTGCCCGAGGGCTGCCGCTGAGCCCTGCAGGCATGCTGCCCCGGGGCCTTGCGGCACGCAGACATGCAGGGGACCAGGCCATGGTCCTGCGGCGCGGGGAGCCCCCGGCCCAGCAGCGGGTTGCCCATCTCCAGACCTTGCTCCCTGCAGCCTGCTCCAGGTACCAAAGCTGGCTCTGCAAAATGTTGCAATGGCAAAACTGCAGTGATGGTGAGAACGTGCACGAGCTTGGCATCAAAATCCAGTGACGCAATTACCAAGAGGCTCTTGCATTAAAAGGAGCCACCGAATGTGGGGCATCTGAAATAATCTGCACTTCCCTCTTGATGAAGAAGGGAGCCCGGCTGAGCTGGGGAGCCTGGGGACGCTGCCAGCACGAAACTCCCATCCCTCCTCCCAGGTCATGTCCAATTCCCGGCTTCGAGACGCCACGGCCGCATTACCCACAAGATTCCTATTCTTAAATTCTCTGGATATTGCTGCAGGAAAATGTGTGCAACCCAAGCGAAGAGGCAGCAATTTGCCCCGGGATCGGGTCAGAGCGCAGACATACGGAGACGTTATTCCGACTGCAAACCATTTCCATGTCTGCTCCTGAAAAACATGCACGTAGCTAAAGCAAGAGACCACCGTGGCGCTTCACCAAACCGAGTACGCACCGAGGCCATCAGCTGCCAGCGCCCATGGCTTAATCTAGTTTTAAAGCCCAGATCGAGATGCTGTCAATACACGGAGCTCTCCTTAATTATGTATGTCAAAGCTTGCAAATTAATCATGGGATTTGGGGAAGAAGCGGGGTATCTTCTGCACTTTAATGGAAAGTGCTTTGGGAGGAGGATTTCCTTACGTGCCAGCTGTGGCACTGCCCTGCCCGGGAGGGAGAATGAAATCCACAGATAAAACAAAGCAGATTAAGCCACTACACAAACAGAGATCTATTTAGGAAACAAACATTTGCGTACAGCAAAAAATAACTTGCCGGCTGCCTCTCACATACAGAAAAAGAAAAAAAATGCATTTTGGAAGCATCTTGCATGCTGAAAGCGTAAAGGAACAGAAAAGCTGATGGACGGTCTGTGCTGTGCGAGCGCCGGCTTTCAGTAGAGCCAAGTGAGGCAACACACGTGCAAACTGCAGAACTGCAGAGACAGAATGAAATCCTGATAAGATCAACCGAGTAGGGGCACTTTTTGTCCTGCCTCCTACTCCACCTTTAAGAAGTCAGACTGATTACGAGCAATTGCTTTCTCTCTGTAATTATCTATTTGTAACAATCATCTATCTGTACCTATTTTTTTTATACTACAACAGTGCTTCTTCCTGTATTTCAAAACCTCCTCTGCATCTGGGCTAGAAGAGATCATCTTTTTATGCAAAAATATATACATATATATATAAAGAATTCGGATGTCTGTTACAAGTTCTGATCTTATCAAGACCTTCTTTTTAATTTGCCAGTGCCAAAGCGCTCCTGCCCCGGGGCCGGGGCGCAGGGAGCCCGCGCGGCGCATGCAGCACGGGTGCAGAGCGAGAAGTGCCACGAGGTTAAAACGGGGATAAATTAATAACAGGACTGCGCACCTGGTGCTAGACAGCGACAGGGCCTTTTCCTTTTTTAAGTGTCTTTGTATAAAGGCAGGTTTGCAGGCAGTGCCGCAGGTGCTGCCCGTTATTAGGTTATCCCCAGGGTGCCCAGCCCTGCAGGTGCCCGGGGTGACGTTGGAGCACACTCACCAGCAAGGGCTCCCGCACGCCCGGCGAGCGCTCCCGTCTCAGCTGCCTTGAGTGGAAGGTAGGATAAAGCAGAAAACAGGTACCCACAGACACCCCCAGAGCCGCTACCCGTATGGAGCTGCTTTGCCTTAAAGATAGAAGTTGAAAAGCTAAGAACTTGCCAGGTCCCTTCGGCTGCAGAGCACGGAGTAGGGTGTTTAGACTGGGGTTTCCTCCCATGGAAAGAGCTGCCCTTGGCACCGCGCGCCCGGCCCCGGGACTCAGCGCTATGTCTTGGAGGGATCCCCACACGTAGGGGCGGCTGCGGGATAAAACCAGCGGGATAAAACCAGCGGTTTACGTAGGAGCGTTAGGACAGACTCCGTGCGTGGCCTCGGATGTCCCTGCGGCTGCTGGCGGCGGGAGTAGGAGGCAGCGCATGGCGCGCGCGGCCCCGGCAGCACCCCTGCTCCCGAGCGGTTAGACGGCTGTGGGCGTTGTTAATAAGCGGCAGCAGTAGAATCTGAGTTGCAATAACATTTATTAATGGTAAGTGTACATATTTACAAAGAAAAATCTGAGAAAAAATACAAACCCAAAAAAGTGTTCCAAAAGAGAGTATTTTAGGTAAAAAAAAAAAAAAAAAAAAAAAACAAACCTGCATGGCAAGAATATTATCGCACATGTGCTTTCTCTGACACAAAGCCAGCAGTCATCATGATGAAGTAGATATAAGTTATGAGATTTCCATGGAGGAAAGAATACTGGACCAGTGAGAGAATGTTATAGTCCAGCTGTAGCAATAATTCCTAGTAGCTTTCAGATGCTCAAGTCTTAATAAACTTAAACACTTGTGTAAGCCAGATTTATTGAGGCAGCTTCACATATTATGGTACTGTTTTAGGTTGGGCAGAGCACCAACTGGAAAGATGCCTTGGAATATGCACTCACAAGTCCACCAGTCTACTGAAAACATCACACACCTTTTCCTCTTCTGCTCCCTGTTCCCCTACCGCACACTGTCAACATTAAATAACAACTGTTTTATGCTGGACAAGTTAAAATTAAAACAAAACATAAGGATTGTGTTTTATTGATTGAAATAGGTTGCAAGATACAGGGCTTACACTTGAGGCAGCAGGTTTGACAGGTCATGTGCGAATTTGTTTGAACATCTGAAAAAGCTTTTACAGTCCTGTCATTTCGTAGTTTCCATTTTAATTAAGAAAGAGATAAGCACATTCTAGCTTGTGTATCTGCATATTGCATGATATATTTTTGGCATGTTAGTCATACCGTCTTGGATTTTCCTCTTTTGGGCTTAATATAACTTGACTGACATTTCTTGGTTCCGCCTCCAGACTTCTAGGATGGGTTCCATTTTGATTTTATGTTTTATACATCTCCAGATGGTTGTGTCATTTCTTTAATCACTTGTTCTGTCAGGAGTATAGTTTTCACCCTTCTCCCTGACTTATTCAGAGAAAATTTTCCTTTGACATCTACATTTCATTTCTGTTCATGAATGTAAAGGTGTATAATTTAATTTTGGGAGTTCTAACCATCAATTCCCTCCTTTCAAATACAAACTAGTCTGGAATTCATCTCTAATCTTTTCAGTAATAATTTATATGTATTAAAAAAAACTATTTTCTCTTTCAAAGATCATTAATCTTTGCCATATTGTTGATGTCCAGGGTCTCTTGAATCCAGAGGTACTCTATCTATCCTAGTTATAGTGTAATAAACCAGAAGCTATGACTGCAATACACTGTTTTTCCTCATGCTTATAAGACTATAAGCTTTCTTTTTCAGACATCAGCATAGGGAATATGACTCAGTCAGTATTTTTTATTACTATTCAATATAGGTAAGAATCAGCATTGAAAATAATAGTTTTAATTATTATTATTAGGAAAACTCAAGTGATACCTTCAGGTCTTAATGCTAAATGACCACAAAAATCTTTCCATACAAAGCCTTTACTGAGCAAACCAATTACCGTGACTGACAAGAGAGAAAATTCATACCCTTTTTTACACAGATTATTTCCTATGTGGTCAAATATACTGACTAAAATTCTACCTAACAAAGAACTACGTTTTTTTTTTTTTTTTTTTTCCTTTATTAACTTTGCATTAGGCCTGAGGATACCAGGAAAATAAACTAGATTCCTCAGCAGTCTGGCACTCAATTTAATGTCACCTTTGAACCATGAGCCTCAACATGGGTTAACTGCAAGACTTCAAGCTGTACTACTGATAGTGTTTTGCTTGGGCAAACACAATATAACTCCATAAACTGACAAAATTGAGTCAAGAGGATTTTGTCAGAAAGCAAAATGAAAAGCAGCTCAGCCTCATATAAAATGAAGAGCGTATTTCTGTTATTCAGCTAGCAACTAAATATAATCTGGTGACTTGATGACCATGCCATTCTGCTCTGTACACACTTCTGTATGTGGTCAGGCTTTCCAAAGCTCTAGAACTCTTCAAGAGCAGCTGACATTTAAGATCCCCTTTCTCCTCAACTTGAAAACCTTAATTTCTGGTGTCAATACTTCCATTCATTGCCTTCCTTGGTGGCACAGAATTCTTAAAGGCATCTTGAGACTATTTAGAATATAGCTATTGTAGAAGGATATTGTATAATCTCTTTGCTCATAAACATATTAAGCCCCATCATCAAACCCTTAACGGTTACTTCAGAAGCTTTCAGCCTTCAGTCCACTTTCTAAATATTATCCTAAAATTTATTCATAGACAAGTCCTATATAGCACCCCTACATTCTTAAGAGAGTGAATTATGCCAAAAGTCGGGATTTACGCCATATGGGAACTGCAATAAGGATCTCAGGATCATGTGTGATCTGATGACAACTGTGAAACATATTTTCAAAAGAGAAAGTCTAAACTTCTAAACTTATTGCCCTCTCTCTAAAATATTTTCACTTTCTTAGTCCAGAAAATCTCAACAGATGATACTACCTGCTTGGATGCGCAGGTTCAACTTTACCATATCATTAGGTTAAATAAGACCCGAAAGACTGTAGAATTAAGATGCATGGAATTATTTCATTATTTTTCATAGTAATTTTTAAAACATCAATTCTAAAGTAAAATTTTATTGATAATAGAAGAAAAGTTGCTCAGAGGAAAAAAAAAATTGTAAAATAGAAAAAACAGGATGTTTTATAGAACTGTAGCTAAGAAAGTAAAACAGAAGTTCTGAAGTATTAAAATTGTTAAAGAGCCTGATTACTAAAGAGTTTCATCACTGTCACAGGTCTGATTTAGCTACATCTTTCTAAGAAAACAATTTCAGTGCAATACCTAAATATTTTCAATATTCTCAAATGGTGACTATGAATGTAAATGTAAATTAAGAGTGCTGTCCAAAGCACTCTATAGGGCATAAATACATGTTAGTAGAAAAGATGCTTTTTGCATCTCAGTTACTTCAAACAGAAAAGGCGGTTTTGTTCTCATTTTAGTAAACAGAGATATAAAATTCCAAATTTCCAATAAATTAGATGTAATTGACGCGTTAAGAAACTTTTTTCAAATAGACCTTCCATGAAGTATTGTTATATCTTTCTATGTAGTTTCCATTAGTAGTCGCTCCTGATGAAAACATCAGAAAGCACATTACAGCTCAGGGGAGGAGTCTACTCATTGAGCTCTACTCTATTGAGCTCTAGGAGAGCTCTTTCTCACTCTCCTAGAATCTGATAAAAAAAATTAGGACATACTTGCACATGCTGGCAAATTTAAGCATCTTTTTATTTCACAGACAAGGACACAAAAAACATGAGGACTAGGAAACACAAGAAAAGACTTGATTCTCTTAAAGTAGACTGTTTTTATCTGAAGAGATGCCTCTGAATGGGGCATATCTCTCTTATGCAGTTTAAAACTGGACTCTCTGGCGTGTTTGAAAATAAATGATTCTTTATTATCAATAAATAAATAGAATAAATGATGCATACTTTACAATATATTTTAAAATTACTTCTTGTTACACACCTGTGTAACTGATGTTCAAACATCCCTGGCCAAGTTTACAAAGCTAACTCAGATGTTACTGCATATGCTTACTTCCACATGAACTCTTATATCAGCTATCTGGACATAAGAAATATCCACTCTTCTTTATGAGTTAATTTGTTTGGAAGTTTGACAAATCACCACTCATATTCAAGGTGATAAATATCACAAGTACACAGAATGTTGCAGTTATGAAAACATTAATTAGCAAGATTATAGAGCACATTAACTTACATCATCTACTAACCTGAGACAAAAAAAAATCCCACCTGAACTGCTTTGATGACAGTACAATATTATGTTTATTTTGCCCAGTAAAACCATAAAGAGGTTTTAAAGACAAAGCAATAGTGATTGATGGTTAAAAAAGCAATATCTAATAAAATTTTAGAATTGACTTACAAAGTAGAAACAATAATTACATCAGTATGACAATTAAGAAGTTAAATTAGCAGAGTAAGATATATACAAGCTTCATATATATAAGCTTGTTGACTGTTTAGTAAAAGTTTATATATGTAGCAGATGGGAGGAAGGATGAAGACAATTTTATTTGACATTTTTCCTAAGTATACATTGCCTTCAAGACAGTCATCTCATATAACTGTTTACACAACGGGAATTTTACTTTGAAGTGAAATCTCTCTGCAAAAGCTCTCCTCTGCGTTTCTGAAGGTATTTCCTCTTAGTATTTGAAAACAACTAGTTCAGCCATACTAAACAGAGTTATTTCAGAAAAGCAGTTAACTGTTATAAAAAAAATTCATGAAACAACATGTCTCATTTTAAAACATTATTAAAGCATATTGCTGATTTTGCTGCTAAGTTTAGAGGAAAACAATAAGATATAGGAACAGGGACATATTTTGTTTTATTGTGATTAGAAACATTCTTAACTGTAAAGTAGTCCTGCTATACCCAGATATCTAGAGAGAGGGAAGGATATTTGTGTCTCTCTGTATATATCAAGTATGTAAAAGTTCTGGGAGAGGTTGAATTTCTAGAAGAGCTAATGTAATTTTTACTCTTAGGCATAGCCATAGTAGAAAGTTTCACTGGACATATATATCAGCTCATTTATGAATCGTGAGGGCCAGTTATTAAGAACTGAAAACTTTCAATACTTAAGCTTATCTTAAGCTCACTGAAATCAAATCTAAACTGATCTACCTTGTTGCTTCTGCTCATCTGCGGAGACATTTTAAAGGTTCAAGATATTAAGGGGCAGAAAAAGCTTAAGCTATGCCAAGTTTTCTAGTTACACAAGGCAGAATTCCTTTAAGTACCACAGGCATGTTAAGGTCCTATCTAAATGTTTCATCACTCTTAAGCACAATTTTCCTTAAATATAATTTAAATATACTAGATATTTCAACTCACATTAAAGCAAAAATTACTATAAATGTTTCAGTAAGAAAACAAGTCACCAAAGTTGGTATATTTTTCTTGTAAGATAGGCTCTGATATCTGGGAAAGGGGTAAGAAATGAAAAAGCAAAGGATCTTTTCAAAATTGGATTTACAAAATTCTTGATTTTGTTGTGTCTTTACTCCAAATGTTTATTCAGGAATGAAATCTGACATCAAAACCTCTTTCTTGAGCAATTATCAGCTGATAATTTAAATAAGAAAAAATGAGACAGTTGAATAAGTGCATAGTGTGCCCAATAAATCATAGTAAATAAGTACTACCTGTGTGATTAATCTGACTGACTGATTATTCTCCTTACATTATGTGATATGATGGTAAGACATAAGAAATTACTGTTACAATAATATGGCAGAATTACTTATGAAGAATATTTAAAAATATATAAATATTAAATATTTATATCCTTATCACAGTAAAATATTCTGTTTAGTTCATATACTCTTAGATCCATAAGGGCCAAGCTGAACAACTCAGTGACATAAATAAATATATCTTCTTATAACAAAACAAAGGAAAAATATATGACAGCCTTTGATCTCAAAAGCACTCACTTAAATATTTAAATAAACTAAAATTATTTAAACTACATATTCACCATAAAAATTACCTGTGCCACACTTTATTGAATTATTACAATCAACAGAACAAAAACCCAACATCCCAAAGTGACAAGTCAATTTCCATCTTCTTTTATAAGTCTTTTAATGATAACATGCTACAAGGATTAAAAAGAGATGGCAGAACACCCATACCTTTATAGGTGTTTTCATCTTCCCCCAAAGGGCAAAGATAGTAAGAGAAAATGTTGAAGAGCAGAATCGAATTGCATACTGATCCCTACAGGGTACAAATGTTATCTTCTAGGTATTTCCCACCACAGTCAGAGGAAGATCCTCTGTGGCTCTACTTTTGCCCTCCAATGGCATTTCTATATCAATTACCCTGTTCCTGCCTCTTCCTGTGGAATTCCTTAGCACAATATTGCTGTAATGCTGTGGCTCTCAGGTACCCAGCTGCTCAGTGTCTACATCTCTTAAGCAGGTTCTCCTCCTGGGCTTCATATCCTTGTCTCCACCACCCATGCTGTGCCTCAGTGTCATGCGTTTTTTTTGGTAGCAGCTTTGATCTTCCCACAGCATGAGAGCTGATTTCTCTACCTCCAGAAACGATATTTTGATTAAACCAAAACCATCCCTTGTTACTTCTATCCTTGTGCTGCCGCTCTGTAGATAGTAGCACCATTATTGAAGAGAGTTGAGGGCTCTACAGCTCTACAGTGATCCTAGTAAATCAGAACTTCAATTAGAAATACTGAGGCCCAGATCACCTGAATTAGAGGCAATGCCATAGCTGTGATGGCATAGCTGTGCAGATGGCACAGAAAAGCTCTAGCAGCAGTGCAAATACAGCTGGTGTGTGCTCTGCTGAGATCCTTTTTCTGCTGAGTTTTAGGCACGGGCAGAGTCCTGTCTTTTTGTATTCATTAATACCACAGAGCTCAATAATAGTATTCCACTTCTAAATTGTACCAGGTTGAAGCTTTCAGTGATTGCATGCATGTAGCATGAAGGGGAATGGCAATTGTGGCTAGCTGAATGACGGACTGTTGGTTTGGGGAATTTACTTTCCTGTGGAAACATCAGTTGGTCTGATGTAACAAAAAGCACCCTTGAAAGACATGAATCCCTGATCACAACCCTATTCCTGATCATTTTGCATGGGAATTCTAGAGAGCAGGTGCAGCACCCAAATTTAGACCTAAGCAGTGAAACCTCCACAGAGCAGATGCATGAGTTAAAATCACTTCCTGCTTCCAGCTGGAGCAGAGAAAATACTGCAAAGCAGAGCATATTTACTGGGACAAGTAGGCTGCAGGAGGGAGAAGAAAGACTCTTCTGACTCCCTCCTCTCTTTTAGCACTCTGTTAGCCAACACGCATGATTTGACTATATGAAGCAAGATCAGTAATTGGTCAGTCATAAATATTTTTTTTGCTGGAAAGAAGTCAGTCTGGATGACAAGGATGAAGGTCGACCTGTCATAAGTGATACTGAATGACAGGCCAGAAATCAGAAAATTAAATTCAATATGAATAGATGTAAAGTAATGCACATGAAAAAAAGTCACATCTAAATACATGCATCTATACATGCATGTATTTATACACATATATTGTATATATAATTTGGATATGTATGTACATATATATTTATGTCTATATATATAAGATTATGGGTTTTGAGCCAAAATTTACTACCAGAGAGTGAGAACTGAAGTTAAATATTTCCATGAAAATATTTTCATCAGCTCATTTCTTAGTGATGGTTGAATAACCAAAGTGAATGCTAGTAAGTGAAAAAAAACATATAAATTGCAAATATTCAATAAACATAGTATTCTGACAATGGATTTATGGAATTATTGGAGTTATTTGAAAAATGGAGTTAGGTTTAGGGTTAGGATAGGGGAGGCATATGGGAGGAATTGAGTTTATACTACAAAGAACAAAAGACCACCGCAAAATATGCTCCATAAATAGAAGCAGTGATGTGACCACCAAATTGCCTAAAAAAGATGCCAGTTTTGTTTGTAGTAATGGAGGTAGTGATGATTCCTGGAACTTGCTGTTTCATATAGAAAGTGCAAAACTAACCACATTCTGTGTAAAACTGGGCTGCAGTTTCAATGGCACTCTGGAGAGTTGGGATTATTTTGTTTGTTTATTGTTTTTTGATTTTTTTTGAAGCTACAAATGAATCTGATACCAAAACAAAGGGTATAATTCCATGGAATTGTGGAAATATTATAGATAAATGAATGTCAAATCTAAATTAATCACTTGCAGTCAGAGCAAAATCAACCCATATAGATGGTAAAGTGATGTTGTGTGTTGGTGTCAACTGCTTACTATAATGTAAAACCACACATTCTTGGATCAAAGGGCTTGCCCAGTATCAAATGGTTTAAACTTGTCTGTTGAAATCTAAGTGTTATACTCTTACAATGAAGTTATATCAAAGTTTTGCAAAGCCTTAACTTTCATTTTTCCTCTAGACATTTCATTCTTTATGATTCTTATGTTTCAAAAATCCTGACCTACTGGATTTTTAATAATGACAGCTTGTATCTCCTTTTTTGAACATCTGACTGGAAGCAGGAGACAAGGCTTTTGTACTCACAGGGACAAGGAGGAGGTAATATCTCAGGTTGAGTGGTAAACTAAGCTGCTAAGACTATTAATGGAGGAGGGAAATAAAAATTTGTAGGGCAGCAGCAAATATTAGCATATGGAATCCATTCCCATACACCTATTCCTTTTATATGCACTTCTTTTTTTTCCTCAGCTTTCCTTGAGCTTTTCCAGCTCAGGCCTAGTTCGAGTAGCACCTGGCTATGGCACAGAATACAGTAGATATAGGTTTCTCTAATTACTTTGCCCAAGTGGTATCCACTGAGCCTAGCCATTTTGCACTGACCAGACGTCTAAGATATTAGTCTCTCATGCTAAGCTACCCTGTACTGGATTGTTTTGACAAGTATGAGAGCATGGTCTTTAAGTCTGCTGTTCAATACAAGCCTTTAATCCCAATGAGTTAGGGAATCTCATGAAGGGCAAGAGAATTTGGTGGGATTCAAAGAAATGTTTGAAATGATTAGAGTGTCCATGCTTAGGGGTCAACTGCACCTCATGTACATCTGATCCGTAAGTCTCAATTTAATATTTTTTTCCTCACAGAAAAACTATAGCTACTTTTCTAGCACATGATCCAAGCATATATATATTCAGGTCATTGTTTTACATATCAATTACTCCATCATCATTTTTATTCATCTTCATCTTCACAAAAAAATACTTCCCTGCCCATGCCCAAATGATGCTGCCAGTTTTCTCTTGGTAAAGGTCTCAATTTAGCACATTAGATTTTAGCTCCAAATTACATTAAGTAATCTGTATAGGGCTTTCTCAAACCACAAGTAAGAAAAAGTGAATAATTCAGTTGGCTTATTATTCTCTTACATGGAAACTTCACTGATCCAGCATATTCTCAGTGGTTTTTGTGCCTAGCTTTTTTGCTCTCTTGCCACAACCAGAGTACAGAAACTCATTGCCAGAGAAACCACTTCTGATGTTCATTTCACTATTTTCGGTTCTTTGAGAACATGGACTCTTATTTAAATTGAGAATAAGCAAGCAAAAAAAAACAACAAAAAAAAAAAAACCAGAATGGAAATACAAAACTTGGAGTCAAGACAGGGTTTTCTCAGAGTCTGCCTGATCTCACTCTATTCTGGGCCTGCCTGGTCTCATCCTTTCTTCTCTGGCTGCAGGCCTTTCGAGTCAACCATATATTTGTTCAGAAGAACATGATGGCGGCAAAAGGCTAGAGAATCAACTGCATGATGAATAAATACAAATAGCACAGGATATCCTAGCCAGGATTACTGAGGGACTAAATAATTCAACAGCTGTGATAAAGAAGCTGCTTAAAAACAGTTGCTGTTAATAGCGCGTTGCACAGAGAGAATGTGATAGTGCTTGGAGAAGCCATGGACTGAGGTATCATAGGATGTACCACAGCTTTGATGGGGAAAGACACTGAAAAATATAGAAGGAAATGAATACCTTTGAATCTGCAAACTGATAAAGCAGATATTAGCTGTTAACAAGGAATCTTGTGTCTGAATTTCTCTGCTGTTCCATAAATGGAAAAAGTGGTGAACTGAGAAGGTCACACACCCCACACAGAGGGAAAAGCTAGAGGCAGTTTCTAATCTGAAGAGATTAGTGTGAATGTTCAGTTAATCACGCAAATTGTGATTTAGGCACAGTCGTCAGTGATGTCCTTATTCTAGGCAGTTTCAGGAAAAAAAATCACTTTATGTCAAGTTCTTTTGTAAAGCAATCATATAACCTTGCAATAGAAGAGTTGAGAATTTAATTTTAAATAAGAAACATCCAGCAATGGTGCTTTGGTTTCTTCCCAAATATTTCAGCTTGATTTGTTTTTTGGTCAAATTTCAGCCAGATCATTACAATCTTTGGTTTTATGACATTATGCTTCGAACTATTTTCTCCTGTAATGGACTATGTTACTATGCTTTTTCATTCCTGTCCTGTTGTGCATAGTAAGTGCACTTCCATATACAGTCCCTTTGCACCCTAATCATCTGAAGAATATCTGAAGAAATATATATTTTGAAATAAAATCTTGTAAAGAAATGCAATCATGAGTTGGTAGTTCTCAGTGGGAAATTATTTCAAGTTCACTAGATAAATTAAATGTAAAATATGAAATTTAGAACTCTTTAATAAGCTTATAAATAACCCTTCCTGAAAAATAGTTTATTTTTATGTTCTTTATTCCATCAAAACTGCATTGCAGTTTTCCAGTCTTTATATTTACATTATTTGCAACTCTTTCCGTAAGTGCCAGTACAAATGTAACTGATGAATAGTCATACAAATGTTCCTGAAAGCAAGGTGCATTTCTGAGCAATTTTTTGATGCGCAATAATATATATGTATATATTAACAAAGCTTCACAATATAAAATATCTTCCATGGCAAGTAAAACTTCCCCCCTTTCAACTTATTCAGATTTCAGTTACATAGACTTCTGCATTTCAAGTTAGTGCAAATAATGAAAGTAAGAGCCTGAGCAAAATGATGTAAATACAATGGAACAAGAGAAACAGCAAAGTTTTACCAACTCCCTGCATATGATTATAACACTTAATTAGTATATTATTAGTATTCCTTATATACAATGTATTTAAATAATTGGCTTGTCTGAACTATAGGCAACACATTTACAAATTAAAATAAAATAATGTTTCAAACAAATATGGAATGTCCAACATATATATGAAAATAAAATGCATCTATTAACAAAATGTTGTAAATCAAAAAGTCACAAGATGTCTTCTCTGTCTTGGAAGAATTCAAGGCACTTTCTTGGCAAATCAGATTTCTCTCCTTAGTAGAAAGTCTGCAAGAGAAAGAGATATGCCATTTTATAACTAGTTTAAAACACAGAAGCAGACTGCTCAATGTAATTCTGTTTATAAATCACAGTTTCCAGTGGATTGCATAATCTTAAGATTAACTCCAGAATGCCAGCAGGTCCTGATCTCCTGCGAGCAGTAATGAGTTTTGCATTAACAAATCCTCAGTGTTGATGCTAAGAGGTTTAACATATCATAGTCCAGGCTGCATGTGGTCCAAGAAGCTTTCCCATGCATCTGGTCATGTCCATGCCTAGACTTAAGATTTCATCAAATGCTTTATTGCCACTTGCAGGTATCTTCTGTGCAATACACTCCCAAAAGCTGAATTAGCCAAAACTTATGACGGCTGTCATGGCAAATAACTGGTTCAAAAGCAGATTAAAGAGCTTCCTGCCCGGAGAACTCCTCAGAGCAACCTTCATCCATGGCCTTCTCCAAGGTTCTGAAACCAAACCCAATGGGTGCTTGTTCATCTCTTCAAGGATCTTTTGCTACCACTGTCTTTAGAAGGATTGCCTTTTCCGCGACAAAACTTCATATCTGAGATGAACACACCACACACCCTTTCTGTTCCCAGGTTCCGACAAGGAATGGAATAAAAAATGCGCATACTAGGGCTGCAGTTATATTTACAGAGAAAGTTGGGGTTATTTTAACACATGCAGAGGAAATGTTAAAACATGGTTGTAGGCTTTTTGAACAGGTAAGCCTCCTTCTCAGATACAAGAGAGAATTTTCAAGATTCCCCCAGATGCTAAAGCAAGGGAATATTCCCTTGTGGAAAGCAGGACTCTGAACACACCCTCTATAAACTGCAAGCATGCAAGAGAATAGACCCACTGAGGCAAAAGTGGATAAGAACCAAATACATAATCACTCTAGAAATGCAACATTATTGAGGGAAGACACAAATTGCTCCTGTATCACCCTGTCTAGTAAAGTGTGGAGGAGAGGGGCTTCATCCTTCTCAGATAAGTATTTCCATTTTAAGAAGTAACTAGGTAAAAGGAAACATGACAAGTTGAGCCTGCCTTACTTATAGTGGAAACTACCCACTCAATATCTACCTGGTAGAAGAACAGAGCAAGGGACCCCACACAGGCAAACTAGATACACTCAGAATACCAATTTTTCCTATAATACTTTGTCTATTTTTAAGAGAGTAGTTAGAAAGTCAGCCTCGATAGACCTTTTAATGAATAAAATGCACATGATCTGATATCTTGCTCACCACTTGAACCTTCCCTTCCCCACTCATTAGCTGATTAAACATATTTTTGACAGGAAAATTAGAACAGCTGAATTTGCAAATCAAGAGCAACTTCTGATCTTTTCATATTATAAAGCTGGAAATAGACTGTGATAGATGTTTTTGTGCTTTGGATACAGAGATAGATCTTTGACTCATCCTCTTAAAAGAATAAAAACTATTGGAACACTCAGATATCTTTCCTGAGCCATACCTGAGTCAAGAACCTAGAAGACAAAAAGGGTTATTGTGGTGGGAGGTGAGGGAGACTAAACAGGTGATAGGAAGTACATTAAATGACACATTAGCAGACCCTTCAGAGAAAATTAAGATTTGAAAGAGAAAACTAACAAATAAGCAAGAATTTTGGGCACCCAAAGAAAATGAATTAAAGGAGAGAATAAAAGGCTTCCTGCCCACAAGAGGAATCAAGGGCAAAGAAATTTGCAAGAAGTAAACTGGCAAAGCAATGAAATCCCTAGTGCCCCAGATATTTTCAAAACCATCTGGAAGACTTGGAAGATAAGAGACCAAGCAAGTTGAAAACAGTTAGAAAAAGGAGAAAGAAATTACAGCATTTCTTCAGAGCACTGAAATACTGACATATTCTTCCAATTTTTTTCTTACAGTCACCAAAATGGATCCCACCTCCACTTGAGAACCAAATCAGCTAACGCTGACTCACATCCTACTCTTCTTATTTTGATTAGTATGAATTGAAGTCTTGATACAGGAAGAAGTGACATATACAACTCCCCCAAGCTGCAGGTTTGGAGGAGGTGGGAGAGGAAACCATTCTACTTTCCAATGACATCTTTGAAGATATTTAAATAGATTTATTTTCCCCAATTTTATTAGTCTATTACTCAATAGTAACGAGTGCAGTTTTTCAAATTAGGATGAAAAATATGTACATATTGTTGGTATTCAAGGTCCTGGAGGGAAAAAAAATCTCTAAAAAACAATCCTTTAACAATGGTACTGCTGTTTAAGAAACATATTTAATATCTATCCATAAAAAGCAAAGGACTGGTGCCTTGCACAGTCTGTTATTTAAAGTCTTTAATTTTGTTTTATGTTCAGACTACTGCCATCACCATGAAGTACTGTTACCTTTAGACTATTTCTCAGGAAAAGCTTTGGGAAGTAAAAGTAACTCTGGAGTTGAAAAAAAAAAATACAGGGTACCTATGAAGTCTGTATTGACAAGATCTGAGAAACACACTTTGTTCTTCTTCCATGGAGCAACAAAGATCTCTTACAAAAAAAAAAAGAAAAAAGAAGAAAAAAAAATAGAAAAAAAAGAAAAAGAAAAATGTGTTTCTGAGGTTCTCATACACTTTTTCCCATCAACCCCAGGTACTTCTTAAATATGTTGTCAATAAGAAGAGACCTGAAGTATAATGACTGCTAGGACATTACAGTGGGGTCATGTCCAGAGGAGTATGTGCTTCTGTGTATTTGTATGAGCAACTAGTCTGTCCTTTGAAGAGCCCAGCACTGCCAGAGCTGCATATTGACATACTCTATTAATACTACAGTTCTGTACGCACTCCTGCTAGCAAGGTATACAGAAAATCAACAGGCCATGCAACAAAAAAGAAAACGGTGGAGGGGGGAGATTATACTTACATAGCAAACATCCTAGGACTGTGTACACAAAGGGCTCATTGCTAATCTTGTTAGCAATCTTGCACACCTTTTATAGTCTATAAAACAAAATTATCCATAGCAGTAATGAGTATCAGTTGACAGATATCCTGGAAAACTGCATACAATTAAGTGTAGAGCTTGAACTTGAACTTCAGGCACTCTACACAATGATGAAAATTCATGAAATTATTTGTGCAAGTTGCAAAACTATATTGTACCTCCATGCATTGGCTCTTGGGGAAATGTCAGTGAAGATAGCTTCTTCCACATAGAAGAATTCTTTCTCCAGAAGAATACCCAACCTTATATGAAGGAATGCATTACTTGGGAAGCCTTTCTAACTAGCAGACTATGAGGTTTTTTTAAGGTACAATTTTTGTCTCTTACTTGGTGAGCATTTGTATTTAAACCTAATAGAAATTGTGCCAAACTGCAAGAGATTGAATTATAATCTGGGTTCTGTTTTAGAGACTGTTTATCTGCACAGAATATAAATGTGTCAGTAGGAGACAAAAAGTAACCTACCTATAGACATCCTCTAGCAGCTAGGGTTTCCCTGAAAGAAAACTTCAAATTCCTCTAAGGAGAGAGGAAAAGATCCTAACTATGGTCAGCATTAATAGCTGTTCTAAAATTTGAGTGATTCATAAAATGGAGACAGTTCTAAGGATTTAGCCCTTCTTCCTGGATCTTTCTGAAAAAAAATCTGCTTTGTTTTTTCATTTTCTTATTTGTTTTGACAGTTAAACATAAAAAATAGTTCTTCACACCATCCTAATTACAACCTTGGTATTAACTTTAATGTAAGTTGTTTAAGTAGAAGAGAAATATCATGACTGTGTTTCTTCATATATAGTGTGAAACAACCAGACAATAAAAGGGAGGTCAAATAATATCCATGCACCATGTATCCATGCCCTTGAGGTATGCAATATGCAACCTGCATGGTATTTTTGTTAGGCAGTATGCAATAGGTATTTATTTACCCTACTCATTATGCCCGCTTACAAAGCTGTATGTTATATTCTGTAGTACAGGACTAAAGTAAAGAGCAAAAGTTACAAAACACACTCACAAACACACAAAAACACAGTCCATCAAACAAGTAGTAGGAAAAGCTACCTTAAAAAAAATCATAGAATTAAAATGGATTTTATTTGCTACTTACAAGCTGGTGTTGAACAATCCCTTGTGTTGTGATAGAGTCGATGAAAGTGCTTGCTGCACTCTGATGAAAATGTGACTGGTCCTGTTGGATAATAAGCAGGAGTTAATTCACAAACCATCAGTGAAATGGATTTTGTAGCTTTAAAGACTGACTTTTTGCAGCTTTATTATTTATTGCTAAAATTACATATAATCTTTAGTGCAACTTAAAAAGCTATGCAACACAAGTATAGCAACATATGTGACTGATAACAGAAATTGCTATGCTACTATGGTCATGATCTGGGTACTAGAAATAGGGTCGTTGGAAATGACATGTTGCTTTTGTCTTGAAATTCCTGTAATTCAAAATTGACAGTATAATTTACAATATGTTAAAGAATAGAATGGCATGGCTACAACAATTCACTGCTGTCAGCATTCTCACATAGAAGGAATAAAGCAGAAGGAATGTGCATATAATTTCTGAAGTTTATGAATGCAATGTTTTAAGCAAATAAATGTTTCTAAGCACTAGAAAGATGAAGTATCTTAGACTTACAATTGGCATGTATATGATTTATGAGGTTTTTAACATACAGTGTGGGTGTTAAGGAAAAAAATAAAGCTGAATATTATCCCGGAACCTTGAGGGAGCAGTGGCTGTTGTTTACCTTGACTTTGGTAAGGCTTTTGCCACCGTCTCCCATAACATCCTCATAAAAAATGCTGATAAAGTATGAGCTAGAGAAATGGTCAGTAAGCATGGATTGAAAAGTGAATTAACTGCCGCACTCAGAAGGTTGTGATCAGTGGCATGAAATCCAGTTGAAATCCAGTTAGTCACAGGCAGTGTCCCTAGAGGTCAAGTCTGGGTCAATAATTTTGAATATCTTCACTAATAATTTGGATGATGGTACCAAAAGTATCTTCAGCAAGTCTGAAGATGGCACAGAACTGGGAAGAGTGACTGATTCAACACAGAGAACTGTCATTCAGAAAGACCTTGACAGGCTCGAGAAATGGGCTAACAGGAACCTATTGGAGAACAGTTTTGCAGGAAGGACTTTGGAGTCCTGGTGGACCAAAAGTTGCACAAGGGCCAGCACCATGCCCAGTGTGACCATGTGCCCATACGCACATCATACACAAGTGACCAACAGCGTAGTAGGCTACACTGCTGAACTAGTAAGGAATATATATAAATAGTTTATATAACTGAAATTGATAGGGATTACGATTTGAATGGATTTAAGAAAAATAAAGTTAGACTGCATTGTAAGGAAAAGCCTACAGATTGCAGGATTGAATAAAAGTGTAGAATAGCAAAAAATTAGAAGAAAGTCCCATCATCAAAGACCTTAAGAGCATAAATGGAGGAAAGAAAAAAAGGAAAAGGAAAATAAAATGATATGAGTAACAATTCTGGCCTAAGACAGAGGAAAACTTCAAGAAATTTGGATTGAAGCTCCTTTCTTTATTCTTTCCTTATTCCATCCAGACTGTTCATATATTAAAGGTTTGAGGACACAAACCCCTTGCAAAGGAGACCACAAATACTTTCCTTTCTTATCATCATACTTATGTCCCTTTGTCTTTTTCATGCTCCAACAATCATTTATTTCTCTAGTGTTTAGTTTCACAGATCCCTGTGAAACTATCATTTAAATACCCAAACAGATTTGCGCTGTCATATTCATCTGAGATCTTCATTTTTTTTTCCTGAATTCCAGAACATTTGCAGCAGGAGGAATAAAGACTCAAAACCTGAATGCCAACATGCTGTTGGCAGCTTTTTTGCTTGTAACCAGAAGGTACAATATTTTAACCAGTAGTTACAAAATACAGTTCCCCAAAAAAGTATGTGGGGCAACTCCCTTTCTGTTTTAAAGTATGAAAATTATTTGACTGCAATTACCATAGACTTTCATACTTTTGATGGTGAGTGATTTTTTCTCATTGACTTTTTCTGATTGGGACTGATTTAGTGTCTCCATTTTTATTTGTTTACCTTTTTAAGATCAGTGTCACAAGGATAAAACATGATATGGAGATAAAAGACAAAAAGTTCTTCCGTACTACAGTGGAAACTTAGGCATATAGATGTGTTTCTGAGTGTTATCTACAGGCTAGGAAGAATTTTTAAAATTAGTGGACCTAAGCATGATAAGTACTAACTGACAAAAACTATGAACAAGATACATATGTGTTTAAAGATAAAGGATATATGAGTTCTCTTGCTGAAATGTTACTGGATAGAAATAGCAGATAAGTGTTCATTTTATCACATTTTTAACATCATACTGCAAATATTTGCAATTAGATAGACAATGGATACAAATACCTATGCATTCAGTGTAGTTGCAATTCTACAATCCAGAAATATGGAGATCTAAAGAAAACTATTTGAAATCATGAGTATGTCGTCTTATCATATTTTTAAAAGGTATTTTAGGATAAGTTAGTCAAAGAGAGGATCAACTATCCATATGATTGGTGTTCTTTAAAAATTTTTGGCTCTAAGCAATAAAGATGCAACTTCAAAATTGCTAAATACATTGCAGAACTCAGAAATGCTAATGGTGTGATTATTTTCTTGTGGTATTTAGAATATGCATATATAAGTAAATTAAGAGCAAGTAGCTTGCCTTACCTGTAAAATGCTTTATGAACTTGTCTTTTAGACTGGAGTCTCTTGGAAAAATCTCTGAGAAGAAAAAAAAATGTATGTAGTACAAAGATTAGAATATGCCCTGAAGGAATAATATGCTCAGAATTATCTGTAAAAACACAGTAATTTCCCACACTAATGCAGATACTTTCACAGTCTATACTTTGTATAAACAGTATTACAAAATGTTTCAGGTAATTTGCAGATCGATGCCAAACAGCCATCCTACAACAGGTTATCAGATTTTCTGTCAGAGATATGCAGTACATCTTAGAGCTGAACTGAGCTCTGAACATTTTTAGAAAGACCTCAAATAATATCAACATGTTATCATATATGACAAGTATTTGAGTACCTATCTTCATTGCCACCATTAGCCAAAAAGTAGTACTTTTCTGTTTCAAATTTTAAAATGATCCCGTTTCCATTGTGTTTTCTCTTTTCTTTTTTTTCTTTTTTCTTTTTTCTTTTTTCTTTTTTCCCACTTCCTTTTCCTTTCTTTTCCTTTCTTTTATCTTTTCCACGAGACACAAGAGAGAGTACATAGGACAGCCAAAAGAATCAGATAGAAAAGAAATTTCAGTAGGTTTTTTTTTTTTTTTTTTTTTGTCATAGGATGCTGCCTCTGGCTTACAACAGAAACTTCTAATGCAAATAAATAATCTCAGAACCACATTTCCTCTAAACTTCACAGCTTTTCCACTGGAAAGCTGTTTTCTTACTCTCTTGGGTAGCTGTAGTCATAACTGTAGACAGTAACCACTGTCTCCCTAATGATATAACAGATGTATCTTATGTTAAATTCTTTCTTATCACTAATACAATGAACATGATAAACAGCATTATTGACCCAGATAAACATATTTCATCACTAAATGCATTTCTTTACTACTTATGTTATTTTAATGATTACATTATCCTACTGTTTTGTACCCAATTCCCACAACAGTAGACATTCACTTTACCTGTACTTTATTTTATTATTAGCAATGAATTGAGGTCTAGTTTGAATTAACATTTAGCTCAGAAGAGAGCAGTTTGGTAGTCTGCCAAAATAAATATCACTGGCTTTAGGCAGTTTCTAAGAGGACATTTCAGTATATTTTTAGGCTGTGATTTTAAGCTAAAATGCCCAAATCTTATTGAAACTCAGCGGGATTACAGGACCTATTTTACTTAAGATTCACTGAAAATCTCAGCCTTAACTGACATAAATCTGTTTCCTCATTTCAAGAGCAATTCTCCATTAAACTCCCCTTCACAATTAAACTTAGTATATTATGGATCTGAAATTTCAGGTGATTTTAAGTTATTTGGAGTGAAGCATACAAAAAGCCCCACTAGTGAAATGGCTGAGTGAGTTGTGAGTGAGATGCCTTGAGTGAACCAGTAAATAGGAATAACCAAAGTCTGGTGAAACTGTGCTAAGAATAGGCCATATTTTGCTCTGAAAAGGAACACTTGGGTCTGGTTCCATCCGAAGTCTGTAGAATTTGCTATGAAATGGTAACTACTCTTTACCACATAAAATTGCACAGGAATAGTCTACAATACAATTCATATTATCAAAACGTAAATAAGCCAAAATTCTATCCTTAAATGCACAGAAGGTAAAACAGAGTGAAGGATCTGATGCCCATTTTGATGCTCAGTCAGGAGAGATGCTAGGAATTTCAAGCATAATCTACAGCTCCAGTTCTGTCCTTAAGCCTCAAAAGTTATGCTGCAGGGTCTGCTTCCCATGAATAACCTACATCGGTCCGAGAGTTCACACCAGCCCAGCTATGTGTGTCCCAATAGGGAAAACTAGGTCAGTCATGAGTTGTAAAGTGGCTGAATGACCCTGATTGCGTGCTGGTTTCTCCCCTGCTGTGGCTGCCATCCCTCCAGGCAGCAATCATCTTTTCAACATGTGCCCACATTTCAGTTTCCCTGAAGTGTCCATTTTGTTATAATGCAGTACTTGCTCTTCATAAAATATGTCATTGATCTGCAGGCCCTCTACAAAGGCAACCTAAGCTAATTTGTATAAAAAGCACGGACGGGCGCATGTTACTGGAACACTTCTGTCTAATTACTCTAACAGTAGGGATAACTCAACCTGAACTATTAATTGCCCTACACAACCACAGGAATTTTCTTCTGTCTTCCAGCACCATGACTGGGCCATGATACTATTAATGAGACCAGGCAAGCTGGGAAACCACAGCCACCATAGCATTTTCTATTTTTTCCTCAACGCCAGGTTTTCAGAATTGTTTGCTTTGAACAGTAGGCAAAGTCCTCCTCTCTGCACACAGATGTGAGGCTGAGTTTTCCAAGGATTCAGTATTTAATCAAATAAACATCCTTGTGAATGCAATATTTATCACTTCCTCCCAAACAAATCTCACTGCTGCCAGGAGCATGATCTCAAGTTCATAAAGGAAGCTTTTATAAATCAGTGAAAAATCATCAAGAAGGAACCTCTATAATTGGTTATTCTAGTTTCTAACCAACTCTTCATTGATCCAGTCATATTTCAAGCTGATTCCATCAGTTAAGATAGACAATCTAGTATACTCTCCCAAGGCTCATTCTGATCCTCATAACACAAGTCAAACTCCTTTGACGGATATAAATTTCACAAAGAAAAAGTACCAATGTATAAATACAGTGCATTTTTAAAATCAAAACAATATTAAATATCACGTGACAAATAGGAAAATTCATATGAAGTACTGAGTGAACAGTGTTGATTATTGCCACAAGACTATGTTAGATAGACTGGTAATATACACTGCATAAACATCACAGTTATCACATGGGATGTGATAACTGTTTTTCATCATGATGAATACTCAGCTGGTGACGTTCCTGTGTCTAGACTTACAAAACCTGCACTGCTCATGAAAGAGATTACAAAGGAGTTAAAAGGAACTTAATACATCACATTCATCCTCCGCATAATCCCATCTTATAACCATAAATAATCTTCTTAATTCAAGGATTTCTTTCTTGTTTGCATTAGGACCTCTATATGTGGCTTAGGTTAATTATTCTTCTAGGCAAAATACTTCTACACCCTTCCACAAATAGCAGTAGTCATGTAAAACTATTAATGGTGCTAGGACAGATTCACTGCTGGTTTGCTGCCTAAAGAATCAAGAACATTTTAATGGAAAAAGTTATGACAAATTTTGAGGATTTTCCAGCTCTGTTGCCCAAATAGGATGGTTAACTTTATACCACAGGAGGACGATCTGAGCTCAGAGGCAGGAGGGAGGCACAGCTGCTCCAGCTCTCCACTTTTCAGTCACTGAAAAGCACTTCATATTTGGAAGTAGACATTTTGGGTTAACATAATTATCTATTTTCGTATAAAGCAATGCTTTAGAATTATCCCTAATTCTTTTTTTGTTTGTTTGTTTTTGTTTTGTTCTTTTCTAGTCTTCTAGCCTCTTAGTTATAATCCTGTCCAAGGCAAAATAATTTTATTACAAAGCAATACATGGCGGTAGGTCTTGTATTACCAATCTTACCAACTATTTTGCTGAGTCTTAGATTTATCAAGATTTTGTAAAATTGCTAAATGTATAATCTGAATCTTAGGTTTGTACATATTTTGCTTACAATTATTTTGAACTGCAGCATTTAGAAAACATAAATGTTTTATTGTTAGTAGGAGGGCAGGGGAAAACTGTCAGAAGTGAGATGCTGCTGACTTCCATTTAAAGTGAGATACTCATGCTTCTAAAAATGTCATTTTGGCATGAAAATAACATGATCCTTATTTTTTTCTGTCAGAGAATCACTTCTTATCACGGAACTGCTTATAACACAGTATGTGTTAATACAGTCTTAATTAAAAGTGACAATTTGAAGGACAAGACTCTTTAAAGCTTCCACTTAAGCTACATTTGTTTAAGTCTATATTTATTTGTTGTATAGGAATAGATCTTGCAGTGATATAAATATCATGCTTCTATAAACATTGGAATACTGTCAGTAAAACTGTCAGGAGTACTTGTTAAAGGAGAAGTAGATCTTTATTTAAATCAGTCTTTTCTTTACTAGAACCTCCCTACAGTGCCTAAAGATGGCAACCTTTGCCTACTGCAGCACTACTGAAAGGTTAAAAGATTAGTTAATAAGTCTACATAAAGTAAACAATGTGAAGATGGATTTTATTTATGTAAAAATAAAATGTGTGGTGATAAGTGTGATAATAAATTCTTTCACATGGAGATTCACACAGAAAGTAGTATGATGTCAAAAGAACTTAACCAGTAAAAAAAAAAGTGATGTACTCAAAGACAAGAGAATGGAATAGCATCACAATGCCCAGATTAAAGCATGACCAGCATGATTGTACTTTTTCTTAAAAAATAAATAAAAACTTTAAGAAAACAGTGTTTTTAAATAAACCACATAAGATATTTTAAAAAAATGACTGGAATCATCCCTCCTCTGCCTCATTTTAAATAAAGAATAATTTCTACAGATGTTAGGAATGGATATACCAGAATAGAAATAGAATAGAATAGAAATGTTTCCCTCAAAATCAATGAGTGGAATAGAAAGCAGTTCAAAGATAAGATCTTTGAAGGAAAATCCACAAGGATTTTCCACATCCTTGTGGAAAAGTAATTAACATTCATTTTGATAAGAGCAATATGCCATGCTGAATAAACCAGAAGATCTAACTACAGTCAATGATTTCACACATTTTCTTAGAACAGGTTTGGTGAGAAGCCCAGTCCTGCTTTGTACCACTTCTGACCACAAAGAAGGAATAGATCTAAGCCTCAAATGATCAAGAAATATGTAATCTGGGTACATTAATTCCTTCCCAACACTCTTGACTTCTTTGCAAATATTTTCTGGCTGGGGTAGGACAGGTTGGAGGTTTATTTCTAGGAGATTAAGTGTACGTAGCAAGTGCATTGTGTTCTCCTAGTATGACAACTCATTTGTTTACTGGTAGTGCCTGGTCCTAGGTTACTCTGAGGAAACATATGGCAAAAGATCCTGTGCATAAATGGAGCAGAAAGCATGGATGTATAGACCCGATCCAGACAATTCTGCTAGATGGAGAGGATAGTATGTGGTCACCATTGTGGTTAGTTGTTGTAGAAGGTCAATCTCATTCCCTGGCAAAGGACTTTTTGCTACCCTAATGGATCTTGGCACTCTGGAGAATGGTTGCTACAGCAGCCTTCACCGGCAGCTGATATTAAGTAGAGTTGGATTAATGAATGACTTATACTTCTGTTTTCAGTACTCTGATGAATTTAAATATCTTATTTTCTTACTTTCATCATGCTTTGGCTGGGATCATATTGCTCAAAATTATTACTCTTGGATTCACAGCTGGACTAAGGTCTTGTCTGTAAATCCACAGCTTTGGCAAAGTTTCACGTTTAACACTTGTAGCTGCTGCTATCCTATTGCAACCAGAATGTTCTTCCTTTTTTTTTTTTAATAAACAATAGCCCTATACATTTGAATGAATTTAATGTATTTTCTATTGCTGTTTTCCATAGAGAGGCAAGAAAACCATTGCTTTGTGCAAGAGAGAACAACTCCTTCCATCATTAAAAACCATAAATTATTAAACATTTTCTATTATTTTTGTTAGAAATAGCTGCTATGTGAGAAAATGTCTGCTTAAATGATGTAATTTAATTCTTGTTAGCCTCCTCATCTGTGGTTTCTACCACATACACCATATTTCTACTTTTGTTTTGCTCTTTTTCTTCCAGTTTTGCATAATTTCATGCTTTATAATAATTTTTAATTGACTCAGGAATTTGTTTACACAAACACACCCCTTTTCCCCAGCAGACTTGCAATTAATTCCTTTAGAAAAGACAAATTATCTATTTCTGTGCAAGGTATTCTGAGAAGTCATGGTATTACTACTTCTGTTAAGTAGCACACACCATTTCTATTTATTGAATACATTTAGTTTAAGACTTTGATGAGTGAGTATTAAGTTCCATGAGATATAGATAGAAAGTGATCTAGTACTCCAGACAGATGCATTCCTTTCTCTATGTAATAGTGTTGTCTGAAATCCAAAGTTCACCACATGCTTACAAGTGGTGTGTAATGAAGTTTTCAATGAATTAACAGATTCTCAGCATTTCCTATGTTGTCTGTTTCAACATGTGAAAAAAATTATCCATAGACTTAATATATTTTTTTAAAAAAAGCACAAACAAACCTCAAAACAATACTGCTTGGTTTCATAGAGATCATAGCGTCTGCTCAAGAAAAAATCCAAAATTAATCTATAACTGCATACCACTGCCATCTGCTGAATGTAGTATATGCCGAATGGATTTATGCATATCTTTCTGCTCTGTGAGTTGTGCTTGCTAGGCCTCTCATTTACTCCACCCAGCAAGAGTCATTCTTTCACTTCTTGCAATACAAAGTGTAGTCTAGAGCTTAAGATTTACAAATAGAGTGTAATTAAGAATTTAAAATAAACTATTTGGTCAATTTATCTTTTATTTCCCTAGGAGTAGATATAAATATTCTTTTATACTCTTTGGATTTATTTGCTGTTCATAAAAAAATTATTTAGTATTTTGTCTTCATTTATAGAGAATATTTGGAATGCAAACTATGATGTTTGATTGTACTTCATTAGTCAAGTCCTAATGCTATTCCTGGTAGTCCATGTCAAATGCTTTTTTTACTTGTCCAAATTTAAAATTGTGTTTCTAAGGATACTTAAATTAGTGACTTAATGCTTAGTTTCCCTGATGGTCATTCCAATAATATTTTCCTGATGTGAGCATAGCAAACAATATTTCATTTTTTTAAAAAAATGAGAAACGGTTATTCTTCAAAAAATCTTTAACTTTAGTTATGAGCATAATATCTGGTGTTATGAATACAAAATTAGAAATTTATGTCTATAGAATTTGTTCTGTAACAAATGGGCATTCGGAGCCTGAACAATAAAGTGAGTTCTGACATGGGTTATGGCACAGCCTCAGAGACAGTGCCTGCTTTCACTAGGGCTGATTGATTAAGTTTTTAGTCATCAGTGGCACTACATTTAGAAAAAAACAGTGTAATTTTAAAGTGTGCTAAAGGTGGACATAGAAAGAAGCACTAGCTTTGTAAGACTCAGTCTTGCCTTTAGTTACCATTTCCACTTTTCTCCTCTCAGCTCATGACGTGTAGTGCCAACCATTCATTCTCATTCCAGAGCCTTTCCTGGGCTACATCACTCACCATGTTAAGTCCTGTCTACATCAGTCTCTCCCTTAAACCCAGTGTGATTAATATTCAGATGGAATTTGCCAGGAGGATAACAGTGCTCTATTTGATTCTACCAGAATTACAATACGGCAAATACTAATTATTTTACCAAATATAAAAAGCCATGTAAGAAGGAATTCATAAAAAACAAATAAGGACACATTCTACAGACTGTAGCAAAATGAGGAAAAGAATACATTAAAAATATATATAAACAACAAAGGCATGGGGCTTTCTGAACTCAGTCTGCCAGGGTTTTGTCTAGAACTCTTTAAGTCCTGGAAACATTTGTTTCAGAGATTGACATTTGAGCTCTATAATCTGGCATAAACTTGAAATATCTATCCCATTTCTGGTTCATCCCCTTTTGTTTCGTATGCATTCTTTTTAAGATTTCTAAAAATAATCTTGAAACATTTTGAAGAGTTACTTTTTTATAGTGACTGGGATCACTTTCCACTCTCACTCACAGCTGCATAGTCCCCCTCACTCATCAACACCCTATTAATGGAATTGTTAGAATATTAAGAAAGGTTTTTTTGGGTATGAATATCTTTGTCAGTTGATTTATGGTATTATTACTACAGAGTCCTTGGGATGGGTACCAAGATAAAATACTAGATGACTAACTTTAGAAAGTTAATTTCATTTTGTTGGATGTATACCTTTATTTAGGAAGGGGGTAGTAAGTCTTAAAATAGTATGGAAGACTGTACATGCTAGAATATAGTATAAACAGTGGCACAAAAAAGGCAAAGCTAACGTGACTTGGAACTTTCTTCAAGAAGAAAGGCTTATTTATTTATCTCTGCTAAGTAATAAACAGGCAAGACAAGTCTTACATTAGCTAGGAACATTCCAGTTCCTAGAAGAGTTTATGAACAAACTTCTAGGGCATGTTGCCTGAAATAGCAGATGGCTGGAGTTAATAAACCCAGTAGGTTCCAGTCATATGATTCTAAGTGTCAGATACTAGGTTTAATTCAAGGAATAACTTTCTCATATACATTCTGTGTACTATTATCCCCATTAGGTCACAGCCTACAGACGCCTAAGAGGAATTTCTCCTGGGATCCTCACTGCTTTCACTCCCCTGCAGTCCTTTTGATTAAACACTATATATTATATAAAGACTATGTAAGGTTGTAAAGACACTGCATAAGGATACTCTTTTATCCTGAGTAGGAAATACATTTGTTTGTTACGGTGTAGTATTCACCTCTTCATTCCTTGTTTATGTGAATTTATTAAATGGTGTTTATGAATTTCTATTATAACTGTACAAAGGAGCACGTGGAATTAGAAATGAAAAGTCTCAAGCTCCTTGTCACATTTCAAACACAGGAAAAAGCTGTAACTACCATCCAACAAGTTAATCTTTTTTTTGTTTGTTTGTTTGTTTGTGTTTGCTTGATTGTTTTTAATAAGAGGAATACCCATTTTTTAGTTTCTTTTCAGAAGTTCCAGGTCTTAAAGCACTGCTATTTTCATGAAAAGTCATTAATTAGCCTCTGTTTTGTCATAAATTAGTTGAAAAAACACTTCATTTAAGTTTCTCTTTCCAGAAAGTCAGAAGCACAATTGTGATGCTTCCTCAGAAAGCATCTGTGCTTTAAAATTCCAAACGTTCTTCACTGCTGAAGTTTCCTCTCCTTTCACCTGCGATAGAAATTTAGAATGTCAGCCCATAATCTGTTTATCTCCTCTCTGGATCTCATAGGACACAATGAAAGCAACTAGTAGGAACGTAGTTGCTCCTGTGCTAATATAGACCCTCCCAAACCCAATCTGTGTTAAAGCTTTTTTTTTTTTTTTTTTTTTTCACTGCAAGGAAAGGGAAAGGAAAGATAATACAAAGTTCTCAGAAGCAAAGTTTTATTTCTATTTTTTTTATATTTCAAATGAAATCAATCCTTCAACAGAAACTTTCACAAAATCTAAACAGTAAGAGCAAACAAACAATCATGCTAACTTTGCCTCAATTTGCTCTCTATCATGCTATTATTCTGCAGCTGCTTTGGAGGGATACAAAAGTTTTTCCTTTTATAATCCAATTTTCACAGTCTACAGGGAAACTTATGGGACCACTTTTGAGACAGCACAAGTGCCAGTGTTGTCTCATATTCTTGGTCTTCATGATATGCATTACTGTACAATACAGTAATAAAAGCACCTGTGGCAATGAAAGGGCAGAGGCTGGAACATACATCTGGAAGCAAGAGAAAGTAGAAAAAAAAACATGGTGGCATTTGGCATTCTATATCTACCCTTGACACCTGCACCTATGCAGGATAGAAAGTACAGAAGATGGACAACTACTTATCATTCAAATATTCAATCACACCTAGATCACTTTTTCCAAAGTCATGGGGAAAAAATATTTTTAAACACGTCCTCCAGAAATCTGAAAGATGGAAAAGGTTGACAGGTTCAAAAGCAAGCGGTTTGAGCAATTTAGATTACAGAAGAAAAAAACAGAATAGACAAAAAAATATGAAAGCCACAAGTACATAGAACTAGAAAACTCAGTTTGAGTGTAAGGAAATGCTACCCTCTAGAAAAACATGAGAGATTGAAGGGATGCTTTTCATATTTCTCACAACATAAGTGACAAAAAAAAGTTAATATTCAATGATAAAGTATTTTTTTTTAATCTGAGTGTGCAGTTTATGTCCATTGGAAGAAAAAAAATAAAAATCAGAGTTAGCCAATCCTCCTAGCAAATTGTACTGTGTAATAGCAAACAAGACTTCTGCAACAAACGCTACTTCCACATCTTCCCCAATCTTGAGGGGATGTGAGAGAGCAGGGATGAGTTTTAAGACTACAGTCACAGTTCATCATCAGCAATCCCTTATCTTCAGCCTCGACCTCTGTAACTATATGAGATATGAAAGCAGAAAAAAGCAAACACCGGGGAAAACTCATACATCCCTCTTTCAGGTTCCCTTATTTGTTCAGGCTGTTGGAGACATCAGTAAGAGGCACAAGGACTCAGCTGGCTGCTTGCTGCAGTGATAGAAATCAAGAGGAAACACCAGCACTGGTCAATCATGGTGGGAGAGCAGAACCTGCTCTGAATATAAGTGCAAAGATTCCTGCTCAGGGAAAAGTGTTCCCAAATAAAGAAGAAGAGGGATCTCATGGGCACTAACAGACTGTCATGTGATAAAGACTATTCACATTCAACAACAGGATCCTCCTAGCTGTTGGGAGAGAAGTGGCAGGTCCTCTCCCCTTCCCTATTCCCTGCTATACCTCAGCCTTTGCTCTTTGCCCTGCTCTGAGCTTCCTTTGGCCTCCTCATCTTGGCTGGACTCTGCCAAATTGTGAATCGGATGAGGGAGTGACAGGAATAGTTAGCAGTAATCGTTGCTATGAAGGCAATGGCATGAACAATAATTCCAGGGAGGCTTTCCCACCTCAGCAAAGCAGTGACTATTTACAGCCTGAAAAAAGGTTGTCAGCCTCCAGTTCAGCAACCCCTTAAGAGCAACAGATTATCCCTAGAGTTAGCTCCTCTGAGCCTGGGCACTGAACTGTGGGAAAGAAATAACCCAAGGATGAAGGACCTTAGCTTACTCAAGCTATAGATGAAGACTTTAATCAGGTCCAAAGTGCTAGGAAGAAGGGAGGAAAAGGATAATTTTGTCTGCTGTCCACTATTCAGCTTTTTAACGCTGATAATATTATGCTCCTCCTCCCACTTCCCTGACCCCTTGATTTTTCTTTGCTTAATGATCGTTTTTGAATGGAAAATAATTGCTACGGTTCAGGCACACTTGTGAAGAAAAGAAATCACACATTGTTGCTGGTTGAAAGATTGTAGCTGTGGTATTAATAATATTAGGATGATCATTGAATCCCTGGAGCCAGGGGACAGAAGCGCTTGCAGCAGTGGGACAGCCCCTGAAACGCTTCTCCTGCCCGTTATGGGCATTCTGCAGAACAGTGGAACAGCTCGTTGATATCCTCCTTGCTTTTTTTCCCTCCCATCCTCTGATGCCCTCTGTGGTCTGAATGCAGAGGCCAGCACCTAAAAATTGCCCTAATTATTCAGAGTATTTCCCACAGTAACTTCCATCCAAAAATGTGTTGTTACTAAGTGATTTCTTTATATTCCATTCATTTACAATGACATCAGTGACATGTTATACCAACAGTCATTCATTACCCAGACAGAATTTATAGAAATACATGTCAGTCTGTAAACCGGCTGTAGATCTTTTTAAATGCTTTTCTTCCTGTCACCTGTCTTCCAGTATCCCTTTCTGTCAGCAGAACTATGTGCAGGCTCTCAGCCAGGTAATGGAAATGTATTTTCAGCTGCACTCGTGAAGCCTTCTCCCAACATCCTTCACTTCCCTCTGAAAACAAGACTAACGGTCAGCTCTAGGTAATTTTAATTTTGATTATATCTAAACAATTCTTTTAAGTTTTCAGCTAAGGCTATCTTTCTTACGATTATTTACTCACTTCTGCAGAGCCTTCATGATTAAATATACATACATATTTAATCTACAAGAATATTTTAATCTGCCTAAGGAAAAATGGAGTAATGTGAGCAAGCATAAAAGAAAGGGAAAAAAGGTATTTTATCTGTTTTTATTCATAGAGGTAGCAAATACCTCTGGCACATTTGTTAGAGAAGACAAAAAAAAGTTAATAATAAAATTATCGGGCTATTGGTCTACCCACATAGGGGGAATTTTTTAAGCTAATACTTTTAAATTACAGTATAAACATAATTCTGAGGCCAGCAGAGATTTCACCTGAGAATACGTGTCAGAAGGAATAAGTGTAATTCTGAATGTACCTCTAAAATTGGCTGCTTTCAAAAACTGACATCCAAAACTGGAGCTCTGATTCTGATGCTTACAGTCTTAGGTATCATAGTTTGAAATTTAATAGCAAATTTCAAAACAAAAACAAAATAAATAAATAAATAAACAACAAAAAACCACAAGAGTAACCAAGGAAATACATATTGTTTAGAGTCTTAGTTTATGTCGACAGTAACAAAACAAAGTATTACTAGCACCTCTCTAGGATTCCTGACGAGTACAAGAAGTGATTCCAGGAGCTGTCGTATTCACAAGAACAGAATTTTGAGGGCTGAAAGGCACTAGACGAAGAGTATGGCCTCATTCTGTTCTCCTTGATTTCAACAGAAGCAAAAACAGATCCTCAATCTGTGTGTAATTCACATGATCTACTTAGCTAAACAATTAAGTCACAGCTCTGACAGCTGATATTTATTTTAAGTTCTTTGAGCTAGATTCTCTTCTCTGAGCCAAACCTTTTTTCTATTCTAGTGGCACAGGGGCTTTAACAAACATAGATTTGCCCAGCTGGAGCATGAATAAGTTCCCAGCATGAATAAGTCTTTACCTGTCTGGCAAAATCACCTTTCCTGTTATTTCCTTCTCCTTTGCACCTTATGAACCTCTGGGAAAGAGGAGACCTGGCTATAACCTGTCTTAACATGCTGTACCTATTCTCAACTTGCTAAGATCCATCCAAAGTACATCATTAAGACATCTCTGAAACTCATAACTGCTTTTAAAATACAGGTCACTCTTATCTGTAGAGGTCATGTGTAAACTATTAAGCATGTTGCAAGATCATCCCCAAATAAAAGACGCTAATCCAAGCACTGAAAAAATCAGGATATGGTCTATTCCTTCTTATATGAGTTTACTTGAGGCAATGTTCCAGTATGGAGCTAAATTGCTGGGAAATAGGAATCCTTGCGGAGGGACTATCCCATAAACATGTTGTGGGAAGCAGCACTAAGCCACAGTAAAGACAACACCAATTACTCAAAAGTTCATTCACCTCTTTGAATATATTTACACTGTCAAGGAATGAATCTGAATGCAGCTTCAAGATGAGCTGCACCCACTCTCAATGCTCTAATCCCTTATATCTGTGCTTTTTTCAGCCTTTACCTAAACTCTGGAGCTCCCTGAAGATAAAGCTCAAGAATATGCTGATACTTAGTGCAGGTTCAAGCTCTTTTGCAAGCCTACAGTGGCACAGCTTCCACGAAGGGCCACTGTGTTATGTTAGGAGAATGTAAACATCCATTTGAGAACTCCTCTTCCATGGCTGTATCTATTTCACCTACAACACAATACCATTCCACATGCCCTCTTTCTGGACAGAATCCTCTTTGAAAGTGTGAGCTTCACCGAACACTGACTTCTGAACACGGACACATGGTCTGCAGAGCCCCAGCTAGGTAGTCTCAGGGCTTCACTACTAAGACTGCTGGCCAAGGAAAGGAGTCAACTTGGGAGGCAAACAGCATCACCAAAGACTAATACGCAGCGCAGCAGCCCTTTCTGATTCAGTGCTTTCTAATCAGCCACTTTCCAATAATTCATTAAGACCTGAAAAAAAGAGGTTGAAACTTTTCCTAGGGCTTTCCCTAGGGCTTCAGCCAACCATAATGAAATTATAGCAGGTCATATTTACAAGGCTGAATATCTTGAACTCAGCTATAATTATGTTTGTTAATAATTCTTCAATAGCTGCTCAGAAAGCACATTTATATTAGCTAATCCTTGCCTGCGGAGACTTTTATACTTGTTTGACAAAAGAACATTAAGAAGCAGGGATTTCCTTTTTTTTCCCCTCTGTAAATCCCCATTTTCATCATAAAATGCTATAGGATCAAGAAATAAGCCAAATGTAGTGCATATTTTTCTTTTGCTATTGCTGTTAGTGTTCACCCAGGAAAACAGTTAGGACTGGAATGGAAACAGATCTAGATTAACATATACTGACAGATTTTATATTTACCAAGTGTTTTAAAAAGAATTTAGCAACCAGCATTGCAATCCAAGCCAACTGAATAACAATACACAGATACAGATACACACAATGTACATAATTCAAAAGGACCTTTTTTTCCTCTTTCAGAAGGATGAGAAATGTGACCTTGAGAAAACCTGAAATATACACTTATCTTGAAAAGCTAAAGATAAGCCACAAAGCAATTACAAATCCAATGTTTCAGTTTACCTGAAAGAGCTATGCTTTCTTCCAAGAGATTTTAATAAGTAGGCTAAGATATTCCCTGATCATCTTAAATTAAAAAATATATGGCATTATAAAATCTAGTCCATTTTAAATACAGGTATGAATCTATATTTACTCTTTCAAAGTGGAAAGATGTATTATAATGCTAATTGTTCATTACGCTATAAAAAGATAAGCTACTGAAAATAGAGACATAAGGATAAGAATAGCTAGACTATTTAAGTTATTAATTTACTGAAGCTATCTTTTCTTAGTCATATGCTTTCTATAACAAATAACATCTTCAATTCATTTAGCAGCTATTTGAAATCACTCAGCTATCAAGGGAAATAATTCAGCTGAACACACAGATCCCGAGTTATGCCTACAATGCTATTGTAAATCTCTTGATTGAAGACAGAACAACTCTTGGTATCAGATGTATCAGAGTAGCTATTGCTAAATATGAAGTGCAAATATTCTTCTTTTATTTCTTCAGTGCTCTACCCATGCATTCCAGTTTAGCTATTAAAAAATGTAGACTCTAGAATACTTGCATAAATTAAACACAAGAGCAGCTGCAATACATCAAAAGGAATATATGAACTAGCTAAACTAGCTGAATGAAAGCTGCTGAAAAGTGCTTAACTTCATACAAGCCAAACTCAGCAGCAACAAACATAGGCAAACTCTATCAGAGTGCAGAGAAATGGAAGGGAGCCTACCAGAGACTCTGATGCTTTTGAAATATGAATAGGCTTGATGGTGCTTCCTGTGAAAATGGTAATGTTGAACTGTTCTTTAAACCTTCTGTGCTTATTTTAGGCAATGTTTCTACTTCTTTCTGAATCAGAACAGAATCTCAACTATCAGAATAGCTTAATACAACTCAAGTACTTTATTTTATATTGCTAGTTAAAGTTGTTCCCAGTGAACAAAGACCAAAATTTGCTGGGCAAAAAGGGTTGTCTTGAAACAAAATCAGAAAACACTCTGCATACATTGGGACTGAGTTCTGTGTTTCTTTGGATTTTAATACTATTCCCGTTATTTTAATATACTGGTTCTGTGAGATGGGTAATGTAAGTGCAGAGAAGAAATGGGAAAGCACAAGCCCCATTACTCTCAATGTAACATACTCCACGCTGAGATAAGTATTATCTTGTCAGTACTTTATCGCTAGACTTACTGCTTTCTTCACTTCTTACTCAGACAGGAATATTTATTTTAACAATAATAAAGAAACTGAATTGAGGCACCTCTGAAAATGTTGCTAGCCTTGGTTCTGTAGATTTCGGTATAAATATATGCTTTAGATCTGTTTTTAAAGATTTTGAAAACCCTCATCATAGTTGAGATGAATCATTTTTTACTGTCCCGTGCAGCTGAATCACATATAGAATGAGTGGTTCTCCCAGTTTTCCTGTGGACTTGACTAAAGAGAAAAAGGATATAGCTGTGAAACTGCTGTGATTATTTAATCTCCAAAAGATCTTAATGATAACTTTAAAAATGAGACTTTCTCATGATAGCTAAAAAAATATTTATACTTTCATCACAAGTGTAAAGGAAGAGATTTACCAGAACTCCATAATGACTGATACCTTTCTGCAACTGGTAGGATTAAGATCATAAGACACACTGGATTTGTAAAGATTTAGTTTGCTTGACTATGGGACAAGCTGTTGGAAGCTCATGAAGATGATTACAGCTCCCAGATGCCAAGTAATCCGTAGGTGGGGGCTGTGAAACAGTCACAGATGATACAAGCCTACATGGGAAGGCACTCAAAACTGATGTCAACAGCAGCCTGTGCGGAGTTTTGTGAGCGATGAGCTCTAGGGTAGTCATGGGACTGCCTGCACCAAGCTACTGCGGTTAAGCCTTTGCCAGGAGAAAACTACACCTTTACTAGCCCTAGATGGCAGCAAAAATAAAAATGGTTCTTAAAAGTCCTTCCCCAAATCTTTTTCAATCCCAGCATACAAGAAAAGAAGTATATTTGATGGCACAAT
This sequence comes from Crypturellus tataupa, assembly GCA_034781795.1. Lineage (NCBI taxonomy): Eukaryota > Metazoa > Chordata > Aves > Tinamiformes > Tinamidae > Crypturellus > Crypturellus tataupa. Next base: position 1,795,168 of record JAWLRI010000838.1, on the reverse strand, counting down.
TAGAAGATTATGATCATATTCATTTGAACATTAAAAAAAATAGGAGTGTAGGTGGATGTAAACAGTCTTGTATATGAAACAGAATAAATTATTAAAGAATCAATGACAAATGGGAAGCCTCCTATACATTAGGCATATTATGCCATTAACAAACAATGGAAAAGTAATTGCTGTATCACAGTTATAGCAATAACCTCACAGATATCTCTTCATCATTTAAATCCAATGGGATTTCAAGGTTTCAGTAATCTAGTGCTGCCACATATAGTGATGACGATTTCTCAACACTTCATTTTGAAGTTTCTCTACTGAGACACATACAGCTATACAACCTGATATCATAAACATGAAGAGTAATGAGATATAATTAAAAAAAAAAGTGTGTAACTGCTTTCAGTAGAGTTTGGAAAATTTTTAATTAGTCCTTTAAGGAGAACATAATGTAAATAGAAAAATCTTACAGTTGTGCCATACAGTGCTAAATTTGTATCAAATTTGGAAGGTGGCAATAATTGCTTTAGTTGTTCATTATTAAGTATGTTTATCTCCAACCTCAAGACTTAAGTTCCAAATCACACAGTAACAGAAAACATACTAAAATTAAACCTAACTTATTTAGTTTAACTGACAGTAAGAGACCTAAAAGACTTAAAAAATACAAAAAAAAAGAAATATTCCTAGGATACAAAGTTGTGTCTTTCCCGTAAGTATAAGGTCCACAATGTCTAACTCCAAGTAAATTCAACTTAGTGCTCTCTCTCCAGCACTCTTTCATAAAAAGGAGAACGCCTTCTATTTTTCCATTAATGTTAAGGTTTTTGGTTTAGCTTTTCAGTAAAATCAGCAGGGCAATTGCACAACAATAACTTTTGCCCAGTAGACATAAAAAAATAGGATAAAACAAAAATGGCTACTAAGCAATCAAATGCTTAAATCCTTCATGTGTTAAATCTTGTTTACATCCTAGAGAAAAAGAATTGCACCCTCCGTACAAAATCAATTTTCAATCAATTGTCTCACTAGAACAACTGTGTTCCAACTGACTGGCATTTAAAAATGCCCCAAACACCAATGAATAGCTTATAGGATTGCCTTTAAAGTAGTAACCTGTAAGTTAAAAGTGACAAAATGAAGTACACATCATTAATAAACCAGGAAAACCTAACCATCAGCTGAGGTTGGCAGAGGAGATCAGCTTCACTTTTGCTAGCAAAGTGTGCCAGGTATCTTCTGGTATCAGGTACCACCAGATGCCTTCAGGTATCTGCTCCTAATTTCTAATTCTTTTGCAAGTTCCATTTTGACATATTTTCTTCACCAGAATAAGTTTCACTCATGATGCTATAGGCAGGGAATTTTTTCAAAAGAAAACAAAACAAAAGCACCTGCCACAGAAGATTTTCTTCCAATAAAAACAAGTCAATTTATTCTGTGTGACATAGTTCATGTGTGCATTATACACCACATGCATGCACAAGCCATAACACTCTCTTGCAACAATCTGCTTGAATATTCTCCCTCATCACCAAAAGTAAATGTAAACAACACACAAACAGTCCAGGACTGTCAATACTACATAAAGTGAATGCTTTTACTGAAAAGGAAGACGTCATACAGGCACAAGACTGTAACTGTTTGTTATGGTTTAAAATAAGTTTTACAAAATACTATCCAGCAAAAAAAAAACATAGCATTTGATCAGGTTTTGATACCCTTTTTAGTGAAAAGTACTAGATGAAAAAAATAATGAAAACAGTAATTCTTTAGAAAATAGTTGTAGCACAAATAGCAACAGAAATATCTCTCCTCCTACTTTCCGTTTACTTGGTGAGAACATCTCTAAGAATAAATGATCAACAATTCAGCCTCAGGATCCCCAAGCCAACACTGCAAATGTGTATCACAAATGCAATCAGCCTCCCTTTGATCTCTGCAGCCTTCCAGCGGCTACTTTCCTAGCTGGTGCATTTGCATCTTCCCGGGGTCCCTTGTTGATTTTGAGGTTTTGTTCATAAATTTGTATTGCAACTATTAATAGTCAATGATTTTCATACTGTTCTAAGCACTTTGGAAAGTCCAATCTACATTGATAATTAATAACAAAGCTATAAAACACAGGGACTTGCCATTCTTTTTTGCTTGATAATCAAACCTTCATGTCTATAATAAAGAAAAAATACATTTTTACAAAATCAATTATTTGTTATGATCACTGGCACAGCACCAAGCTACACAAATTCAGACTGCCAGCCTTGAGAAACATCTGCAACAGTTCCTGGATTACAGGCAGTTGTGCACTTGTATCTACTCTAAAGAGAAACCCCTGTTTTATTGACTTCCCTGTGAACAGGAGGAATGCGGGTGTACTTCAAGTACAGTCCTGCTGTTATTCAGTGCGAGACGTGACATTCGTTTTTCTGAGACTAGAACCATACCCATTAGTATTGGTGTATCTTGTCGGGCTAAGAATACATTTTAAGAACTGAAATAGGACTCAAAGAAGAAACAGATCCCCCCCATACTGAACAATGAATAAATCACTGACTTTTAGTACATAGTACCTAAAAAAAAAGTGTGTTCTTTCTGATGAGCTCATACCTTGGTCCTAGTGCAGTTTGGCTAGCACTGAAACACATACTTCCCTGTGTGCTGCAGCTCCATAAGGTCTGCTCCTTCATGTGCCAGTGCAGCACTCAACACCACGCGTCCCAACACGAAGATACTGAGCATCAGCACTGATACATTCTGTATGATCCCAGTCAAACGTGTCATCAGATATATTAAATCTCTGTTTTAGAACAGTTACATGTCTTCCTCATTTGTCTTTCTGATTATTTACTACTGTACAAGCAGCCGGTTGAGTTCACAGCCTAAAACATTTGGTCATTATTAACATGTGAGTTCTGTAAGGTATCGAGCACCTCAGTTTGCACTGTAATTAATGAAGGCTAAGGCAGAACCCTTGGAGAATCAGTATAATAGCTGCATTTGGCTGGATTTTACTATATTTTAAAACTCAGTGTAGATGTCATACTTTTTCCATTTGCCCACTCACAAGCTGTCATGGTGCATCCATAGACCTGACACTACCCAACATGATAGCAAAGACTTCCAGCTCATCCTGGGTTCAGACTGCTCTATGCTCTTGCAGTTTGGCAAACATATGGTGTTACTGCTACAAGCCATACAGCACAATACACCCAAGAGCCAAGCACTCACGGAAAGACAGGGATCTGCAGAGCAACAGGTTGTAAAGACATGTTCATGAACGAGTTAAACCAGTCATGATCCAACATTTGAACTATCGGCAGGATGAAGGAATATATAGTCTGTGAAGCTCTGGAGGCTTATTTAAATCAGAAGGTAAGAAACCTGGCATACTAACTAGATGCAATAAAATCAAGGACATGTGTTACAGCTATGGGTAATTACATAGGGAGGTAACACTTTCCAGAAGGAAATGCCTAGTTTTAAAAAAATAAATAAATAAACAGCTGCCTTGGACAAAAGGCAGTAAAGTAAAATCAAGGCTCATTCCATAAAAAACAGCAGAAGAGCTGCTGCAAAAAGTATACACTATACACACCTTTCAGAAATGAAACTATTCATTGTTTATTAGAGAACACAATACATAAAGGATCATTAAAAAAATCAACTTGTACAGGAGAATTTATTAAGGAAAATTTGAGGATGACTTTCTGAGAGCAAAACTGTTTTCACCACAAGAAAATTCAAGAAAAGCAGTTCCTTCTCCTCAACCAAAGGAAACACTACAGAATACAAATCTATCTTGATTTCTTTGTATTTTTCACCTAGAACTATCACTAATCTCAGTATCAACAGATATAATGATTATTTCCACTGAACTCATTGGGATTGTTCAGATTTGCTCATCATGGTGTGGAGAAATGGGCACATGCCCTCTAACCCCAACTCAGCAACCACGAACCTGGGCTGCACACTGCACTGCGGTATTTATACTGTTTCCGATAATGCACATTATTCTTAAAGCTGGTACACTGTAACTTGGGAAAAAAATCAAAATAAATGACATAAATGAGGGGTGAGGAAAAAGTCTCAAATGTCAACCAAACACTTTCCCTCCAAAACATTTTTCTCACCTGTCATTGCCTCTAGAATATTTTACTATTCCAGACAAAAAGATTTATCCACAAAACAACAACAAAAAAAAGCAGAACAGGCAACTAAGCCCCAAAATATTTGACACAACCAGTTCTTAAAGGAAGATCTTGTTTGAGAAACAAAAGTTCATTCAGAGTCATTATACAACATATATGAGAACTGACTTAAACAACAAATATGAGAACTGCATGATGACTCCAAATTCCATATGGATGTTTTGCTTCAAGGAATAATGTCAAATAATTCACTAGAAGACAATAATTTATGATTTAGCTGCAGTTTGTTAATTCCATTATTTTCTTTTTTTTTTAAATACTAGATCTATATATAGATATATATGCACAGTGAAAAGTTTACTTGCCTATCATATACTTCTCACTAAAAAGAAATTAAAAAAAATGTGAGTCCCTTAAGATGTTTGGAATATCCAATATGTTAAGGGACAGGGTGCAGAATAAATCTTTCTGGTTTTCTTCTGGAAAAGCCTGTCCATGAACTTCCCAGTAAAAATAATTTGTTCAAAAGCTTCAGAAATGGAATCAAAATTAATTATTGTAATTAAAAAAAAAAAAAAACTTTGATTTTTAATGTAAAAGAGATAATCATCTTTTAAAATGACTCCATTCATTACTTTGATAATTTCTGAGGTAATATCCATTTTGGTATATATGTGATTTTTCAGAATGTCATTTTGATTAACTCATTTTTTTTGTACTCTTCAAATACAATACAGGCTATAATTGAACAAGGATTATAAAGTACTGTGTGTGTTATGCCTTAACATACATTTTAATTTCCTAGAGACAAGGTTTACATTCCTCAATGGTCTCATTTCTTTAATTCCAGCTCTGTAATTACAGTCACTAAAGTAGTTTAATATTAAGCACAACAGGTCTCAGAGAATTAGAGATTTGCAACAGTAACTACTGCTGTACTTACAAAAGAGTGTTTAAATGAGGAAAAAGCACTATTTTTCATATGCCTTACATAAACTTGCATGTTTTTTGCTTCAGCCCCAAACTAAAATAACTCTCAGAGAAGTCTTTCAAATGCAACTCATTATGAATAATGGTTACATTAGCACTGTGCCATGGGACAACCTACAGTTTTCTTCTGCAGATGTGCATGAAACTTTGGCATAAAATTCAACTTTTATGTTTAAGCTTAAAATTTAATATTTAAAGGACCAAATTCTCTTCTCAGATATGTTACTCTAAATCTGAAGTAGATATGATCAGGAGGTTAATTAGAACATACTGGTTGAAGAAGAGCAATATTTATCTTCATTACTTTATCCTTGAAAAAACAATTAATCAAAATGTTTTAAAATACCTTGCTTGTCTCCCAGCACAAAGACAAATTTCAGCCCCCTTGGTGTAAATTTAGATAACTCACTTCACTGTTGTGGTGAAAGCATGTGTAAGAAAAGCATAGTTAATACAGACTATTCACTTGCCAGGAGTTCTTTAAATCTAATTATGTGGGAGCTATTGTGGTTTGGCAGAATGTGTTGGTTAAAGGTAACAAAGAAAATCTCAGAATAGCAAGCTACTCTTGTTCTCCCAGCATGATACTCCAAAATAACCCAATATGGAATCCTACCTTTGGAAAAAGGCATGTTTGGATGCTTCATGAAAAACTGACTTTGGACATTTCTTACTGGCATTTCTTAATGATTGAAGAAACCACAGTCACACATCAGGGAGTAGTTATGAAAAGGAGGACTCATGAGGAGTTCTCAATACCAGGCTTAAATACTTTATGAGACACCTAATGAAAGAAAAAAAAAAAAAAAAAAAAAAACTAAAGAAGAGAGACTTTATGGAAATCAGGCAAAGCAAAGGATGTTGTGACAGAAAATGTAATCCCACTAGAAATAACTCAGGGGAACAACTTGTATTTTTAGTAACATCTGAACAGAAATTCTAGAAAAAGATGAAGACTGCCTTTTGGTTAGTTGAAAGATATTATTTCTTCTGAGTGTAGTCTTCAGAAGAAGTGTTCACTCATTAATAAGGTCATGGAGAAAAACACAGAAAGATCTGTGTGAGAGAAGACTTCTGAGCATGTAGGGACAAAAGGGAGAGGCAATTAAGAAAGCTGAAGTGATGGTAAACCCCATATCTTGATTTCATAGGTGGTCCTGAGAGATACATGGCACCAATCTCATGATATACTATATATCCTTGATACGAATCACACAACATGCAATACATCCCTGATGCCTAAGGGAGGAAGGGCCTTTGGAGCAGTATATAGGCAGCTGCAAACTATTACAATCGCCACAGCTCCACTCTCCCAGCGGGGCAGGGAAGGGATAAGCATCCCTCCTACTTCAACACTGTCGGCAGTGGCTGTCTATGCTCTCCTGTCCCCTTTCTCCTTCACAGCCTCCTCAGGGTGGAATACCACGGCTATTCCCACTTTGGGCTAGGACCTACTCTTCAGTGCTCCTGTATTCAGAAAGGGGTCACAGAACCACCACTTTGGCTTTATATAACTTTACATCTTATTTACGTATCTCTACGTAAGGGGTATACGGAGGATGTCTGATCTCATCACACACTTCAGTTCACTGAAGACACTCTATAATGCTGTGCTTTTAGGTAAAGGAACAGGTCGCCATGCAGTATGCAGAAGGCACCATTCCACTCAACTCCTCGTTCCCAGTCGTGTGCTCCAGGCACTTCCTTTGTGCTGCTTCTAGAATTCACCTAATCATATGTTACGTGAGCACACTTCACTAACCAAACACCAAACTCACTCAGAAAAATAAGAAATTCAGAAATAAAAGCAGGAAGGAGGGTGAGTGGAAGTAGCTCTTTGCGTAATTAGACCAGAGCAGTCCTAAGAGTGAAGGTGGAGAACAAAAGCAGAAGCGGAGAGGAAGCAAATTTCAATCTTTCTTGTACAGCAAGTTGCTATTTAGATCATTAGTTATATGCAGTAGTGGTCTGAGAGAAGGAAGGTAAAAAAAAAAGAAAGAAAAACAAAGCAAACCAAAAGCCGTAAAAATGGTGCTATTTCCATTCCCTGTCCTGCATGTGTCAGTGCTCTGGATGTCTTGTGTTTCAAACAGGAGAAGAAATAAGACTGCTGAGTTCTGTTTTAAAGCAAAGCGTTGGGCTTGATTCTCTGCAATAAAACCAGCCCAAATATGTAACTGCTTTTAAGGACTTGGCTCAGTAGTTGGCTGAATGAAACACCTTTCTTACCAGTGTAAGGATTAGTCATTCTCTTCGGCTGACACTCAGATGCTGCCAGCTGGAGTAAAAGGTTGTTAATGTGTTGGTGACAGGACTTAGAAGAAAAAGGTTGAGGACTTGTAATAAAAGCCTACTATCTGTTCCAAAACAAAATCATCACAAGAGGTTCTAACACACAGCCTCACTATTTGATATCAAAAAAAAAAAAAAAAATGAATGTGAAAACTAGGCTATTTCTTAAAATGTAGCTCTGTCCTTTCTAGGTCAGAGAATTTGTGACTGCCCATATGACATCAAACCTGCTCCAGTGACAACTGGAGAACTCCCCTATTTAAGCAATTTCAGCCCATTAGCAAGCACTGTATTTATTCAAACAATAGAAAGCAAAGTCCTGTTATATATGACTGACAAATTCAAGAAAACTTTCTCCTCAGAGTTACATAAAACATAAACATTTCTTAATTCTTATTTTTCATAGTAAATACAATTATTTACACTTACAAATAAGCATCCCTGGTACTGTTGATAATAGACTTTTTCCTTAAAAAAGTTTATACTTTCCTTTGTCCTCTTGAAAATAAGATATTTTGTATCTTCCTTGAAAAGACCTTTTTGCATTTTTTCTTGAAAAGCATACATTGGGGGCTCATTCACAGCACACAAAGACTTCAAGTCACTGTAAGCAATCACTCATGACCATTCATATCGATATCCTGCAGTACTTTTCTTTTAATCAGCATGCAAAAATCTGGCTTGAGCTGGCTTTTCCTTAGCTGCCAGCTGAGACTTACTGAAGAAGCAGGAAAACATGACAGTTCACTGGGACACTCACTGACGGCGAGCTCAGTGCTTGGGGACAACTACACTCAGCAGAAGCCTCCAAGGCCAAACACTGAATTACTTTTTGCTGGAGTTGAGTTCATCCAGTCCCGTTCCCTCAGACTGCATCATGCTGCCTGCCCTATCAATCAGTTCTTTCCTACTAACTCCTGAACTTGTCACACAACTTCAAGCTTTTCAGAAATGGCAAATTTAATTTTCCTTAAATATCAGCCACGGGACAGAGAAGGACAATTCTATCAGCGCAGTCTGGGAAAGGCTGCAACTCAGCTTTGCCTATTGCCGAACATCAGAGAATCCTTTATGGAGCTCTCTGGACAAATCCTCTGCGGACAAATCACTGAGAAACCAAACTTCAGTGGTTCTCCTGATCCTGGTTTCTCCTGTAGGGTCTTCGACAGGCATTGAAAGAGAAGGTTAGTGGGCTACAGCCAAGAGACACTCACTGTTTGATCTCCATCCTGGAGAAGCATAACCAGCCTAACCTAAGCCACCTCCTTATGTAGTTTTACTGTGTAGCAGAAAATGGTCTGTGTGGCTCTGTATCAAAACTAGTTGCTCCTGAGGTGACTCATCTCTCACCGGTCTGTGATCATCACCACACAGCTGCCCTGGCCTCAAACTGTCCCTACTTGTCATTGCCCGGCCTGACCTGTGCTCCCTGTCCCAGCTTTTCTGCGGGTGATACAACAAATGCCACAAGCTGACTACAGAAACAGAGCCTGTGCCCTCCCCAGCAAACCTGCAAAGCGCAAGAACTGGTCAAAATGAAGAGAAAGTTTAAAGCAGAAAGTCCTGACGTGTGGATCAGGCATTTTTCCCTTTGTTCAAGTCAGGAGAACAGACCCGACAGTTTAAGTTTGCGGAGAGAAATGGAGCAACCTGAGAACCGCCTCTGCTGCAAAGTTAAGATCTGCGCTCACAGGGACTCGTCAGCTTTTGCCACAACCAACTTCCAAGCGAGAGGCAGGGAAGCCCGAGTGGCCCGATGCTCCCGTGTCCCCTCGATGCCCCCCGGGGCTGAGCTCCCGCGGGGACAGCGCCAAGCCCCGGGCAGGAAGGACGGCGCTGCCGCGGGTCGCGCACGGGACCGGGGCAACTCGC
>JAWLRI010000838.1:1770769-1784701 GCA_034781795.1 Crypturellus tataupa | reverse complement strand
GGGTCCCCGCGGCGGCTCCGCGGGCGCGGGGCGGGACGGTCGGTGCTGCGGCCGCAGAGGGGGGACGCGCCCTCCACGGCCATGCGCTCCGCTTATATAGCCCGCATCGGCCTCCTCGCCCGAGCGCTATCGACTTTAGGTGGGTGGCAAGTCGATGGAGACACCTCTGGTAATCACTCTTGGGCTCAGAGATGGGCTTTTCTGACAAACTTCCTCCTCCCCGCCTGTCCCCCGGTGGATGGCAACGGAAAGCCGCGTTTGAAGTGGCGCTGATCTATTTGTGAAATTAGATTTCCCCGTAGATTGGGGAACGCTTACTAATAAAGCTGCCAGCTCAAGAGATTAAAATGAGCTTTAACTTAGTGGGATTCCCTTGGGAATACAGCAAGCGAACACCAAAGGAAGTATTTTTCTCTCTTTCTCCCTCCTTTTTTTTCCCCTTAATTTTAATTTCTTTCTTTTTTTTTTTTTTTTTGATAAAGAAGCAAAGTCTGAAGTGTATATAAATTGAACAAATTCTAGTGTGCCATGGTCCAAACCTGATCTGTTCTTAATGGCTGGGAGAGTGATAGACTCTTTCATAAATCAAAGATCTTTCAAAAAAAAGTTTATGTTTCTTCAAAACAGTCTTGTTTTTCTTTCTTTATTTTTACAATAAAATCTAATGAAAGCTAACAGAAGAGATAGTGATCTCATGAAAACATTAATCCTACAGGTTAATTATCCTTCCTGAGCCATAGAAAGGTAAGCATATAACTGAGGCATGAGTTCAGTGCTTTCAGAGAGTACAAGTGGTCTTGGAGCAGACAGAAGAACAATACAAATTGTAGATAGATAGATAATATATATGCCAGACATTATGCCAGAATTCGTACTTCAGACTCTTCACATTGTGCAGAATTTGCAAATATAACTCTTGTGAGATGATCACTTAATGAGTGGTGGAGAAAGGACTTCAAACATCCTTGAAAACATGAAAATTCAGATTTCAGTGTTAGAGGAGGTTTAAATTATTCTGCGTAGTTCAAATTAGTATGACATTTCCCTACAAACTTTTTCTCTGTCACCCTGACCTCTGTTACCCCATACTGTCTCTGAGCACAGTCCAGACAGGGCTGTACTTCGCTGGTGCTATCACCTCTGCGGAGGGAAAGGCAGCTCCTCCTGCTCTTGTGCCACCTTCCATTTATTTCATCCTTAAATTGCTACCACAGAAGGGACTGAATTGTTCTCTGGAAATGACTATAGTGTTACTACCCTGATTTGAGTACCTCTGCCCACCTTTATAACTTGTCATGGATAAGGTTTACATTTTCTTTCACCCTTGGAAGCAGGTCACACTGAAAGGAGGCCTACATGGCACTGTTAAGGCAGAAGCAACAGTTTTGTGCTCATACACGCACATTCTTTAACTTACATTATGAGGATGTGGAGGTTTAAAGGTCTGTATGCCTCAACTAAGTGTCCTTACCATTTTGGGCCACCCAGTTTTGCCTTTCTTTATCTCTGCTTGCTTCCCTCTTTGAGAAGAATTACATCCTTCTTTTCTTGGTTTGACATCATGTCCACCCAGAGGGCAATAAAGTGTTTTTTAATTGCTGTTTTAAATTAAATCAAATTGACATAATAGCTGTCTCACTTGTTGCCTTTTGCACCTAGACTTTCCTTTCTCTGCTTTCTAAAGAATAAAGAGGAAGTCAAGGAAACAAGAGAGCGGGTGTACCTACAGAGCAGTTTAAGAGACAGATCTACCCAGCACTCAAGTTACTGTAGAGATTCCCATTCAATGTTGTGGGAGCTGGATCAAGTCTTTAAAATAATATCTAAATCTAATCAAATATCTAAACAATTTAAAGAGACAAGGTTGTGCACAATATAGAAAGTATATTTTTAAATAGATCTTAAGACTCTTGAGCATTAAAAAAAAATCTGAAAAAGCTACTTAAAAGCTGTGATTTAGATGTGCTGTGACTTTAATTGGTTCTATTCATTTGCATTCTTCAGAGAGTATTTCAAAGAAAGACAACTAGAGAGCAAACATAAAATGACCACTTTACTAATCCCAGGCAATTTCAACCTGGGTCACAACTGCATTTGTCCCTTTTGTCAGTGACTATAATGTCCCTCCTTGTCATTATGCGAAGAAAGAATCCCAGCATGAGATTTACATCAAAGAGAGGAGACTCTAATCTTAAGACTAAACTCAGTATCTTATTTAGGAACTAAAAACATGTTCATGGTCAATTTATGTAAGCATGGTTATTTGCCACCCATAGCCCATCTATTTAACCTAGTGCACCTTTTTCTTTTTCCTGTGGCATGTTCTTTTTTTTTCTGATCTATCTTAGCCACAAGTCTATTTTTGAGTGAAACTAAAAACAAGCTGGTTAAATCAAAGAATCATGGACCTATCAGGGATGAGAGATGATCTGATGCTTTCCATTGCCCAAAGCAGAATCAACTGTATCTATGTCATCTGTAAGAAAACTAATCTTTAATTTTTCCCATCAAGCTTAGTGGCTACAACTGAAATTCATTAAATGTTCATTTGCAAGTTGGTTTAATAGTGCCATTTTATCTTAGGATTTACACTGAAAAATAAACATTATCTACATTCCCAAAGCATGGAAACATGCTCACATAAATAAAAGGCAGGCTAAAGCAAAGATTTAAATGTAGGTGTCTCTCTGTTTTAGAATAAATCTGTCAGCCAAAGACTTCCGTGGCCACGGAACTAAATCAAGAAGAAAAACGGCCTGAAAAAATCTTTCTGTTAAAGTCTATGGGAATTTTCCTGTTTACTTTGATGGGCTAGGTGTTGCTAAAGAAGCGGTGAAAAAATATCAAAAAAATATTTTATAGATATAATTCCAGAGCAATTTATGGTAACTAATAGAAGATTCCATCTGCTTTTTGGATCGCATAGAATTTCTTAAAGTTTTTAAGCAGCCATAGATATGCATGCCAAGGCTGACATAAATAAATTTGGTCATACCTCAGTGCAAGTCACTGAATTAGATGATCTCTTGAGTGTCTTTTGCAGTCCTTTACTTCTATGACTATACAATTTCCTTAGCATTTCTACACACAGCTTTTGGGCTATAGAACATGTTAATGAACTATTTGACAATGCAATGCCATTCAGCTGAAGAAGTGAAACAGTATAGGATCCAATTATTAATGTTTATTCCGTAACAGAGAGGTGGAGGTCATAGTCTTTCCAATTAAAATATAACAAGTAGGTTTTATTTTTGTCGACATATCTAAAGAGCTCTGATTACAAAGCTATAAGGGCATTTACTGAGTTTATCACTGAGAAATTCTATCCAGAATTCATCCCTGTTTGGGTTTTAGCTCTTGTGACTAAGACATAACAAATTTTATTTTTGAAGATCACTTTGCCTTGGAAGACTCAGCTGGAAACATTAAGCATCTTCTGAGATTTTCAAGCAAAAAGCTAAAACTAACCTGCAAATTACTCAGCAGGGAGTAAAGAGCAGGATAGGGGAGAAAGCTGGAAGGAGCAGATTCCGTAGTGGTACCAAAAGATAAAAGTTTCTTCCTCCTTTTATTTTTCCTGAAACTCTTGGCTGAGCAATACCCAAGCTGACCAGAAGATCTTTTTGAGTTGCTTTCAGTCCTTTGCTGTTGTTGACACTGATGACTTGAAAACAATTATAGGGATTGTCATGACTTTCAAGACTGACAGTTTGTTTTAGGAAACTTCCAAGAGATGTTTGGCTCATTATAAGGTTTTGGTTTGGTTAGAATTACTTTTAGGAAAGGTACACCTGACCATGAAAGAATCAGGCAGCAGTGACTTGCTTTTATCTTACTCCATCATCAAATCAAAAAGAGGTACCAAATATTCCTGCAAATTCAAGTTCTTCTCTTTTGGATTCTTAGATTCTGTTATGTCAGGTATATCACAGAAGATAAAGGCCTGTTACAAAGGACATGACAGCTTGTTACTGCTATCCCTATGGCTGTTAAAATGAATTAATCAACAGGTATGGTAGATCAAGAATCAATCTTTTGCCTGTCACAGGAAACATCTTCATCATGTCCCCTTCATGACAGCAAACTTCAGGACCTTACTGACACCAGAAAGCCTGCTGGTGAGCCGAATAGCTTTGAAGGAGACAAACGGTTCTTTAAGAGTACTATCTGGCCAGCATGAGGACCATCCTCTAAGTAATAATGCATTTCCGTTCAACGACACCAGCAATTTATTAATATTTTCAGAGTTTGGCAGCTAGAGCAATATCAAGCAGAGGACCTTATATTCAAATCCTAGAGTCCCTGATTCAGAAAAAGTCTTTCATTTCCTCTCACAATGACAGCCTTGAATCGAGGGAACAAGCACATAGGGAAAGGTTCACTGGCAGGTTCACCGCAGATGGAGTCACTGCTGCACTGCAGATTGGCCTAACAGCCTGGAGCTCATCAACACCCGCTGCTGAGGTAATCATCTTTGAAAGAAAGAACATTTTGATAGGAGTTTGTTGCCAAGAGTAATTCACAGTGGAATAAGAGGAGGCTTCAAAATTTTTAGAACAACGAGCTCTAAGAAAGAAAACAGGGAAGTTAGCTAGCTCAGGTTGATCTCACTTCCAGAGCAGAAGCTGGGTAATGATGAAAAGCCCTTCCTGATAAATTTCCATAGTGGTTCCTTATGGATTACCTTTGATTTCCTGTCTGATTTCTCAGTAGGTCAGCAATTGCATTGGTAACCTCAGAAATTTCAGAACAAGTTTCAGAACTCTGATTTCATGACAGCAGAGGCAGACATCAAATGTTTTCTAACTAAAGCCATCAATTAAGGAGAAGATGACACAATCTATGTAGGTCTATACACATGCAGGGAGGGCCAGATGTGCAGGAGATGTGGTGCAAAATTCCCAAACCTACTGCACACTGAGAGTGCCTATGCAACAAATTCTAAGAAACATTTGACTTTGTGCCACATGGCACAAATTCAGTCAAGAATAAAAAATTAACATGGCCTGAAGTCAACAGATTAAAGACTGTTTCGCTGAGATGTTTCATTACTAAAAGGTAAATAGTCTATCATCATTTAGTTGAAAGCATGCAAATTGATGATCTAGGGAAAGATTTTCACCAGCTATCAATTTTTATCCTGTCAAGAAATAAAGAAAACTGTTCTCTGTTGTGGACCAGTTTGAATGCTCAACCAAGAATGCACAATCAATCCAGATGCAGCCAAGATGCACAGTGAAGCTATTTGAGTATGGCCTCAAGCCTGAAAAGCAGTGGCTCTGAAAACAAGGACATAATTAGCCAAAGCAACGTTGTTAGAGTCCACAAGAGCAATCTCACTAAAACACTAAAACTATTTCTCATAGGTGAAGCTATTCAGATCTTATACAATTCCTTCCCCACACAAACAAGCTTGCCAGGCAAATTGCATATTGTGTAATTTTCTTTTCCGGATAAGTTTGAGATGAGCAAGCATTTTATTTTGCTTTCCTTTCTCTTTTATTGCAAGACTAGACTCTTGAGGAACCAACAGCTCTGAAATCATATCAGGAAGGAATTAAGTCTTTCTACCTCTTTTACCTGTGTCTCTTTTTGTAATGACAAAATTTTCTTATGTTTCTTGTTGTCATGATACTCCTAAATCTGAAATAGTCACCCTACTGATTCCTTTAGCTGCCTCTATTTCTCCTTTGTATGCACTACATACAAAGGAGAAATAGATATTTCATTCTCTTTTCTTCTATCTTCCTTCCCTCACCTTCTTCTTTTTCTTTTAATTTAAAATGACATACAGTACTACAGTTGAAATAGCAAACATTATTATACTACAAGCTGATGTCACTAACACAGATTTTACACCTTCCTTATACTTTTAAAAAACAGAAAGCTGTATACTAAGTTTTTCATTTAACAAAGAAAAGAAGGAGAAATCATATGAAACATACATAAAATATTTGCTGTACATTTATTTATTAGTACCCAAACTAGGGCAATTTAATAAACAAGATAAGTAAAACTGTTTACTTCTTATGTTTTCATCTTAGTAATGGTGATTTTTTTTGTTAATGGTGGTACATTTTCTTTTTCTGTTGTTCTTCAAACCAACCTGGACACTTTTAAGGAAATAAAGACCAACTTAATAAACAAATCAGGAGTGATTAAGTTGTGTTAATTAAAAGCTATATTGTTGTTGGGGATTTATTTTTAATTTAGTTGAAACCAGTATTAAAACTGTAAGTTGTGCTGAGGTTGTGCATTCCTTGCTCTAGCACACTGGCCACACTTATGTGCAGTGTGAACCTTTGGGAGCTAAACAGCGCCTGTCAAGTTCCATTTATCCTTTTTTTTTATGCACAGGTGAAGTTTAGGTAACCTGCTATTACATCAGCATCATCTCTCCATTGAAACTGTGGATCCTGCAATGGAAAAGAAACCCTGCTGAGATAGAAATGGCAAAATAGAAGGAAAGTAAAAAGAAGGGGGAAAAAAAGGCATTATATCAACCCCTCTCAGTCCCTGGCAGGATTAACACAAGGTACACCACGATGCTGCTTTAGAGCTTTTTGAGAGCTCTACATGAGCGAGCTCAGCTGCTTGGAAGTAACTTGCCCCTTTCCAGGCTCAGGAACACAGGACCTTGCTGTGATAGATAACAAGATGTGGGCACTGTCAGGAAGCCAAGGGATATGATTCCCAAATGATGAATCAAAGGTGTAAGGAGAGGGAAATCCTGCTCTAAGGGAACATCCCAAAGTACTGGTGGCTGGTATTTATTGTTTTTGGTTGATTACTGCTTTTTGAATGATAAATGCCATATAAAGTCAATTTGGAGAAGATTTCTTATTTAATCAAAATGACCATGGCAGTTATGCACCTGAAGGACAGATAGGCAGCCTAAGAAATCCACTTACTTACAGTTTTACCTCTCAACACTGCCCTTTTTCTCATAACCAGAACATGAACTTTTTTATATGCTTTATTAGAATGCTTCTTTCTTCGGTCTCTTTTCCTGAGGCAAGAAATTCTCACCCGATTATATTATTTATCTGTAGCTTCATGCACCATTTAAACCAATATAATTTAGAGTGGCTGCCAAAAAGATCGGTGCCATACTCTGCATGCCTCTGGCCACTGAATTTCTGCCCTTGAGCCACCCTCTCCGTTACACTGGCACAAGTGTTCCGGTGTTTGTTTGCTGAACTGGACCATGAAACTCATCCAGGCTAAATTTAAGCCCCAAAAGGCTAGTGCTGCCATTCAGGTTACAATATATAGCACACAACTGCTTTCACAGGAGTGAAGAAGCAGATAGCATGTAGACATCAAATGAGGAGCTGGTAGCAAGGGAGAGGCAGAACTACCTATTTCAGTAACACTGACTTACAGTATTCAGAAATACATCGTTTCATATGAGACTGTCATGCTCTCTGCCCATCCTGGCAGTGATTGAGTCCACCGGCCATTTCAACCAGGCTGAAAGAGGGTTAATGAAAGGTAAAAATGTCCTCACGGTTCTTTAACCATAAGTAGCTAATGTGAAGGGGACACTCCATTAGCTGTGGCAGAGACATCCATGTAAGCGTACTAGACATAATAGTCTTACACTGATTCACCTGCAATTTGAAGTCTCTCAGGTATAAAAAACTCAAACACAGGATTCAGTTCCATAGGAAACCTGGCTCCTTTGGCTCCTCTGCTCTCCGAGCTGTCCATTGCTCCTGGGAGCTACACTATACACACATGGATACCCATAAAGCCAAAACAGAGGCATAATGACTCCCACGCAGGTTTTCTAAGGCAATTTAATTTCACAAATCTTAACATTTAGAACTTAAGAGGCGTCTCAGTGAAGCTCTCTTTCATCTAATTGTTTCTCAGCAGCCTGCCTCTGGCAGATACATGTCAAGATGTGCTGAGTACTTTGACCTTACGTGGTTGTAGCGAAAGACCACTGAGCAGAATTATAGCTGTGCTGACAGCACTCTGTGAGGATCAGAACTCAGCTCAACTTGCACCACAAAACACAGGCTTGGGGTGCCCATCAGAGGCGGTGTTTTATATAAACCTGCAGAACTGTTTCTCAATGTTACAGGGACTCCTGGTTGCCCCTACTTCTGCTTTGTTCTGCAAGCTGTCTCTCCAAGTAAAGCTGCTGAGCAATGGAAGAGACTAAAAACCTTGGACCTCCTCCTTCCAGTGAAGTCAACAGAATAGCCACTCACCAGGATGTTGCTACATCTCTCCTGGCTCCTGTCGTGCTTTCCCCCTTAAAAGCGGTGATTTCTCTATCAACCGAGGAACTGGGACATGTTGCTGCGCAAGTCTTCTTCATCAGATGTGCTAGGTAGCACCAAGAACAAAGTAATGAGAAACTGAACTTAAAACTGGAAAAAAAGCTACATTTCCAACCCCCTCTTTTCCATCACTTCTAAATAAAATAATATAAAATAGATTTCAGCTGCCAGACACGATGCTTTAGAGGGTTTTTAAAATGCTATTAAAAAAAAAGTTGCTAAGACTAGTGGACCTAAGATAAGCAGCTGTTCTTGGCCCAGACAAAGACTGTTTGAGGAGGAAGACAAAGCACAGAGTTAGTCTCATGCTTCTTGCAACATAGGAACCTTTACTAAATCTGATTTGAGCAGGTTTAACTTATTTGGATGTAAGCCTACTGAATATTTGGAGAGTAATTCAGCTTAAAAATAATAAAATAGAATAAAATAAACTGAGTATAACTTAATAAACCCGCAATAAAATAGAATAAAAAAACTACAATCCCTTTTTCATCTTTGTATCAGTGTCAGCTCCATAGGGCAAAAAAAAAAAAATACTGCAGATGACATTGGCAAAGAAAGAAGAATATCTGACAAATGGCTCCAGTGAAACAGCCAAAACACTCCCACTCCATTGTCCTAAGCAGCTACTTGTTTAAAATGTGCTTCACTGGTGCTTTAATTCCTAGCTCAATTTTCTTCTCCTAGAAGACTACTAAAACAAACAAACAAAAAAATGATGCAGAAATGCACAACAAAGACTTCATTATTCCTCTATGTACTTTTTTCACTCCTACTCCCCTCACCTTAGTCTCTGTAGTCTCTGTTCTCAAGTCTTTTGCTCATTGTATAAAGCTCCTTTTTACTACTATTCTTAATAATGATAATACAAAGTGACTCAAAGGAGAAAATTTAGGTAGAAAAGATAATGAGCTGAGTGGAGGAGGTAGAAAAATTGATGGAAGGACTGTTAAGTGAATGTGGAAGTGGTGATATGGGGAAGAAAGATGAAAAGCAAGGAAGGGTTAAGAGAGGAGAAAAAAAGTCTGAGTCAGTTCAGAGTAGGAGGAGATGATTGATTAAGAGGAATCAAAAAGTTGAATGTTAAATGGAAGGAAGAATTTTGTTATGGTGAAATCAGAAGAGCAGGGAGAAAGAAATAGAAAGAGAAAATCTTGAATAGGATGGAGGAAGGAATTTGTACTCCACACCTTTTCTATAATGTGAAGAAACTGAAGAAGATATGAGGAACTAGAATAGATAAAGGTAAAAAAAGATGAAAAGAATAGTAAACTGGTGGAGGAGAAGAAATTAGAAAAAGTAGAAAAAAAAAGTATTGATATATGGAAGGGAAAGACCTGAGATGTACCAGTGTGGGTCTGAAATAGTACATTCAGTTTATTTTATTGAAAAATGGTGGCATTTTTCTACAGGAAGAGTTAAGTTTGACTTGGATGAACAGAAAAAAAAAAGGAAGGAAAAAACACTGAAAACATTTTTGAGTTGGGAATAGGGGCACTTGTAGCTTTAAAACACAGGATTTAACAGAGAATGTCTTTTGTAAGACAGACGAAACAAGGTAAAAACATATATAAAGCAATATAAACCATATATAAAAACTATAACAAATATACATAAGTAAGATACATTTCATACACTCTTCAATAATATGCATTGTCTTAAATAAATCTATTTGGTATCTTAGTTTGATTTTGTGCTATTCTATCTGAAAACAAACAAACAAAAAACAAAGCAAAACATTTTCCCTGGCATAGAGAATTATGTTGGCTTGGGTCTACTACTCATGACAGTGAAAGATCATGAACTTGGCTTTGCTGTTGCATAACCACGGTAAATTGATAATATTCTTTATCAATTCATACAACAAACCTGAGTTTTTATAAAACTTTTGAGTACTGCCAAAGCATAGCTTTCTGTTGTTGAAAAGATAAACACCTCAGCCTTGCAGTATTTTGTTTATTTAATTTTAGATTTATAAGTAGTATTACATGATTTATTTATATCAGTTTTCATTTAAAAAAATCTCCTTTGTCTCCTATCATTCATATCCTTAGAACATGACCTACTTGTTCCTTTTCTTACATTGCCTGTGTACCTTTGAGTGTCCTCAGCTTCCAGTATATCCAAGGTTTTCCTTTTATTTTTCTCGAGCGCTGTGTGAAAGCTGTTCTGATACCTTTACACATCTTAAAAGTATCCTGAGCATGCATTATTACAGCATAGCTAAGCCACGTGTAAGAAGAACACTTTATTCTTCTACACACCACAGAAGCACTCAAGCTAGTTAATTCTTGTCTCTGATGGAAAACTGCTCTATCAGAGCGTATTGATTAAACAGCACATACGGATTCTGCAGGAATCCATAAAAAAATCCATCAGAAATAATGCAGGTTTCCAGACAGCTTGCCTTGAAAATGCACTAGCCAGTTGGCTGGCAGCGAGGTGGGCAGGTTGCCTGACTCCCTGGGATCCTCAACTTCCCTGTCCGAGCAGCTGGCTCCTCAGCCAGCCAGCAAGCTGGCCCGGCAGCTGGGGAGCCCAGCGTCCAGGAGAGCAATCAGAGAGAGGGGAAGCAAAGGAGTTGGGCAGCTGGAAAATCAACAGAGACATTAGAGGAATTTCATTCTCATGGAAAAAAAAAAAAAGGTTTCTGACATTTAGTCCTAATTCAGAGTTAAATATATACACACACACATATATATTCACATAAATATATACACATATATGTTTTTAAATACTCTGTAAGAAAGAAAATCCTTTATTCCAACTGGTTGTAGTGAATATATGCTGTTCTCTACTATGAAGAGTCTAAGTAGACAAATATAGGCCAAAATTAGAAAAGTTAATTTCAGTGAGCCCAGTTTATTATCATGACATTGTCACTGCACATTTACAATTAAATATGATCCAGAGGCTGGGGTTAAAATGAGAGAGTTTAACCTTTTTTAGTCTTGAATCAAACAATCACCACTAAATGTCTTTTAAAGGTCTTTCAGGCTTGAGGAAAATAGGAAGAATCCAAAAGTAATACAAATTATGAATTAGAAGTAATTATGAGGTAGAACTTCAGTAATATTTGTTCTTATCTCACATTTATTCTTTATAAGAAAAAAAATCCTCAGTGTGGCAATCTTCAGGAAAAAAAAAAAAAAGAACACTTTAGCTGAAAGGAGTCCTTTCTGAGGCTTTTCTGATCCTGACTCTTGAAATCAAAGAAAAAATTAAGAAAAAGATAAAAGAACAGCAAAGGTAGGGAATGCTGCTGCCTTGTGTTTCTAGCATGGCCTCCTCTAACATCCTTGTTTCCAACAGGTGAGCAAGCTGCTGCATCTTACCTGTGCATCAAGGTGGCAAAGGGGAGCCAGAGGCTCAAGTAGTATTTTAAGGGAAGAAGTCTTGGCTGGCTGAAATAATTTTATTTTTACCTGGAAAATGCACAGAAAATGGAAGAAAGAGAAGACTGAGGTGGAGAGACACTGTGGTTTTTTGGAAAGCCAGGTTTCCTCACCACTCCTGCATGGTCTATTAGCGAAGTTGTCAGTGAAGAAAATCTCCTGTGGTTATTTCCAGTGTAGAAACCATACTCAGCCCCTAACCCCTCCTCCTGATTTCTGTCCTTGGCACTTTTGGCTACAGTTGAATGACTGTCAAACTCCTCTCTTCTTTTCTCCATGTCTCACTGAGAAGCGAACACCATCTTTGTCTGTGTTTCTGGGTGTGACTACCCCTGTTGTGCTGCCGTGTTTCTGCCTGGGCCACCAGCACAGCTCCGAGAGCTGTCACAACCAGTTCCCTCTGCCGGGAGTCATGCGACACCTCAGCTGTGCTCCCACGGGGAGTCCCGAACCAGTAGTTACGGAAACCTGACTGCTTTGCTGGCTTAAGTCCCATGGGAAACTTCCCTAACTAAGAGCCAGTACAGTGGGAGGTCTCATGAAGGTGTATTTCATGGTAGGAATGATTGTTCTGTGAACTAAGGTCAGTAACAAAAGTGAGAAACACATTTTAAGCATGTTTTTATGTGAACAAGTAACGGAAAAAAAAAAAGACATCTATTAACTTTTAAATTTTTCAAATATTATTTATTATATAGTGCTAAATTTCATTGCTAGTTTTAAATTAAAGAGGCTCTTCTGAAGGAAACAAGTCTAAACCAAAGTTAGCAATATAATATTTCTTCTTTTATTGATAGTGAAATGCTTATTCTCTTCTACAGGACCTAAATAATTTAATACAGTAAACCTGCAACATAAATTATAGCTACTGATGCCAGCATGCTTTGATCTTCTTAATACTGCCAGGCCTCTGTTGCCTCCTACTCTTGATTTTGCTAACAGCAATTTAAACAACAATCCTTTGGAGATAAAAGGATTACAACTTTATTAAAATATTCTCTTACAAAATTCAAACAAACATTCATAAAACTTGTCAAGATGGCTTTGCTCGTACTTCCACAGGGCAGGCCTCTGAAATCCTCATTCTGAGCAGTTTCCTCATGCAAGTAGCAGTCCCCAGGGAAGTAAAAGCTTGTTATAACAAGGCGATACTAAAATCTTTTGCTCTGCTAAACAGCCAGTGCGGCTCAGCTAGGGAGCTTGGACGACCGTGGAGCAGTGGTGCATATTCCCGTCCCTGCATCAGCAGCTCTCCCTGGCCCCCGAGCAGCTCAGCCCGCGCCCACTGAGCCGCATTTGACTTTTGGGCTTTTTGATAGTGCCAGAAACAAGTGACTCATGTCAGCTAAACAGATATCTTGTCAGCCTATCATTTCTTCTCCAAGTGCATCACTTGGTATTTCATATCTTATAAGCTAGGTATGCCGAAGAGACAAACATGCCCATGTATATAGCCAGTTAGTTTCTATAAGAGACTTGCTCATATAAAAGGAACAAAATAAATATTATTTAATTATTTTCTGTGTGATTTATGATCAAGCTCCTTAATGCAGCCAGAAACACTTTTTTCTGTGCACTTAGTTTCTTGAATTGTAAATCAAATCTCAAATTGTAAATTGATTTTATTTCTTGTGATCAGTCCCCAGGTTTGTTTCACTACTTCAAGGATCTGGGAAATATAGCTTTAATGTTTAAAAATTATTTTTTTAGAATATTTACTCGACTTAGTTTTCCACTTTTACATAAATTATCTGTTATCACCTTCTATAATGAATCTAGATTATACAGTGATCATTTTTAGAAAAAGATGTCCATCGAAATAATTCAAATCTTGTTCACTGTCAACATAAATATCATAAAAGCTTTACTTTTTTGTTAATTTAATGCAGCTTATGATGTAACTCATGATGCATTTGTTCTATCATCTTCCCACCCAAGTTAGTAATGGTGGGCTATCAAAGACCTGACTAAAATTAGTTTTGATTAATTTATTTCCAAGTATAGAGATCTACTGAACTTGGAACAATCCAAATAAAAATGCTGAAGAAGAAAATCGCCTAGATCATTATTACATTTGCTAGTACTATGGACCTTAATATGATCATTAAATGGTATTCAGACATGGAGACAAATGTTTTAAATATCAATAAGAGATGAATCACTTATTTGATGTTGCCTTTGATTAATTTCATATATGATGGTAAGGAGAATTGTCTTGTACACATTCTAATTACATTTAAAAC
>JAWLRI010000838.1:1758690-1770669 GCA_034781795.1 Crypturellus tataupa | reverse complement strand
TTGATGTTGCCTTTGATTAATTTCATATATGATGGTAAGGAGAATTGTCTTGTACACATTCTAATTACATTTAAAACCCAAATAACTAGTGTTTCCTTGTTGTTGGTATTTTTTTCCTATCAAGTCTATTATGATGATGATAAATAGAAATTTAGCAATCTGTTCTTTTCATCTAAAACCATACTTTTCACCAGTTTTATGCCATGAATGAGGAATATCTCCCTCAGGCAACCAAGTTATCTCATATTTGGAAATTCCAAATTGTTAATCCTCTGGAGCTCTCCCAGCCAAGTGTTTTCTTTTGAAAGCCTGAGCACAGTCTTGTATTTATCATATAAATGGAGAGCTGTGTTGCAACAGACCCAAACAGACAAGTAATATGGAGAAAACCTATGATAGATGGTACATTCTATGTGCTACAGTGCTTTCATTTTAAAAAATAACCATGAGGCTTAGTAGGCTGAGAAGATATATAATCATCTTTAATAGCACCGAATGTTCAATTTCAGTTAAATTATGCAACTTCTAGCACTATATCATAGTGGGACAGTAATGTTAGCTTATTTCTTTTACCAATAGATGGCAGTGATCCTCCAGTTTCCTGCAAGAGTGAAAAATACGGAACAAAGGTCAGGTGTCAGGAAATGGGTAAGTACTCAAGCAGATCCATTTGTAAAATCTGAGTTATTATTATTTTTATTTTGACTATGAAAGTATGACATTGTCAGCTATGAAATACTGCTTAGATGAAGCAAACTAATGCCAACTTTGATACCTGGTATCAACCTCATGGTTTGAGCCTTCACTGAGAGTTGTTCATCTTTTCACAGGGCACATGTGACAGGTACTATTAATTCATATGCTACCATATATTAAATAGTTTGTAGACAACTCTTCTTTACCTCCTTCCCTTTCTCCATTCTTGTTTCTCATATTCAATGAGCAGTTGCCAAGAGTTTTTTCAGGAGAAAGTCTCTACTTACTTGGAAAGATCCTCAAAAGCAGAGCTGGTAATTTTTTTAATTTACTCTTGGATTTGCTCTTTTAGAAAAGCTTGCAGAGAGACTGCAGCTCAAAGCCTGTCTCTAATAACTATGCCTTCTCCAACATATTCCAGTCCAGATTTAACCATTTAGTGGCTCTGAAAACAGAACTACTGTCCTTGTTTTGGCCTTGGGTATTTATTTTCCACTGCCTTAAATGGTAATGGCCCTTCCTAACCACATCTTAAGCCTTCAGGTGTCTTTGGAGTCACCAAAAACCCATTAAAGGGATTTGGCATTTAACAACGTCTTTAAATGTCTAAGTTCAAAGCATAGGTCCCCAAAATATCACACTTATTTGTCGCCTAATCATGGCAGCATCTACAGTCTCAAGGCACTTCTGTTTCCATAGAGTCTTCTACATGTTTGCCCATTAACAAGACATCTGCACTGCCTCACTTCAACTTTTTCAAGATTCACTCATTAAACCGTTCTGAGATGATTCTACAGCAAACACAGAACAATATTTACACCCTCACATCCTCCCAAGGAGAAGTAGCCGTGGCAGTACATTTTTACTCAGTAGCACAACAGTTAGCAATTTACCTATAATGGAGGAAAAACAAGACTAATTCCATTTTCTACATGAGAATCCATGAGACCACAGCTCTGAGGAGGATGCCCTAACTCTAGGGCTATAAAAGGGTTCAAAATTTTGTGTATCTATGAAAAAGAAAGTACATGTGTATTTCACATACAATATCCGGTAGGATGAGCCAGCACAGCTCACAGACAGTCCAAGGTGAGACCCCCTTCATCATAAGCTATTTTCCTTGCTGACTGAGTTGGTTACAGACAATGATCTTTAGACGGATAATTCATGTCACTTCCTCCTTGCAGGAGCAAATCACTTGGGATCTGTTTGTCCTTTATTCTTGGTTTGAAGGGGTTAGACAGGTTATGAGTGAAGAGAGGAATTTCTTCCCCTGTGATCAGCTCATTACAGGTCCCTAGCACTTCCCTAGGTTTGAGTAGCTGTGAATTGTTATACACTTCGATTTCACACTACTTAGTTATACCTTGTTCTTCTTTTACATGTCTTAGATAGTTGGTACCAACACCATTCAGTAGTACTGACATTTTAATATTATCCAACAGGAAAAAAAATGAATGGAAAGAAAGAAATGGAATGTGAAATATAAGAGAAAAAAAATCTATTCCTTCTGCCACAGTGAGACAGGCTTAGTAAGGAATTTATGTATACTGCTTTGTTTTCCTTCACATATAAATCTGTGATTAATTTGAAATAAGATTTTTCAGCTTTGATTCTAAACAATCAACCCAAACTAGGATAGATCATATTTTTTGTCATGTATTTTATGAGATAGTTTTCTAATGTAAAATTTTAAATTGGCCTATACTCCCACAGCTGACTCAGTGCATGGCATTCATAAATAATGTAATTTATTATATAGAACTTAATACCAGTAAGATAAGAAGAAAAGATTTTTTTCCCGGACGAGAACACCTTTTTTTTTTTTTTTACTTTTTTTTTTAATGAAAGCCTCCATAGGTGTTAACCACTTCTTTTTGACCTTTCTGGAAAGAAGCTCAGATTTTTCACTCCTGAGTGTGAACTACTGCAGAGCAGAGTGTCTTGACCACATCTGGATTTGTTGAGTCCTCCCATCCAGTGCCAAGAGTGAACTTACCTAACAAACTATCTGCTGTTTATTTATAACTTTCAATTGTTTGCCATCAAATTCTGAATAAATACAAATTTTAATGCTTACCTTAAAACTGCCTGAGTTTTGCATCTCAGAAACATGAGAAACTACATGTTTTTTCCATTTGTTACAGTAGCTCTGGAATGTTTAAACTCTCTGTGCAATTGGCTGTGGAGGAATTTTTAAGTTTGCATTAACTTCTAGGTAACAGCACCAAATGCATCACTGTCCTCAAGCATAAGTCAGAGAGGAGTAGCAGTCTTTAAATGGATGAAAGTATATATATTTTTTGATTTCCTGGAAAAGCAAGAAAAATGGTTTGAATTACAGAATTTGAATTCCATACTGTGATCTATTAAAGTATATTTTATAAAGTCGATAATTAGCATATTAGAATCAATCCATATTTAATAAATAATAGTAAGCACAGATGAGAAATCACACATATATATGGGGAACAAATACAAAATGCTTTCCATTAAAACACAATGCAGAGTTGTAAATTGCAGAGCTCAGAAGTAAATGTAATAATTTGCATACTACCAAAGCAAGATTTTCAGTTGAGAAAAAATAATTATCACCAAATTCTAACAAACTTTTGTACAGATTATAGCTAGATTTAACCAAGAAATTAAGAATATGAGCCACTGCAAAGAGATAAGATGATCACAACAGTTATGCTACAGGCACAGACCTTAGAAATACACAACTGGATGGCAGAAAAAAAAAAGTTTACATGGCTCACATACCAACATCCACTTGTGAATCCAAATGCCCTAAATAGGATGTTGAGAGAAATAATAATTCCCTAGTAGGTAATATGTGTATTCTCTCCAAGACACGACATCCCTGATTCCCTTCCTTTTGAAGCCTGCCTCAGTCTGACCAACAGGACACTCAAACCAGATGATCTTTGTTTCATGAAGCAGATGCGTGAAAAATAATCTTCTTAACCTCCAGTTTCCCCTGAATCACTTCTTTTTTTGCACTCTCTTTTCCTTCAGAAAGGATCCGTGGCTGGCCTTTTCAACAGTTATCTATCACAGTCAGTAGAGACATGAAATTCAAGAGTTTTACACGCATTTAGCTAACTTTCACTGACCACACGAGCACCTGGTAGCTAGGGTAAAAGCAGCTCCATCCTTCTAGTAAAGAGAGACATCCTGAGTAATGCCTAAGGGAAAAGTGGGATTTGTGCCAGCTGAAACTTTAACTTCAGGCTGTATTCACACACAATGAACTTTTCTGTCAACCTCTCAATTTGCAATTTCATTGAAAGCTTTTAATGCAGCTCTAGCTTAAAAATGACATAAATCCTAATTTACCCATTTTTCACTGGCTGAAGTCCACTGTTGTTAATGGAAATTACTCCAGTGGATATGAAAAAGGGAGTGGAAGACCAATGAATTGTACAAATAAATGGTGGAAAAATGGTTGTGAATTGTTTACAGACAAATTTAAATTCTCAGTTATTGCAGCATTATTCTATTATATTCAGCACTTACTAAAAAAAACAAGAGTAACTGCTTTCTTTACTTCTATTATAGTTCTGTTGTTAATTTAAATGAGTCTTGAAAGAATTTTATTACATTAATATTTTGTTTAGTAGTATGATTAAGTTTGGATAGAATGTCTTTCGGGACTTAACTCTTATCACATTTCAACCAAGAACAGTGTCCTCGACATGCCATAACGGCAGAACATATTTGCATGGAGCTAGAAAACAGGTCTGTACAGATCTGGCGATTAGAATGACAATAAAGATATTCATTTGATTGAAATGAGTTGTGAATTATTTGAACAGATAAGGAATGTCCAACAAATCTTTTTAAATGCTAGTCTGATGAGACTCACTTTTCTTTGAAGATAATATTTGCATCTGTTCTGTTTCAGTATTAGTGAATTATTAATGGAATCAAAACCAGCGCATGGGCATTTTTGCTACCTGGTGTCTTAAAAACAGTGGTCTGACTGGACCAAATTATATTTCTCTTCCCATTACATCTGTGTAACTCCACTTGGTTCAATTACTCTATCCCATTTCTGAACTCAGTTCCCTGAAGACACTAACTTATCTATTATATTGCTGTTGCTTCCCTTGGTAAGAATAGAGTTCACCTATATATGTACAAGTATTATTGCTTGTAGTCATCCTAATTTCTAGGCCAAATAGATACATCTTGGTCAGAGATGAGAAACACAACAGGTGAACTTGTGTACTGAGGGAAAGATACCTGCCATGGACCAAGGCCAGTAAAGAAGTGTATAAGGTACAATAGAAGATAGGAATTAAAGAGTAAATTCAGTCTCATAGTTCACTAGCACTTTTATATCCTCTATGTCTTAAAGGAGTTTCAGAAACTGCAAATTTACTACTAATTTGGGACTACAATCAGAAATGCTGTTATTGCCATAATTATACTTGAAAGTGTAAAGAAATTTATTTTGTCTACCAGTGTAGTATTTCACATGTACATGATTGAGTGAAGCAAAATATATTTGATGGTGACAATTGATTCTTATGTAAAGACTTTTCTATCATGTTGCTACTGACAGAACATTTTAAGACTACCGGCTCAGTGCTACACCCTATGATATTAAAAATCTTCATTTAGTAAATACTCTCAAGCCTAATAAAAGTTTTTTTCCAGGACATTTGTATGACTTAAAGAAGCTTTGCCATTTAGCTTGGACTATTAGCTATGTAGTTATACCTGAACCTTCTGTCACTTGCTGATGATTTGCTATTTTCAACACAATTATCTGTAAAAGTCTTTGAAGTGGTCACTGTGTTGGCTACAGCACTCTGGTAGTCTGTCACCTTGCTATATTCTTTCTTGAGTGGTCATGCAGTCATGCATGGTTTCTGCTTTCTTTGTATGTCATTCTGGATTGTCATTCAGCAGAGTGAGGTGCAGAGTGTGGAATAAGCAAGTGAAGACAGTGTTTTTTAGGAAGTAGAAGGTAGACATCACTGAAGTTGTTCTGAGCCTCTTAGTTTCGGGTTTAAAAAAAAAAAAAAAGGATGACAAATGCAAGGCAGTAACTATATGTTGTGCATGACCATGGTCCAGAAAGAGCATCTCTCTCTCAAGGGCTCTTTTCATGCCTCCATGTTGGTTGGGATTGAAAATAATTGATCACACTGATGTGAGGAATGTTAAAACTTTGAGGAGATTCAAAGCTTTTCTCTGAGGCTTTTATGGGAATACAGTTCCAGTGCATTTGACAGTAAGGATTGCATGCTTCATGCAACTGAGATCAGAGCGAATCTCTATGTTTTATCTAAGGCTGACAGGAAGTATTTGACTGCAATTGTGTGATCTTGAAGCAGCTCTGCCACTCCCTTATCCTGTAAAATAGGGTGGCATGATTGAATGTCATGCTGAGATCCTCGGCTGAGGGATGTTTTGTAAGTGCAGGCAGTGTATAGCCAGGCTGGTCTCTAACCTCTGACAGCTAAGAGCGACAACTTAGTTTGCAGAGTCTGATGTCTGTAGTCTGCACTTTTAGAGAAAAGGATTCACTTCAGCTTCAAGTCTGAAGGGTAGCCTAAAGCTCTTAAATGTTTTCCCTTCCATTAGCAAAGATGAAAGCAGAGTCTGCAAAGCCCTTACTGGCACAGTAGAGACAGCACTGCTTCCCTCATCATCCTTCCATTAGCAGCTGCTACTATTCTGCTACTTCTATTCTGCTTATTTTAGGCATGGGCTGATAGTGCAGTACTGGCACCATGAGAACCATATTCTCTATTATCTACATTTTGGGAAGACAAATGCTACTCTTTCTGCAGACACCTTTCAAGCTCCTTCTACTCACAGAGGTAATGAAAAGTAGGTTGGAAGTGATTATCAGATGTCATCTAGCCTATCAACCCACTTCAAAATACACCCTGGCATTCCTGACAGATGCTTGTCTGGTCTATTCTGAAGAGCCCATAGAGATGGGAGACTCTCCCATCTCTATAAGCAAAGTCTTTCTGGTACTTCAGTACTATTATTGTCCCTTGTCCTAGCACTACTTGCAACAGGATGATGATCCTTTAACATCTGTCTTTCGCATATTTGAAGGCATTGTCAAATTTCCCTCAGAACTTCACTCCTGTTAAGTAATATCCACCTTCAATAAGACTGGTGATTGTACCGCTTATTTGTTGTCCAGGCAGTAGCAAAGCACTGACCCAGGAGCAGCTGCATGCCTTCTTACTGGTCTTACTCCAAGGGAATAGTCTGGTCATTGCTCTGGGTTTAGTTCTGGGAGTGTCTGGTAAAATAACACAGCCTACCCCATCTCCTCAGATATATCCTTATTTTAGATTTTAAAGGCAAAAGTTATTGCCTGGAAATATTAAATCATATCACTATGAATTATCTAACCCTTGAACTAGGTCTTAAACTGTGATTCACTGAAGACATGAATCAATGATAGAAATAAGCATTTTTCCAGGAAGGCAGAACTCTTTAATAGAAGACTAAGGCCAACAGAAAGAACTGTCTCTTAAATCACAGTCCACCTTACAGAAAAGCCAAGAATATATAACATTGCCGCATTACTGAAATTGCCTATTAGAGTCCTTAGAGAATTTCCCTTAAGACTTTTGAAACATTCTGATCCAGAAAGGAACAGGAAGAAAATTACTCTTTATTTTCAACTTGCGTTATCTAATGTGAAAGCAAAGATAAAGAAAAACAGTGAATTCAGCTGGAAGCATTATTTTACAGAGATTGTGTTTGCCTGAAATTTTCTGACACCAGAATTTAGGTAAAGAGAGAATGTTACTGTACAGCTATCAACGTTTTCACAGGCCTGGGACTCTTGTTAGTGTTGCTTCGCCTTACTTCAGCAAATCTTATTGCAACATCAGATACACTGAAAGGCTTATTTGAAAAGTGGGTATTTCAAACCAATTCTTTCTTCTTCCCTCCGAAGTGTATCAACAGTCACTTAAAGCACGACTCTGTCAGTATGTGCTTATGTACAAGCAATACACTTCAGTAACTCACAGAAATGGAGAAAAAGATATGTATTATTTAGGAATGTGATTCCTATGTTGAAAAAAAGCAGACTGAAAGCACAGAGAGCTCAAAGGAAGATATCTATCATTTTAAGAGGAAAGGGATTGAGATTATTCCCATGAAAATGTTGTCTTCCAGCTCATGCAAGCCAAAGTGAAAGGAGTTATAATGAAAGATTGCCATCACTGTGTAGATGATGCACTACCCACAGAAGAAGGATTTTCTCTCTTTTATTTATTAAATACTCAGAAACCCGCAGAGGAAGACTCTATGATCACAGCAATAAATTTTGTAGCCCTTTGACTCAGATTTTCTATCTGGGAATTTCAATTCACTTTTAAAATAGAAGCTTATCACAGAAGAAAAGCAGAATTCAGTGAACTAGCAGATTGTGAAATGGACTCATTGAGTAAATTTGTGTAATTTCTGCAGAAATGATATTTTGTTGCACAGTATAATTTTCCACTGGATAACTTGCAAGAAAGGCTAAAAAAACCCTTGATTCTTTGGTGAACTTTTTAAGTCTACTCAGGAAAAAGCAGGAGACAGACAGAAGATAGGGGCAACTCTCCTTCTCCATCATCTTACATTACTTACAAAATGACTCAGACCCTTTAATAAGAACATATCAATCCGCCAGGCTACTTTGTTTTTTTCCTGAGACCTGGCACCGGGTAGCTGGGCACTCTAATCTTCCTAAGCTCTGCTGGGAGCCACAACTGAGCCCTTCAGCCCTGGTGCTCTTTGAGGGTCCTGAAACCGTGAGCACAGAGCTCATGGTGACCACCTGCAGTCACGCACACAGCTGACAGCAGACCTCGCTGGGCGCAGGGTGACCTGCTCTCTGCCAGAGCTGCACCATCGGGTGCAAGATGCCAGGAGCTGTAGTCTCATAGGAATGTAGAGATGAAATGTGTGACTCTCACTTCATGGTGGCCATTTATTTGGGAACGCAGGCTGTGGTTCCAGGATGATGTTTGTTTGCATTTGATGACTGGTTCATGTAAAGCGCACAGACAGTTCGGTAAAGATCCCTTCCAACCACAACTAGTCTGTGATTCTGTGATCCCCAATCCCAGTTCAAGTGCCTAAAATAACCTGCGTATTAGAGTTCCCATCTAGTAAGTACCTAAGCGATTGATTCACTTAGCCCTTTGATAGCACCTGTACAAATGGAGTACCTGATACTGGAGACTCTTCTTCAACATGTTAATTATTTGCCTTATCAATCTTGAGTGTCAGTCTAGGTATGATGGGTAAAAATATATATGATAAAAAATGGAACAAATTTTGATGATATGCATATGACTTAGTTACATTGTTATAAATTTATTCTGAAATACTCTGTCTCAGCTGGTTTATGTTGAGTTATTAATGGGATATTGAATTATGACTGTTACTATCAGCACTTTTCAAACAGCAGTCTGAATCTTTTCTTCATCAGCTAAAAGCTGAAAATATTTTCCTTCACAAGCTTGTTTATACCACTAAATGCTGTCTGGGAACTGGAAATAAACTACTGTAATCATAAAAAGTGTGGTTGAAATAAGCCAAATTTTCTCTTTGGATCTAACTTGCCCAAAACATGATACCAATACCTAGGGTCAGCATTTTAAGGGATGGCTTTGTAAAGGTGGACAACTAAAGTTATATCTAGGCACATGAAATTTAGCTATGTGCTCAGCAACTCTGAAAATAGAAAGAGAAATTAAAGTCTTCTTGTGCCAAAATTTGTAAATTCCAGCTTTCAATATTGAATCTTACAGTTAGTAAAAATAATGACTTCACTAAATTTCTTCTGTAAGCATCCTCAGTCATTAGAATTTCTAAAATATTTTCTCATCTTCATTATTTGACAAATAAAATCTAATACATGATAAAAATGATAATTCTTTGATTTTTATTTAAGTCATAAATATACCAGCTACTACTAGGAAATACAGTTATGCCAGAACAGTTATGCCAGACATTATACAAATACCTACAATATATAATGCTTTTTCTTATAGTTTAAGTGGTTCATTTACCCAGCATAATATTATTTCCTCTCAAAAAATCAACCATTTTAGCTGACATAAAAACTTACTAGCACAAGAAGTAAGATGTAAGTAAAACTCAGATCTGGAATACAGATCAGATCTCCATACTGATTTTGAGGACTAATTCTTATATTAGTATAATTTCTTCCCAAGGGCATCCTTACAAAACCTTTTTCAAAAGAATAGTTATTTTTAAGCCACTGTGTTCACTTTCTGTGTGGCAGATTCTGTCTTCTGTGACTAAGAAGTTAATTCAATTACAGAGACTCAGTCAGCAGTACTAGATAATACAAGCTAGTCTGCAGCATCAGGTGTTAATATTTAAACATGACCACCAGAGGTTTTAACCCTATCATCAAAAACTCAATTGTGTAACACAGGAATAGGAACGGGTTTTGTGTCACCCTGTCACTTGATGACTCATTTCATCGCCTCATTTTAATTATTTTAATAATGACTCATTTTGATGATGATTCCAGCAACATAAACTCAATTTGATTTGTCAGCAAGATATACATATCACCTAAAAGTTGCAGATGGAATCAAATAATAGAAGCAAATAAAATTAAAGGAAAAAAAAAATGTTTCAAAGTATCAGCCTGGATATCAAATGCATAAAAACATGATGTTGTTTGTGTTAGTACTCATTTCCTTGTGATGTTTCTTGTAGTTATTGGCTGATTTGCCTGATATTTCATAGAGTATGCTTTTGCTTTTCTAATAACTTAAGAGTGATGAAGACAAAGCACTGAAAAATCTACTTCACCAGTATTTAGCTACCATACTCTTTTCACATAATTTTGAAGCGTTTGTTTCAAAACCCGTGATGTGTTTGTGGCAGTATATTGTCCTTCAAGTGAATGTAGTAATCACCCTCTCTCTTCAGGAAGAGGGCAGAGCAGGAGTCGTCACCCACCCACTGCCCTCACCCCTTCTGTGGGCTCCTTGTTGGAGCTATCGGCTGTGTTTTTCTTGGCCTATGTAAATCTACAGTCTTCCTAAAGGGGAAGATTCCAAGACAGTCTGTGTTATTTCCTGATGGACATGAGAACCGCCAAGACATGGAACACTTTGATCATACACCATTTTACTGATATGTTATCAACGGGAGGTCACAAGTGCTGTTTCCACAGTTGTTGGCATTTACCAAGATCCCCTGTAACACCAGCACTGGAGAAGTGACTTGGATTTCATACCCAAGCATGGAGCATTATTTCCTCAATCACATGTAGGCTACCTGGAAACTTGGATAACTACATGTAGAGTCTTCCATAACTACAGGTAAGCAAAAACTTATAAACAAATGCATGAACCATGTTAGGGCAATTGAACTGAGCTGAGCAGAAATCTGTAAGTGTGTGTAAAATGCCCTTAGTTAAGCCAGAAATCTGTCCCCTTTCAGATTTCCATGCCTAGAATACCAATTTGCCCCACCTTCAGATCAAAATACATAATGTATTTTCACAGCTGAAACCTTACTTTGATATAAAATTAATTTTTAGTCCGATAAGGGGAAATCAGTAAATAAAAAGTAGCAAAACAAATATGGCTCTGAAGGATGGTGGGAGAAGCAGCAGCACTGAAGTCTGGCTCTGCTGAAATCTTTGCAGCCCAGGATACCTTGAGTTAAACTATAGTAGACTCCTCTGATATCAGTTTGATTATGTGATTAATTAGTTTTGATTCAAGTGTTCCATCCCCAATGCCTGACTCCAACTGCCCAGCACAGCATCTTTTCAGAAAACTGGAACTAGATCTAAATTTTACTTTGCTGCAGGAGAACTGGTGAGAGGGTGGAGGGGGGAAATTTATTATCATTTTATTTTTGGAAGAATCCACTGATCACATACAGATCTGGGCTTTTGTGGGCTTTTTGACCTACAGCACACTACACTGGGAAGTCCTGTATTGGATAATTATGACCTCTAGCGATCACTAATTTCTTCAGGTGAACCAAGATCTTCCAGAATACGGCACTAATATAACTTCAAAACATACTTTGAGATTAAAATTAATTTTTAAACAAACAAAAAGATGTGTCAAGTACAATGAGAGTTATGTTCAGAATTTGCAAGAATTTTGGAGAAGGCATCATATGCATAAACTAATAAGGAATATGCCCTAAAAAACATTGCCTACCTTCATCCCAAGCCCTAGCAATGGCCAAAAAGCCATAAGGGGCTGGGAAGCCTTGATGTTCAGATTATTTCTCAAG
>JAWLRI010000838.1:1697718-1758590 GCA_034781795.1 Crypturellus tataupa | reverse complement strand
CCTTCATCCCAAGCCCTAGCAATGGCCAAAAAGCCATAAGGGGCTGGGAAGCCTTGATGTTCAGATTATTTCTCAAGCAGAGAAATGGTGAAGTTGTTGGCAGAGGTTACAGACTGAAAGGGGAAACGGAGGCTTCACAGTCCTCTGAGGCCAAGAGCTTGAAGTCTTCTGTTCTGCTCACGTTATATCCATTTCACAGGTAGGTAGCACTTCCAGATTTAAGGGTTTCCTTTTTGTTACTTTATACAGCAGGAAGTGCGAGAGCTGTTTCAGAAACTTTTGGAAGAAACTGGGATGATGATTTGCAATCACTGGATAAGTTCAGGCAATTTCCTACATCCTGACCTATTTATAAGGTTATTAGCCTGTAAACAGTTTCTGTGGAATCTTACAGCTGTCAGACCAAGTAATAAGAATATTTCCCAAATTACCATTTGGGAAATTAAGGCAAAAGGCTCTCAGTTATGTGTTATATGCCCCAACTTGGAAATTCTGTAATCTCTCCATTATCTAAACTGATCTCATTATTCAACATATCCTTTAGAAAGGCAATAAAAATAATTTAAAAATGTTGAAAACAAACAAACAAAAACCCTTGTTAAGGGGGGCTGTAGAGAAGCTTCACTAAAAACTTTGCTTGTCAGACATTTGAATAGTAGTCTTAAAACAAGAGGTCACTTACATTCAGTAAACAGACTTCTGCAGTACCACGCCAACTAGCATTAGAGAAAGCAATTAAAAACCACTGTTTTCTGTTTATTAAACAGGAATTTTATTCTATTGCAAAAAAAATCCTTATTGCCTTTTCTTTTCTTTTTTTTTTTTTTGCTTATTTCTATTCTTTTATATCTTTACTTATTACAAAACAAGAGATAGAGAATTTTTGAAGAAGAGTAAATTTGAGGATACCCTTGTGCTCAATTAATTAATGTCTCCTGTGTGGAAACATATACTTATTTTTATACATCAATATAGCCAATAAGGCCATTAATCTAAGGAATGTAATTTTTTCAGTTAACAGTCATAGGACTCAAAAACTTATATCAAGCACTATGACTATGACATGAAATTATAATTCATTATGATTTTTAAGATAGATAAAGGTATCTTTTTATTTTTATTATTTTTACTGAAAGATATTTTACTAAGGATTTTACTAAAGTATTTTACTGTTTCACTGATTTTTATTGAAGAAATGTCTGGATAAGTCTGTCTTTTCAATCAAGTGGCTGGAGAAGTACGGATGCAGAGTTCACCTGGAACCCCCTGCTAAATTTCATTCACACTTTTTTTTTATTTATTGTAAACCATAAGTTACTGTTTGACTTTTTTAACTTCTAGATAAAAGCAGCAAATATTTCTATAAGACCTTTCCCAGTGTAAGTGTTCAATTTGTGAGCCTTTAACAAACACATAATACCAAGAGACCAGACACCAAAGACCCTCAATAGTAAGAAGATGGAACACCATTTTATGCTTAAACAATTCTGGTTCCAAATATTAATAAGTATTCAAATCCCTCCTCAGAAAGGGTGTAAGCTCTGAGTGTTAGGGGATTGTTTTCAAAAACAACACAACACAAAAAAAAGAACTGTCAATGCTAACAGATGTTCAATTCTAGTCCTTATAAAAATATAAGGAAAATTATATTACTCTGTATTTAAAGGTGAATGATAAACCAACAAGTTGCTGAAACACCATCTGCATTGCCCAGGTGGTAATCAGTAGAGTCACCTATTAGCTCTTTTGCTAGGCTGTTCATAAATCATAAGGATCATGTCACATGCACTGCATTTATAGAGCAGCTTGAACAGTCCAACAGAAAATGCAGCATTACAGTGAGTAAATAGGCAACTAGTTAAGGAAGAAAATTAAACACTTTATCACATAGGTGCATTAGATGAAACTTAGGCCTCAAACAATCGCCCAGTTACTTTTATTTGTGTTATTTTTTCTAAAAGATTGAGCTTAGAGGGAGAGGTTTCTCTGCCTCCAAGGGTGCAGGCAACTTAAAAGACAGACTTGCTTGTTTCTAGTGACTGCAAAGTTGAGGTCTCTAACACTGAGATCACAGTATTAAAAAATGAGTATTCCTAGGGGATATCTCTAAGTAATTTACACTTTAATGTTTTCTGATCAGCAAGTCAATTCTCTGGAAAATACAGATTTTTCAGATGACTTCATTTGCATGAAATAGTCCACATTCCAGATGGAATTACTTCTGTTACAGAAAGACAGGAAAGTCCATTCAAATGCCATCCTCCTTGGCTCCTTTTTAATTTTTTTTCCAAAACTGTCTTGATACAGGACTGCACATATGTAGCTGATAGGATACTTTATTGCAAAAATTTAGGCAAAAAAAAAAAAAAAAAAAAAATAAAAAAAAAAAAAAAAAATTTATGCCAAGTAATTAAAGTTTCCCAAGTCTCCACCTTCCCAATTTAAGATAGTAGAAATGGTCAGATGGGCCAGTCTGCCCTTAGTTAATTCTAGTAATGGACGGCAACAACCAAGAGAAGGAGCTAAAGTGTGAGCAGTGTCTATGCCCAGTCCCCAGCACTGTAAGGTCTAGAGACTTCTGGAGCCAGCAGTTATATCTGTACTCACATGTTTTTAGCTAATCATTTTCTGAACTGCATATGCAGACACTATTTTGGACTCCAGAATATACTCTTGCAGAGAGTAACATAATTTGTGTGAAAAAAATGTGTTTTGCTTTGTACTTGTTTCCTAATCATTTAATTTGGTACCTCTACTTTTTGTGCAACAAAAAATAGATATAGCTTCCCTAGATATAGCTGCACCATAGCCTTACAGGCAGACTGATCACACCTGCAAAGATGCAAGCACACTCTGGAGTTACTCAGTTGGGCACCAAATTGTCAGCCAACTGTCTGCCCTAACAGAGCCTTGCAAGGCAAGCAGCCTTGCAAAGCAATTGCCTTCATTTGACAATCATAGCTAGTGAGGCAGACACAAAAAGTGGCTTTCTGAAAATAACTTTCTACCTCTCAGACCTCACTCTGCCTCTATATCAGCCACAGTGGCATAGGAAAGTGGAGGACTGTAGAATCATAAAATCATTATGGAAAAGACCTTTAAGATCGTGAAGCCCCACCGACGTGCGGGAAGCAAGCAGAGGTCCTTTTGCTGCACTCAACCCTTTTCTCCCATCCTGCATTTCCCTGAGGAAAAACAAAGTTACATCCAGTTCTCAGATTTTTTCAGTCCTCCATTTCCCAGATCTGCTTTCGTGTCTAATCCAAATGTGTGTCTGGTACCAAGAACTTCTCCCCTTCTCTCTTATGGCACTGGGCCCTTCCACAGTCCTGGTCATCATCATGAACATCTGAACTCTAGTACAAACACACGGTGGCAAAAAAATAGTGAAATCGTGAATTAGTGATTAATATGGCCTCAGTATGACCGTGGGTTAGACCAGGAATCTATAATCACTGTTGATTTTAACATCGTACTGAAAAATATGTCTTTTGATATACTCAATCTCTTAATCAACTAGCAACGTGATAAGTCTGTGTCTGCTCAGAAATAGAGCTGACTACTTAGGATGCTTAAGTAGTCAGCTCTTAAGTAGCTTAACTACTACTTAGTTTAAGCACTAAGCAGTAATATATTAGCCACAAAAAGGTTCTAGTTCATACATGATCATAGACATAGATGGATTTGAGGAAGAAGGAGGGCAGGAATTACAGGAACTGTGAACTGGCACGAGAGCCCTCTATATTCCCAAACTCCAGGTTACTCAAAACTATTCCCTCATACAAAAATAGGCCAGCTAAGATAGACTCCTGCCAACTCACTCTTGAATATCTTGAATGGATATTCAGGATATTAGTATCAAAGTAAATAAAAAGCTTGCCTCCATATACCTATGGCATCAGCTGATACAACAGTAGAAGTATTGCCAAACTGATAGTCTAGATATACTGTAGAATATCCAAAACCAGAGGTATTTCCTCACACTTACAAGCCTTGTACCTCTACCTAGTAATTCAGAATCGCACAACAGCTGTAGTAATCCAAGACCTTTCCAATGAGACTCCCACAACACCAGCTTGCTCCATACAGTCTCCTAAGTAGCTGTGAGCTCTATATTTTTGGTTAGCTGCTGTTTACCTGTAAGGCACATAATATAACATTTTCATGCAACTTAGACAACATATAAACTTTTCTGTAGAACAATATTTAAGTTCTCATTGAAACCCACTGTTCTTCATAATGACCTAATTTACCATTTCCTAACTTGGCTGCTTCCCCGCTAGTGATAGGTGATCATATCTTCTCAAGACCATCCTTAATAACTATGGTGATATAGTTCAGGCAGTACTTTTATAAAAGGGTTTCCTGTAACTGTAGTAGTCTGTAGCCATCTAGCACTCAACAGTTTATTTTATCCCATTTATAGTTTTATTTGATTTTGAGACCCTTAGTAAATTTTTCAGTGTAAGATTGGAAACAGATACAGTAAGAGGAAAGTAAGGTATAGATAAAATGCATTTTTGCATCATACCTTATTATAATTTCCTCTCAGACTTTTCAATATATCACCTAGAATGGGGCAAACTCTTTTTAACACCCTCCCTTTCTCTGAACTCTTCTCCCTAACTTTGTTGATGATGAAATGGTCTCATCTCCCTTCTCTCTCTTCAAAGCTTTCTTTCCTGCTCATAATCATAAGTGGAAAAGCAATTACTCTGCTTTGGAAGTTGCACTGAATTTACAGACTTACAGTGTTCCTCACTTAACACATTACTCCTTCCATAAGCAATCGTGAACATCAGTGAAAGAGAGATGCTGACAAACACAAGAAGTCAGACAAGTGTTGAAAATGTCTTGATCATATCAAGAGAGATATTAAAAACCGGCATGAAAAGGAGGCGAGAACTTGATATATCATAAACAGTGTGATGGTAGATGGTAGTCTGATGATAGCATACAAAATAATCATTACATAAATAACCAGGGCTCCAGAGAATGTAGGCAAGAAATTTATCTGTTCCTGCCCTTTTAGCACAGGAGAAAAGGGGAAATCCAAAGCTATTTTCAACCACTCTGCAATTAAACTGTGGATGGCAAACTGCCGTGAAAGGCTGTGGAGGTCAAGAAATCTGCCAAGTGTGAGAAGACAGGGGACATTTCTGTGGATGCCAAGGATATCCACAGCATCATAATTCATTATAACTGACTTGGTGTAGACCGTAAACCACAGACATCTCAATTTAAGCCAATTTCAAGTGATTACAACTCAGAATAAGCTTGTGATTGTATTTGGAGGAGCAAAGGCCAGATAATTGCATTTTGTCTGAAGTATTTGACACTAATCATTGATGAAGACATGGTCTGGGCCTAGATGGGCCTAGATCCAGGATGGTATATTCTATATACCTGCTCAATTTCATTTTTTCTGTTGCCCCCCTTGGAGGTGCCTAGAACTGAAGTTATTGTTGCTCACTGTCAGCATCTCTCTCAGTTTGCAAGTTTGAGGGCAGCATAGTTCCTTACAGTAACAGGAAAAACAGAGAAGTGTTGCATCATCTAAAGGTCAGGAAGTTAATCCTCCTTCCGGAAGAAGAAAACACTATCAAAATATTTCCTGATTTCCATAATTTTGAAGAGTGCAAAAGGGGAATGAGACACAGAACTGAGCCAGATGCTTTAGAAGTTCAGCAGTGATGTCTGAACTATAGTTTTCTTCTTAATCTCCTTAATCAGTATTTCTCAACTCTCTTTTTTTCATGCTGAGTTTGGAGAGAAAGGGCAAAGATCTCTAGCCAAGTTGTAGAGAGTCAAGAAACTTAATTTGGCGTACATCAGGGTTTGAGAAATCTATTGAGAGATCCATGAGACTGACTACTCCAAGCCTTCCAAATCTACAGGTTGGAGCATCAAATGTATAGCTTAAAAACATGAATAATAATAATTAATAATAAAGTCAACTCTGAATCTTCTAAAATTAGAACAAGCTCTTCCTCCAAGTTCGCACATATGCAAAAACCTAAAACATTAAATTCCATGGTTTGAGGTTAAAAAAAAACACACAAAGACTGGATCTCTCAGTTCTAATGCCACTACAAAACAGTCAGCATACCAGTATTTTTTTCTTTTCTCCTTTGCTCTGATCAAGCTGTGAAAAAAAATGAAAAGACAGAGCAAAGTCCTGATATCAAATAAAAAAGCTCCTGGATCTCCTGGAGCCAGACTTTCATCTCGAGAGCTGTTATAACATGGCCAAGAATTATACCCAGCTATTGTCCAACTAATCCAGCATCCCCTTGAGAGCCTATGAGATTCAGCATAAATCAGCATCCAGAACTATGAAAGGATTCCTGGCAAACCCCTAAGTTATAAACTCTGTTATAAATAAGGAAGGTGATTAAAGAGAACAAAAGCAAGAACAGGCTTACAGAATATTTTAACAGCACTTTTCTTCCTGGAGCTTTTCTTTATTGTTCCAAATTAACTAACTCACATGATATCTTTTTTTTTTTCTCTTTTATTCTTCTTTTTTTTCTTCACTCCTTACTTGCAAACACATATTACATCTGTCTTCTCTTCCAGTCTCCTCGCTGCCTCAGGAGCTGCTGAAGTCTTATCTTTCCTTTCTAATATCTCCCGATTACTAGCACTATTCACACATCTGTTTTTTCAGTGTAACAGATATTGTTGTTCATCCAGGACAATAATCGGTATGTTTAAATGGGAAGTTCAGAAAAAACAGCTAGAGCTACTTTTTTTTTTCAGTAGATGCTCCAACAACATAGTTTCTGTAAATAATTTTCAGTGCGTGTTCCCAGCATTTACAAACCAGACAAAAGTGAAACAGACTCCAACTTGCTGTTTAAGAGGGATAAGAGAGCATCTTTTTTGTTTATAAAAAAACTAAAGCTTTTGCCCTCCAGTTGCCATTTGACACGTAGTTATTTACTGGACTAGACTTCCTACTTAATTTGACTTGAAATATATTAACCTATGAGGCATTAATGTATATTAATTTCCTTATTTCAATTCTTCTCTATTCTTTTATGGTCTGATTTTGATCCTTGCTTTCCACTAGCATCTTCCACTACTTAAAAAACACTGCTTTTCATAACTGGGAAAGAGAAAGTAGATTCCAGGACTGGATTCACGCAGAAAGAGCTCAGAGACTGTTATTCTACTATTTATGACTGTTATTCCCTTTCATAACTGTTTGGCTTTTTTTCATGTAAGAAATAAAGATGTTTCCTTTCCTAAAGGAAATCATATCCTCGTAGGAACAGAGGTAGTGTGAGGTAGATGAGTGGACATTGAGGTGGATTGAAAGTTGGTTGAAAAGCAGAACTCAGAGGGTTGAGATCAGTGGCATGGAGTCGAGTTGGAGACCCGTGACTAGCAGTGTCCCCGAAGGGTCAGTATTCAGTCCAATCCTGTTCAATTTATTCATCAATGACCTGGATGAAGGGACAGAATGCATTCAGCAAGTTTGTTGATGACACAGAACTGGAAAGAGTGGCTGATACACCAGAGGGCTGCGCTGCCATTCAGAGGCACCTGGACATGCTGGGCAGATGAGTACTTTACCATTTTTCATTGACAAAAATAGTTTAGCTGTACTGGGCTTGTTACCCTCCTTCAAGAGGTTTTAGGTTGCCATCTGTTCCTCCCTTAGCACTTTCACACATAGTTTTACATTGATATTAACCCCTGCTTCCCCACCCCAGTCTGCTTTTCACTACACTAGACAAACTCAGAGTCTTTAATCCCATCTCAGAGATCAAGCCTCCAGTTCCCCGAGTGTCTTGGTAGCTCTCTGCAGGACCATCTTTCAGTCTAAGGCCCTTCTTGAATCAGGCAACCCAAAGAGAACATGCTGAGGTCACCCGATGAGTGTCAAGTCAGACAATTTCTTGCTGGCTAGGCATCTCTGCAGGTAGAGCAGCACAAAGTTTACTTTACTAGTGGTGAGAAACTACTGTTGACCCATTCAGCCTGGAGTCCTCTGTAAGGGCCCTTTATAGGCAGGTTGCTCTTTATCTAGTCAGGCCAAGGACTGTACTGATGCATGGGTTTATACCTCTGTGTACCTGTGAAAAGTGAGCTGTCTTTCAGCCCAAATTTCAATTTTTCTCAGTGTGCATTTTAAACTCTTTTTCTGGGATCTTGGTTATTCTCTCTGTATTTTGTAGAACTGCCCTCAAGTCCTACAGACAAGTAGAATCATTAGCTCCTTACCATTAGCTTCAATATCTCTTGAACTGACCACCAAACACTTTTCCTGGTATTCAATAACACAAGATGTTGGACACTTAGAAGCCCTAGATGAATAGCTACAATGTGGAGTACTACTATAGTGTACTAAATAGTTCTTTAAGAGTTCTTAGAAGCAAATGTCTGTTATCTTGTAACTTAATTATTTCATTTTCTTCAAACTTTGTTGTTAGCTACTCGAGCTAGCACATACTTGAAAATTTGTATGTTCAACAGTTATAATAAGAACATCACCCTGAATTTATAACTCTTTATGTGGAAAAGATGTCACAGCACTTAAATCCTAGAGGGCTGGGTTTTTTTCTTCTCCTTTATAGAGATTTTTCTGATTTTCTAACCCTCTAGATTTCTAATTTCTCTATCATGTTTTGAAAGTTGCAAGGCTTTTTCCTTAATACATTTTGCAAGACATCCTGTGCTCTACCCCAGTATCTCTCTAATCCATTCTGTTAATTATCTATTTTTGGGAGTATGTGTCTAACTTTACCCTCCCTGCTACCCTTTATTTACAATCAGGCCCAATTTCTCCCATGTGTTAGCTTCTGCTGCTCTACCACAACAGTGTCCTCTTATTATTCCCATATGAACTCCTTATGCTGAAAATATCACATTTGTAGCTCTGGGAAAGCTTCATCTTTCACCTTAAAATAACAACACAATGCACACAAAATAG
Organism: Crypturellus tataupa; assembly: GCA_034781795.1. Taxonomy (NCBI): domain Eukaryota; kingdom Metazoa; phylum Chordata; class Aves; order Tinamiformes; family Tinamidae; genus Crypturellus; species Crypturellus tataupa. Next base: position 1,749,649 of record JAWLRI010000838.1, on the reverse strand, counting down.
TGCCCTTTACTGCTCTCAGCGGAACCTGGACCTTTGTTCATCTACAGGGCAGCACAAATTTATAATATTATACATTATACATAATATGTTTATAATATTATATATTATATAACATTACATTAGTCAATGATTTTTTTTAATATGGCTTATGCCTGTGCCATGATGCACTTCACAGCTGTGATGCACTTGTCTGACGATTAAATTATCAAAGCTGCAAGTTTCTTTCAGACAGTTTACATTTTGTGACGGCATTCCCTCGAGGTTTAAATGTGTCATCCCTTCTTGTTCACGGCTTTAAAGGGCTCCTCTGTGAATGGAAACATTAGCTACTGATGAAAATATTCATAAACTCTTTGTCATGCTGTTTTTATGGAAGGAAATTCCATCTATATTATGATCATGAACTGACAAGCAAACTAATCTTTGCTCTATGTCTTACTCACATCTTCCCTTATATTCTTTGTAGAACAAGTGGCACATGCATATTTAATTTAATTCTGTAAATATATTCAACCAGGCCTTTATCATATCACCTTGATAGCTTGTTAGGGCTAATAGCTTTTTAGCCTTGGAGCCAGAAAAAGAACACATTTAATACGCATAATACAACAGCACGTGATGTTTATCAGCACTCAGCCTTGCAAAAGTGGGTGCTGATTTAAGAAAATCTCATCCTAAACCTGCACATCTTAAGGAACTGATCTATAAGAGTTAGAATACATATATATAAGTAACAGTATTCATTGCTTCATCTGCAGATTTTACTCTTATAATGTGTAAGCATGATTCAAATAAGTTCAAAGTGACACAGGAATACACAGAATTTTCCAGTCTGCATGGCAGTTGATTTTATATACATTGTTAAAGGTTAGTAGTATAAAGAATTGATACATCCTATAGCTTATTAACTAATATTCAAAACAACTTTGTGTGGCATAAGACAAACAGAAGAAAGCTCATCTGGCACACAGTGGTGTCAGCGTCAGAAAAGTGCCTGTGGGTTTTTGGGATGACTTGTTGCTCCAGCTCACCAAAGACCACTTACAAGTTTTTATATCTGTTTTGCTTTTTATACATTCCAGAGAGAATTAATTCCATTTTCATCTTCATCAGCAGGACACACTTGACCATCACTGTGTTATTAACATTACATTTGCCTTTTAAGGTGGAGAGAGCGCACCTTAGTGCGTATAAGCTGTACTGCTTTCCTGGGAAGCAGGGAGCAGGAAAGAAGCTTCCTTCCCTGTTTGTCTCTCTTTCGGAGGCCTTTTCATCTACCCCTGTGGTCTCTCAAAATGCAATATCTAACAGGGGCAGGAGGGAAAGGAGTCACGACTGCGCGCTAATTGCATGTTGGATGAGACACAGAGCTGCCTCGGAGCTCTCTGTATTAAATTAAAATCCTTGGTTCTCCTGCCTACTTTGTCAATATTACATCATTCCCACAGTGACAGCCAAACCAGTTTTCATATTGCCATTAAACTAGAAGACAATTGAGTTAATATTTCCCACCTTTAGTATTTATATTCTTGATTTTTAGGAGAAATAGGTTGCACACTATTCTTTTTCTGACCCAAATATATCCTGTGAGGCATCCTATGACCCCACTGGAAATACAGTGGGACATAGGAAGGAAAAAATTCTTGTGAAGGCTCCAGCATCACTCACACTGTAATAACAACCAAATTTTCCCTACAAGCCATTGATGGCGAGTCCAGTGTTATCCAAAACAAGTTCAGTCATTTGAAGAATGTCCCTGGGCAGTGGATTTCAGTGATTACTTCCCCAATTACATTCTGCTCCCCAATGCCTCTCTTATGAGGAAAGATGCTCTTAAGGCTTAACTTTGCCTCACTGGAATGTGGAATGTGTTTTACAAATGCTTTCATAAGTTATGACCCTACTTGTCTATGCAATGCAGTTCTCCCTCAAATACTTCAGATGTGCTCCTATCCTCTCAGCTGTTTAAGTTGCAAATTCCATAATGGCTGGGATGTTTAGGAAAAATGGAACTTTATATCCTGCTAAACAGGGCTGTTGCTACCCCAACAGCATATTCTCTGGCTGGATTAATATCTGAGCGGGCTGAAAGAAAAAAAAATAACAGGACTCTATTTGTTAACTTTCGTGAATCCTGGGAACACCTCAGACTGTGCTGGAAGTTTAATACCTTCTCAGTACGAGTGTCTCAGAAGATGCAACTTGCACGCAGCTCTCCACAGCGGCTGCTGAAAAAGCTGAAGACTTGTGCACAGAAAAAGAGTGAAATTAGCTGCTCATTCCTGACATTGTTTCATGTCCTGCTTAGGCACAAATCCTAAGGTATGGGAAGTTTTGCTGGTTTTTGACTGTCAAAAGGCATTGACCTTCAGTAGTAGGTATCAGAGGATGTTATTTCCCCATGAACCAACCCAGATATTGCTATACCATCAAAATACTTAGGTCCTTATTTTGTTTAACAAATCAGAAGAGATAGATGATAATACCAAAAGCATCTTTGAAACAAGCCAGAAAAGAAAATCATGCCCATCATCATTGAGAAGGCAAACCTGAACAGACTGTTAAATAATGTTCTGAAGGAGCCTGGAAGGAGGAAGTTGAGTCAGTTTCTGGTTTGCTGAGCCAACAGCAAATGCCTTTGAAGATGTATTAAAACCATTATGTCTACTGAATACTACAATTTAAGAAGTGATACCTATTAGCCATTACTGCCTTGGTCGCTTTGATCCCTGCTACATTTTCCCTCTCGCTTAGGCTTGAGAGCCTATATGAACTGCTTTTTACGCAATCTTAAACATTATTCCAGCAGCAGTAACTCAGAATTCTTGTTCCAAAAGCCAGCTTTACCTTTAATCCCTGCAGCTCCCAGATAACAGTAGCCAGGTTGCACAGTTAGTGATGACATCCTTGTCACAGGTTCCCCTCTAGAGCAGGGCACATACACAAGATGTCTCAGTAGGAGCTAGATTCACAACATGGTTTTATTGCAAGCTAAGCTCCCAGCAACTAACGCAGTCCTAAGGATAGTCAGGGATATAGGTTTAAAATTCACAGCAGGCACATGGAGCAGAACTGCACACACAACCTGAAAAAAATGCGAAGGAAAAGTAGGAGTCTCGAGGAACTGCGTTCTCATTAGGTGACACCTCAACCTGGCCAGGCCAGGAGTTCTCCTTCCACTAATGACCTGCATCAACCAGCTATTCTTGTAGGAGTCAACATAAATGAAAAAACTCTTCTCCCAAAAGACAAACAACCACAAAAAGAACCTTCCTTCCATATACAGATTGAGATCACAGGCCTGAGAAACAGGAGACTTGAATGATATTCATGAGAAAATACTTATTCCTTGAAAAAAAAAAAAAAAGATGAATGAAAAAAAAAGGAGAAAGGCCATCACAGGCAGCAGCTGACAGAATATCTAATACCACAAGGAGATTTCTGGACATGAGCAAACATGGAGATAAACAAAATCGTTGATCTATTTTGGCTAGGAAAAATCAATGTACAATGTAAAAGTACAGCCCAGAAGTTCTGCTTATAATAGTTAAGCTATTAAACTCTAAAGCAAAGAGGAGAAGCTAAATTTTAGCCTTTCCTTGAGGAGATCTGACTCCATGACTTCCACCTTCTAGGCAACATTTTGCCATCACATGAGAGAATCATCTAACCAATTTTTTTAACGAAATTTATATCTCCATGTGTAGGGTACTGACAACTATTAGAACTTAAATTGGATGTCTAAACTACTAGCTTTCTCACCAAAAGTGTTGGTGTATGAGGTGACTGGCCTTCATCAGATCTTGTATGGGATACCAGGCCCATAGATTACTGCAAAAAACAAAACCTCTTTTTTTTTTTGTCCTTTATTAAGTACAGGTTCTTAAGAAGAACAGAATTGGACCAAGTATCTAATCAAGTTGACAGTTCAACCCAGAGGGCAGATTTCCAGGAAGTCTGGAAAGGGGTCCAAGAAGTCTGGGAAGAGGGTCTTTACCTAAGACCCTCTACTGCTCTCCCAAATATTTCAAGTCAAAGTTAAAAAAAAATATCTTAAGGAATTCAAGAGATCAAGCTATGTAGTTAATCAAAATGAAGGATAAGACTATTTTCAGGAGGAGGCGTCTTTTCATTCTTTTCTACTTTTTGCAACAGTCAGGCATTTGTGCAGCATCCCTATGCCCTGCATAATCAGGTAGAGATGGGCATAGCTAGAGGTAAGGGTTGCAAACCCAGCCAAGTGCATTAGACTTAGAAGTCAGGTCCATTTTTATGTTCTTGCTTTTAGAAAATGAGACTAATCACTCAAATAAATAGCTAGGGAACAGGTCAAGTTGTCTTTCCTTCATGTCTTGACACCAAGAGTAAATGTCATTCTAGAAGAGAGTTTTGTGCTATAAGTTATTTTTATTTGGAAAGTTATTGCACTCAATGCACTCTAATAGAAAAAAACGCAATGTGCTGTAGAATGTAAAACTGAGGTCATTAAGTGATCTAATTGTCTTTCTGACATAAATACCATAAAAGTATAAAAAAATACAAAAAATAGTAAAACAGCAGTGAAAATAATAATCATCAGCTCTTTTAGCAAATGGAAGAACTGCTTATGTGTTTCAATCTTTAATTATTCAAAAGCCCTTTCTAAGCATCATAAAAATAAATCAGTCCAAAAAAACCTAATTAATTGCTTTTAATATAAGAAACCTATTGAATTATGTAAAATAAATCCTTATTCATCCAAAAATGATACACTTTATATTACCATGAAAACTACTGTAAGAACATATTTTCTAGCTAAAGTTCACAACTCAATGTCTGTTTTTTGCTGTTCAGGGCACTTAAAGTAATTAGCTTGTAGTGAGGACCATTCTAAAAGGCCAATTTTGAATTACTTACCTCTGTCCTTAAAAGCTCATAATTAATGTGCATTTGCTTAGTTTCACAGTACAACATCAATCTTTGATGTGACTACTTTACTTTTCACCTGATAAATGAGCCCATTTCTGACACATTTAGCATAAAATAAACCCTTTTTAAAAAGAAATATTTGTGCTGTTCTCAAGTATGAGACACAAGCTAATTTTTAAGGCATAATTGACATAAACCAGTGGAAAAAATCCACTTGAAATTAGATTTTTTTAGCATTTGAGAAGCCAAAGACCTATTTTACATAGAACAGATATTTTAAATTCTAACTCATAAATGATAAAAATATACCTGTAATTCATAGTTATCAGAATGTACATACTAAATTTCAACAAAAATAGATCCCTACCTGCTTAACTGATACACTGAATTGCAGAAGATAGCTCTTCTCCTTTGAGAAGCTCTTTTCTCTTAGCATGTTAAGCATATTTCTTTTTAGTTGTTTGCTTATTACATTATTTTAAAGAAAGATATTGAAAAGAAACTCCAGCAATTTTTTTAGACCAAGCTGGCCACTGAATGATCTTGCAACACCTCCTATGGTGTGTTTAATGTCAGGGCACTAGCTGAGTTCTTGCAGAACACTCCCTATAAGTTAAGAAACTACTTTGTCCATAGCACTGCAAATATTCTGGGATTCAAAAATTCCTCTCAGCAAGACACTAATAGAAACCATTTTTACTAAAGATAAGGCTTCTAATGAATAATGAAAAAAAAAAATCAAAGACAATTTCATCAGTTCACTTTTGGCTTGTATTTCCTGCAACAGATGACTTTTATCTAACTCAGAAAAAAAAGTTATTTCAAAGGAACAGCAGGATTTTGATTACTTTGATAATTCATAGGAATTTCCTATTATCATGGTTGAGATGTTTGGGAACTCAAAGTACCAAGATATGTCCTCTTTCTTCACTTATATCCATCCATGTGCCCCTGGCTCGCTCACTCCACTTTCCTGCTAGTTGAGAAACCCAATTGCTGAGTGTTGCAAATCCCATCATGGTTTACTGCTCCACGCCCAAATCCATACATTCATTTCTTCAAAACCGGCAAAACAACTCCAAATTCTGAATGATTAGAGCTTGTCCACTGAATTAGGTTTTGTTGTTCTTGGGACTTGTGGGTCTTCCATTGAACTGTGCTATCCGGAGGCACCACATCTGGCAGCATTGTAGGCTGTAATGAAACAGAACATGGAAGATTTTACATTTTTCATTCACTTTGCCATGTGACTTGAAGTCATTTGTCCATTTGACTGTCTCAGAAGATAACATTATAATGGTAAGGCAAATACCTGGTCTTCCCATTTAAAACTAATCAGCACATGCTAACTTTGATCTTCCCTAATCCACCAACCTGAGCTCTTTTGCTTGTTGTGGCCTTTTTTAACATATATAACAAAGCCTTAAGCATTTCTTCAGCTTATCTGTTCAAGGCAGTATGAAAAAATAATTGGCTTTCACATATATTTCAACTGGTCAGAGATTTTAATGTTTTCTTTCTAATAACGGGCACTTTTTTTTCCTGTGCCACAAAGCTAGAAATACTAGTGAAAACAGTATCCATAAGAATATATAATATGATAGCATTAGGAAAATGTCCATAATATTCAGCACTAGGAAAATGTCCCTAAGATTCAGGATGCAAAACTCAAAAAGCATAACTCACAATGAACAACGGCTATGGCTACCTACCTGGCTAATATTACAAGACTTATAAAAAATGCAATTCTTTCAACAATGTGGAAGCAATCAGTAGGTACATCACTGCAACAAGACCTGGGAAGCCCAAGAGGCCCCATTTGCTTCCTTCAGGGTCCCAAACACAGCTTCAGCTCCTGGCTCTCTTCTTCCAACAGCCTATATCCCAATAATCTTTTCTGTGTCTATACTTTTAGCCTAGACTTGGCTGACGCAAAATCTAGAAATCCCTTCCTCCTTCAAAGTTCATAGAATCATAGAATTATTTTGGTTAGAACAGACCTTCAAGATCATCGAGTCCAACCACGAACCCTTCAACATCATGCCTGTTAAACCATGTCCCTAAGCGCCTCATGCCCAAGCCTTTCCTGAATGTTGCCGAGGCAGTCCCCCCTCCACTTCCCTGGGCAGCCTGTTCCAATGGTTGACTTCTCTCTCCATGCAGAATTTTTTCCCTAATATTTAACCTGAACCTCCCCTGGCGCAACTTGAGGCCATTTCCTCTTGTCCCATTGGTAGTTATTCTGGAGGTGAGATCCCCCCCCATCTCACTACAGCCTCCTTTCAGATAGTTGCAGAGAGCAATAAGGTCTCCCCTGAGCCTCCTCCACACTAAATAACCCCAGCTCCCTCACCGCTCCTTATAGGGTCTGTGCTCCAGCCCCTCCACCAGCTTCGTTGCCCTTCTCTGGACACACTGCAGCACCTCAGTGTCCTGCTTGTAGTGAGGGTCCCAAATCTGAACGCAGTATTCGAGGTGCGGCCCCAGCAGCGCTGAGCACAGGGGGACGATCACTTCCCTGGCCCTGCCGGGTACGCTGTTCCTGATGCAAGCCAGGAGGCCGTTGGCCGCCTTGGCCCCCTGGGCACACGGCTGCCTCATGTTCAGCCGTCTGTTGACCAGCATCCCCAGGTCCTTCTCTGTTGCACAGCTCTCCAGCCACTCTGTCCCCAGCCTGTAGCGCTGCACGGGGTTGTTGTGACTGAGGTGCAGGACCCAGCCCTGGGCCTTGTTGAATACCACACAGTCGGCCTCAGCCCATCAATCCAGCCTGCCCAGATCCCTCTGAATTTTTAAGTTGATAGATATTTCTATTAAAAAATACACATACAGTATGTGTGTATTAATATGGATAAATAATTATACACACACTGCATATATAACCAGTGAGCTTTCAGGATCATTGGAGAATCTAAGTCACATTGTTGATTTCCACTTCACAACTGAATTACATCATTCTATGAGATATTTCTTACAACTACCTAAGTTATTTTAAGCAGCTAATACAACGAAAAATCAATTTTCTCTTTTACCCCAGAGATACAAAAAGTGTCTTGCCTCTTTATAGACTTAATACCTTCCTTGAAATGAAAGCAGCCATTTCCTCCTTAAAATTGATATCAAAAAGATACTAAAAAAAGTGAAGTCTTCAAGTCAGAAGTCAGCTAGTGACAAAGCTCAGTTCATGAACTTTACCTGTCAGGCACTGCACTGCTCCTTCTCTTCTTTCGCAGTTCAGGAGTTTTAAGAAGCAAACGGTACAGCTTCCTTAAGGAAAGAAGTTCTACATGTGGATATCTACATATCCACAGCATCTAATAATGGAGGTGAGAAATCAGCAGATAAAGAAAAAAAATAAGGACTAAACACACAATGTAGAGAGTGGAAAACTAATGGAAGAAGAAGAATAGGATAGAAATGGAAGAGAAATTGGTTAAGGAATAGTTGTAGAATTAACTGGAAACATTGAACTGGAGAAACAATTCAACACTAAATTCTTATTCCCAAAAAATGGGTGGAATTATGAATAAATGGTACAGCTAAGTGGAACTACAGTAAGGTGAACGTTGTCATACATATTTTTTTAAGAAGTATCCTCAGTTATTTTCTCTTCCAAAAGGAGTTAATTTTATACTCACTACATCTCCACTATCTATAGTCCTTGTCTCCTTTCAATTTATGATCCATTCTACAAGTCTTTTTTTCTAAAGTTTGCTTTTTACTTCTCTCAAAGTATATTTCCCCCCCACCTTTATTAAAGGTCTTTCTTCAAGACTTTTAAACTTTTAAAAGCCGCCCTAATGAAACTTTGTCTAACGAAGATTCACTTCCAAGAACACCGCAATCACAGTTATCCATATTGCACAGCCGTTTTCACACTATATAATCCATATAAAAACACGTTATAGACAGAGTACAAACAGTGCAGACTTACTGTCTCAGTCAATCATTTTCTAATGGATGATGCACAGAAGGAAGTAGTAAATTTACTGTAGCTTTTAACTGCTAACATACTGTTTGTTGCCTATTTTTATAGTCCACCTAATAAATCTACATGCAAAACTGTTTACAAAACACAAAATAATTGGGTTAACAATCCTGTGTACATAACTGCATAGAATATGTCAAAAAGAGTCTTTAGTTTTCAGCTCTAATTTCAATATAAGAGACCATTCTAATTCTCTATCTTAAAAAACAGATTCAAGATTTACTTATACATCACAGATTGGATGAGCAATAGATTTTTTTTTCCCTTTCAGAAAAGGAAGTAAATCAAGCTTTTGTATAATAGAAAGACTCCTGGATTCCTGGAACATACTTGAAATAGTAACTTGTCAGGAGTTACTTTCCACTTTCAAAAATGTAATAATAGTTCTCTCATACTGGAATTTCAGCAGACTATTTTTTGAATTTTAAATGCATTCTAGATGAGAAAATACCTACTAAATCAATGACTAACTTGTACGTAATAAACATATGCTGGTTTAAAAAGGAATAACTATGCATGCAGAAATGGCAAGGGTACTACTGTTCTGTCATTTATCTCAGAACTGCGTTGAGACATAACAAAGGCATTGCCTCAGAAAGAACCCAAAGAAGGTTATGCAGCACTGACAGACATCATCCTGTACAAACTATTCATTTAAGAAACTAAATTTTTGAAGATTGCAACTTCTGGAGATTATTCTATTAAGTATATATAAATTATGTAATTGAAAATGTTTGGAAGTCCAAATATGTGGGATTGGGAACACTTGGAAAACAAAATAATGGACAAAATTTTAGCGGTGGTTCATGAATCACTGCTTCGCTGAAAAGGACACAAGCCTCGAATACTGTTCCAGATCTAATTCCCTGGAGAACAGGATGTGCCGAATTGCTTCACTGCTGATTCTACATAACGCTATGCTGAGTACAGTGTGACTCTTAGCACTGGGCTGTGGTCACACTTCAAGAAAACTTCAAAAATTTGCTTTTTGTTCTGCTGGCCAAGAAGCTACCACATTGTCTCTTGCACATACCTAAGTGAGGATACCGATGCTTGGACTGTCTGGGTACCGACTCCCAGCATTTATGCCAAAAGGAATTACAGGAAGCTGTAATTTGGGCTTCTTTCTTTTATTGCCCTGTCCCAAACATACGTGTGAAGGTCAGTGAAGCCTGGAGCATGCAGAGGTACCGGGCAAAGGCCTCACGAGGAACCTGCCTACGGCCACGCATGGTGAGCAGCCAGGGCTCTCGCCCCGGCGCTCTGGGCTGCTCCTCAGCACATGCTCTCGTATTCACCTCCTCTGCTGCTCCTCTCAGCTGCCCTGGGGACCTTCAGCGAGAGAGTTTACATGGGAACAGAGAGGGCTCGTAAGCTGAAAGCAAGTGGAATTCCTGAAATGACGAGGCAGGAGTCTGTAAGCAGGTCGACGTTAAAGCGTCACATGGGAAATACCATTTCATTAGGAGCAAGTACTTAAGTCACTACAAGGCTAATAAAATATTGAGGGGCTAATTATTTTAGCTGGTAGCAGGCAACCTCTACATCAGAACAATAACCTGTTGAGAAAACACATCTGATGATTTACCCGAGGGGCAGAAGTGGCCATAAAAGGTACATACGTTGCTCCCAAGGCATGTGCACAAGGAAAACTAAAACAAACAGTAAAACCAGAGCAAAGCACAGGTAGATCCCAGGCTGTTGTATTAGGGCTTTCCACTGCAGCAACTGCAAATCAGTCCAACACCAGCATCCTTGGTCTGCAGCAAACCAGTGCTGCTATTCGTTTGCCCTCTGTAAACTCAGCAGCACGATCGCAGCCGTAAACAGCGCTGCTTGTAAGAAGGCTGACACCGTATTTACTGAAGACAAGAAGAGTTTTGGTTTAGGCACTAAATAAAATGGCATCCAGGCTTGACTTTCTTTGGAGGGGAAATAAAACACAGGCACACACAAAAAAAGGAAAAACGGGGACAACAACACAATGCAAACCAAAAAGCCCCCCAAAACAGGAAAATAATGAAAACAGGCAGAAAACGGCAAATACAAAGCAACTGAAAACATGAAGAGCAGATGAACAGTGTTTATAGAGGATAGTGTAAATTCAGTGACAATTAGAGGACAAAACAATTTTAATTTTCCCCCTGCTATTCCTTTTTGGCACTGGCACAAGTTGCTCCCCACCAGTCATTACAAACTGCCTCACATGCACTCGACATCAGTAGGTGCAGCCTTTGAGCCAAGTTGCTCCATGTGCATCTGCTCTCAAAAATAAATTCTAAGAGCTATATGACTTTGTATCACATATCAACATATGGTTTTCAGAGACACCAAGAACTCCTTCCTGTACCTTGATAGGAGAAACAAGTGGCAAACAGAGCAAAGATTCAATGCTCTCTCTCTCTTGTTTTTTTTTTTTTTTTTTTTTTTTTTTTTTTTTTTTTTTTTTTTTTTAATTCTGGCTCTGCTAACTCACCTTTTGCTTTTCAAGAAACGATTCTACTTTCTACCTTGGAATAGTAGTTTCTCTCCTACAAGCCAGAGAGAGCACAAAAAGTGAAAGCAGAGTATTTTGAAGACATCAACTGCTGTAATTCTGAAGCATCAGTCCGAGAACTTCGATTTGGTCAGTTCGTTATTCAGGCACAAGAATTAAGTGAAAACTAAGAAATTTGTAGAGTCTAACTTGTTAGGTAAGAGGCATATAGCATTTCATTCCAATGGGAATCGGAGAAGATACAGAAATTGTCGCCACACAAGAAGATCAAAGATGGAATCATACATTCAAGAAATATTTTTTACATAGAAGTATGAGAAAAGATGTGGAAGAGACAAGAGTAGGGAAAGAACGACTTATTAGCTAATTAAAAAGTGCATCTTCACATGTGCGAAAGTAGTTTCAAAATTTGACACGTAAACAAGAGCGGATATTTCCTATTTTTTCCCCGTGTTTAAAACCTTAATCACTGCAAAAACTTAAGCACATTTGATCACAGTACACACATAGGGCAATGATAAGAGTTTGAAAAGAATTGGTGTTCTGAACTACAGGCACCAAGCAAGCATATTGCTGCTGTAGCTTGCTAATTCTTACAAGCTCAACAGTATTTTACTGCCAGTAGTTCAATAGAAGCTTATTGAGCTGCATGCATCATATCTCTGGCAAACCACCCCTGCTTAGGTCACTTAAGGATCATAAATACAGTGAGTATTTCAAGGGTCAACGTTAAAAAGGAACATTTTACAGGTTAGCCATTTTGTTGATTAAGTATATTTACAAGTATAATCCCTTTCCATTTATACTACTGTTTCAGTCTGATTCGAAAAGCCTTACTATGTACCAAAAAGGTTTTTTCCAAGGTAGAGCCTCTTTAAAAGAGTACATAGCTCAGAAGATTTTAGGCAGTCAATTTCAATTCAAAGTACAATTCAAGTAAAAGTTAGAGAAAGAAAAGCAAGGCTGCCGCCCACAGTCTCACAGAATTAAATAAAAATGCAGACCAACTATTTAGCAGTGCATCGCACAAATTAATTCCTGGGAACTTTCTGTACAACTTTCAAAGAGAATTAATTTGCATATAGAACAATGAAAATTGTTTGCTGGGATTAGATATAGAAATAATACCAGTTTTAGAGACAGTCTTTTATTTATAATTCAAAAAAAATCATAATGGAGTTATGTTAAAAGCCAGTATTTATCTCATTTTTTTTTTCTTTTCATAAAACAGTAGAACACTTTAAATTTTCTCAAAATTTCAACCTAGGCTTCATAACAGAGGAAATAAATATATACATATATATATATATGTATGTAAGGTGGACGCAAACTCAAAATTTCAGGAAAAACTGATATAAAGACATCAGTAACCTTCAAATGCAGAACTAAGATATCTCAGTAAAGTTTAATAGCCAATTCTGCCTTGAAAAGCAATAATTGTGTGATGAATATACTTTTTCCAAATTATTAATTTGGCAGTTAAGAAGCAAAAATTGATAGTGTTGCAACTTATTATTTGAAAATCCATGAGAATAAATAAATACTTTTCCACTTCTGCTATAACATTTTATAGTCAACTCTAGCTAAAACTCTGCCAAGAAAGAAATGTGGAATATCAGGCAACAAAGAGAAAGGCTGCACTGTAAAAAGGCAAGGAATTTCCCCAGGTAGAACAGGCTACTTTGTCATGTGCGACATATTTAACAACTTCACCTCGCAGGTTTGAGGTTCTTGTACTTCAATGCTCCTATTCACAGAGCATCTTAAGAGTCAAGTCAAGCACAACTGAACTCTAACAGAATGAGCTCCTAACGATGTCTATGGCAGAAGAGTTGTACAAAAACCTATATACTTGTCCAAGGATTCCAAAGGCCATAGCCTACCAAGAACACTGAAAAGTGTCATTTTTTTTCTGTTGAGTACACAGGATAATGTTTGCTTTTAATTAATGTCCTCCTCTGCTCAAGTTCATTTTTGGGCTTCAAAAATATATTCTTCCTAAAGCTAGACTTCCTGAATAAAATACATAATAGCAGTACAAGAGGGATTTTTAACAATCCCAAACTTTAAAACATACCACACACACATACACACACATATATATCTATCCTGCCCCTCCCCATCCACTTCTGCATATGCTGCTTATCCAAACTCTTTTATTATTACAGAGCAAGATGAAACACATAGGTGGTACATAACAAGCATAGTTTCAGGAAACAGTAAGGCGGTGACATGCAGAAAGTATGTAAACTAAATTTTTTTCAATGACTGTTCAGAATCATTACTGATTATGTTAGGAGTTTGTTTGACAGGATTTCCATTTTGAATACACATAAAGATTATAAAATGAAGCACATGACAAATATTCCTAAAAAACAAAGCCATTGCTGGTTAGTTATATTCTGAAAGTATGATGTCATGTAACAATAACAGATACATCCTGGCACTCTTAAGTGGCAGGTATCAGCGGAAAAGGACTTTTTCTCCCCTTGTGGTCTGCATTACAATATTTTGTCTTAGCAATTTCTTTAGGTGCCTCACAAGTTGATACGCTCGTATAGACCATGTGGTTCTGAGTTACAAGAGATGTCCTACATGCTTTCTACTTTAAGACAGAAATCAAAAGCAAATCATCTTTCACATCACCAGATATCAATCCTGTTACTATCTACATAAAAATTTGAACTTATTTTTTAATCTGTCCATCAACAACCTTGGACTGACTCCAAATGACAGTCCAGATTTTTCAAAGACAGGAAGATAGATGTCCAACCAATTCATTTCTAAGCAGAGTTCTGCACTCACCAATTCATTTCTGTCGTGGCAGAAGCAGTGAAGCTTTCAGAAGGACCATCCCAGAGACTGCAATGACCTTCCCGATGTAATCCAAACCAAACAGCAAGACACAGAGGTCAGTGCTTAAGGAGGTTAGAGTACCTGAAAATCATTTAATTTTATGCTCCTGAAAGGAATCTGCCCACACTCTCAGTGGGTGCATGTTTCTTTAGGGCCAGAATTGAGTCTGCAGTTTTCTCCAACCTGCAAGAACTTTAAAAACATATCCTGCTCTCAGTGAAAAGGTTCAGGAGGGATTTTTTTTTTTTTTTTTTAAATCCAGGGAATAGGCTATTCATAAAGTCTTATGATGTGCTGCCAGATTGCACACTGCTATGCAGATCCATTGCTGCTAGGAAAGGAGTCCTCCCAGAAATGGAAGAGCTTTCGTGGCTCTGCAACTTGGCCAGGCCTGTGGCTAGGGCAGATAATTAGTTCCTGGAAGATAAATAATATTCAGAGCAGTCGGGAAATCATCCAAGCATGGAAAAAGTTTTATTAGGGGAGTAAAATATATGCAGGCTACTGAACACTGCATATTAGGAGGACTGAATCGTGCTATGTTTGCATGTCCTTAAACCACTTGTGTCTCTGACTAAATGAATGAGACTGAGTCAGTATTTCAGACAGGTCTGAATCACTATTTAGATGAAGACCGAAAAGTCAGTGACAAAAAGCTGTATCATGGTTTTTTTCCTCCACAGATTCATATGCTGTTTATATATTTGACAGCACTAGACCACCATAACACTATGTCTTCTTCTTCATCAGGATTTTTTGATGAACAGTTCCTAAAGTCAGCATATTTACTAGCAAATCTTAATGATCGAGTAAGACTCTGCCCTGATGAAATGACATTCTGTTTTCCAGAATTCAACTGTCAGATTTATTTTAATTTATCAAAGATAAGATACAATTCCAAGCCCACATCTTTCATAATTAAAAAAAGTCTGAACTTAAAATTATGTCATGTCTCAACATTTTAAATAAAACATACACAGGAGTTTCTGGGTATTCAAGTAGACCAGGTAGTCTGAAAGTATATAGTACATATGGGCAGAAGCACTGAGATTTTCTTATGATCAGTTCATATTCTTCTCTTCCTCCACTCTTCTCTTTCTGAAAGTAAATCATAGTTGAACAACTCCTTGGAGGGAGCCCTAGCGTAAGTTCCACAAGTTTTTGAATCCACAATTTCACTTTCCACTACTTATACATTTAGGGTACAGTTTTTTTAATATTATGACAGAAAAGAAAACTGAATAATTACATTTTGAATTATAGTCAGTATAACTAGTTTGAAAAGTTTCTGTTGTCAGTTTAATCAGCTGACAAAATTAATTTCTGTCTACTTAATTCTTTTTTATTATTACAGGTAATTCATGTAATTCCTGAATGTTACAGAACATTAATGCCTCCTGGAGAAAATATAGTCACATCTATGTAATGAAATTTTACAGGAGATGTCAGAGAAAAGCCGCAATATATTTAATGTATATTACAGAAAGTTAATATCTAAAAGGCACACAGATGCTTCAAACACATACAGTTTCAAATCTTTATTGTTTTAAAATTCTACATGTCTTTTACAATTACAATAATTTGTTACTTAAATGACTCTTTTATGGTTAATGTACAATGAGTTTTTTCCTGAAACTCAACCATGAAATACAATTTCATCAATATGATTTTTCTAAACAGATTAATACAAGACTTCTGTTTTGCTGGGAAGATCAAGTGCGTCACTTCAAACAAACTGCACAGGTGTCTCCCCTTCAGAATCTGTGTGATCAATCCATCGAAAGTGCTTTTGAAGATTGCAGATCTAACTGTGACTGATTTTCAAAATCAGTCTACCAAATTACAAGGTTCTTTTTAAACATTAAAGAGCATTTTCATGTAATGAAACAAGTTGCAGTAGTTATTTTTATTCATCTACTGAGGCAAACTCATGTTGAAGAAAAATTATATGATTATCTGCATGCAATGAACACTCCTCTTAAATAGTTGATGAATTTTACACATATAAAGAATCTGTTAAAGAGTGCAAGTACTTTGATAATGATTTCACAAAAGGACATATGCTGGTAATAATGGTAACTAACATTTAACATCTAAATACAAGCTAACGTATATTTAGCAGGCAAATAACATGGCTAATAAGCCATGTTGCACATGGTTGCCCTTGAGAAAATGAACTCATTTGGTCCACACTCCTAAAGTTATCTGGGTAAAAAATTGGAACAGTTAGGGCCAGAGATTTTGATGAAATCCTTGTTTCTAAAATGTGACCTGTTAAAAAGTAAAAGCAGTACATCAGTGAAGTATAGTCACATGACCTCAGTATAAAAAGATGGCCTGGTACTTGGAGCGATGAATGAGCACTGAAGGACAAGCCAAAAAAGAATGGAGACATAATGAACCAAGATTTTGTTGTGTTATACTTTCTTGTTCCATGGTACTGCTTTCACTCTGTAGAATTTTGTACCCAAAGGAACTTTAAATCTGTTTTGTGCCTAAAAACAAACAAACAATAGAAATGCAGTGTTATTGCTCTACTTTATTTTTTATATTTTTGAGCAGCAATTGATTCCCATCCCTTCAGTTATTCAGAGCTAGATTCTCCTCATTAAAATATTACTATCTCTGAGCCCACACTGATGATGATTCATCATTTTCTTAGACTCCTGCAAAATTCTTACATTTAATGCTACCAAAACCTTACTAGGAGTTGAAGGGAACTTGCAAGGTACAGGCAATGTAAAGTAGAAGCCTTTTAAATAGGACTGTGGAGGGTTAGTAGAAAGGTTCACTAGTGTCTGAAGAGAAAGGGAGATAAAAGATTTGTCACGCAAGAAGGGGCAGGGAGGTTTACTTTGTGGCATAGGCAGAAACACCCAAGTCACTAGTTCCCTTTCACTGAGCAGTAAACACAGAAAATCAGCAGAACTTGGGAGAGCTTTCATGGTCCAGTACCCTCAGCCATAATATAGAGTATATTTTTCATGGTTGGTGCGAACACGAAGTCTGATTTTCTCTTAATTTAATTAGATCATATTTTTTCCACTTCCGTTTCCTTACCTTTTTTGCCTGGCAATATTCCTTTTCCATGACTTTTCCTAACACCCAAGGTCTCCTAGATGCACCTGAAGCTAAACAGACAATATTATTATTTGAGATAAAAAAATGACTTAAAGTATTATCCTTTTGAAATAAGAAAAAATAAGCAGAAGTGTTCCATACTTTGGATTATGATACATGTTTAATAATTGTTTAAATAACTTCAAAGGAATGCCTCTCTTCTAGTGTATTTTTCTGTAAAATCTGTATTCCCCTATACTCAAGATTTTTGTTGCAGAAATGTTTCTTAGGAGATACACCAAAAGTAATTACCGCATGAATTTTTGTTTCTTACATGTAAAAGTTTCCACCTGCTGTTGCTTATCAGAAGCTGTCAACAGAACTCACTGTCAAACAGAAAAGCTTTTCATATATTTATTTAGTTATAATGAATGATATATATAAAAAAAAGTAACTATACAGTCTTCAAAAGACCACCGAACTCTAACTGAATTCTGACACTGCTGAAGTATCTGTGCTGTATGTGCTCTGTGCAAGATATGGGAATAACTTCTGCCTAAGTTATAAACACAACTATGGCACTGGAGTATTGCATACACAGCTATGTAAAATATGATTTATTAAATTTACTCATTTATTTAGTTACTGTCTCAAACCTGTTTCTGCTTTTCTTACTATTGGTTTATACAGAAGGTAAAAGCCTTCTCATTCCGAGTACGCAAATTTGGGTTTTTCCAAATTCTTAATTTTTATTATTTTTAAAGGTACTTTCTGGCTGTTTCTCCTAAAGTTCTTGCTTAATATTAATATATTTATGAACTTCAAAGAGGAAGAATGGCTAAACAGAATGGCTACATGACCTATGTATACATATATATGTGCAGAGACACAAATGCATTCACAGATGCATACAGTGTACTTAGTGCCATGCAGAAATGGCTTTTCTTTAAACAGTTTGATTTGTGGATGAATATTTGCTTTCCTATCTTTACAAAATATTACTATCTATATAAAGCTTCTGCCTTGAAAAGTTTATAGTATCAAAAAAACCACCACATTTATTCAGGAAATTTCTATGTATTCTGTAGTTTCTGCTATATGCATTTTTGCTTATTGAATATATCATCACTTACTAAGTGTTAGATATTTAAGATCTGTATGAAGACATAATAATTAGAAATAATCCGACACTTACCACACTCACCTGGTTTGAGATCCAGTGCAGCAAGAGATTCTGAGTGCAAGAAATATAAGGTTGGACTAACAGTAAATAATACATAGTTGTCATGCCTTTCATCCAAGATGATGAGAACCAAATCGCCAACCTGAAAACTGAAGGAATCAAGGAAATTAACCAAAAAAATTCAGGAGTTTAACACTGCATAAAAATGCATACTATATATAACAGTATAAAAACATTGATACCATATGTTTTACCCAGTATTTCACAGGCTGAGACACAGTTGTAACAGACATTTCTAGTTATGACAATGTATATCTGTATTTAATTTCTCAAGTCAACAAAAAGATCTTACTTTTTAGAAAGCGTTTTTAACGTGCTTTTCTCAGTCACACTGCTCTCTCTTCAAAAGAATTGACAGTATTGCTTTAAAGTATAAACAGAAATATCCAACAACATACTAAGGTTGCAACATCAATTATATTTACCAATACTTATGATAATGATCTTTGTAACACAGTCTCCAAATATCTTTTTGATGATGTAAACTGAAGTTTATTTGACCAAACAAATTTCAAAGCTTTTGTTATAGGCATTCAGTCTTAAAATTTTAAGCATACAGGACAAAAAGGTATAAAAGACCATTGGAATGCTTTATCAAAGGACAGCACAAGTAAAGCCCAAAATAATCACTGATCAAGCATCACGCTCTAACACACACACACACTGTGTGCGTGTGTGTATGTGCACGTATAGAGAGACAGAGTTGCAAAGAAAGGGGATTTTTTTTTTAAAAAGGAGACTGAAGATGCACAGTCTGGAATAAATATACACATCTGGAGAAATTTAGCTCATCTCCTTACAAGTTCACTTTCAGATTACGTAATAACATACCAAACTTTTTGCTCTTAACTAATTAGGTAAACAAACCATACTGAATCAGATAAAGACATTTTTTGGACAGGTGAATTTCCATTTTTCATTTTTATCCGAAAGACTACTGGCCATAATATTCACTTGTTACAGAATAGGCCGAGTCTGTACATATGTCCTTGCTACAACAAAATGCAATTGTTTTAATTCAGAAAACATTGTTTTTCATTCCAAGAGCAATTTGGTTACTATTCATTTAGCAAATACTGTATACATAATCACACCACTCTTTATAGTTATCTCAGCCCCATAAATGACTAAAGGAAACTCCAGACAGTTGTTCCTATTTTGCACGAGTGTTTGAGTAAACAGAACAGAATCACCCATTTATTTTCATTCTCTCAATGAAAGCCAAAAAACTTTTTAAGACTCTAGAAGCTTCAGCTGGAATACAATGGAGCATGTTCGGGGAGAACGCCACCCCTGTATTTTCTTAGTATCATTTTGGAAAGGTAACAGATAAACAAACCAACCCACCCAAACTCAGGGAGCAATTTTGTGGGTTATTATCTTTATGAATAGTGCAAAGAAAGACTATCTTATGACACAAAAATCAGCACTGCCAATTAAGCTGTCATAGGTTATTATTATTTTCATTAATGTTTATTAATTTGGACTTATGGTCAATTGGGCTGGCTCAATATCTGACAACTAAACTAAAGATCTATAGATCTCATAGTAAAATAATGCCACTGGGGCATTCTTTATACACTTACTGCTGATGGTAGAATAATCTATTAATATGAAAACTGAAGTGTACTTACTCTCTGATTGCTATTTTTTCAGAATGCCTCGAGGAAACCGATGACATGCTTTGGGACATCTAAATGCAAAAAAAAGAAAAATATGAAAGATACTGGCAAACTGAAGCACGCACTACAGATAACAATATGTTTTAGATGAATTATTCTTGGTTTAGATTAATCATTCTTGCAGATCCTACATTTACCCAAGAAGGCAGCATGTTTTGCAGCTTCAAGTTTAATAACTACATTTTACTATGAAGTGTATCATGGAATTATTTTCTCCCTTATTATGTGCTTCCCAGATAAGTGTCCCTCAGTACTTATTTGGAGTACATATAAAACTCAATGAAAAATTGAGTATATATTCTAAGACAGAAGCCATTGTCATACTAAAAATCCACTGTCATACTAAAAGTCATACATTTATTATACTTCAAGTTTATTATACTTCAGTTGTTGGCTGTTGACCCCAATATAGTCTCTCAGTTTTACTGCAGACCTAAATTTACCGTCATAGAGAGCGTAGGACTCCCTGGAACAAAACTTGAAAGAATTCACTAACAGCAAACAAAGGCTTAATTATGTAAGATTTGTGCATATTTTTTTCTCTCATATATTCATGATACTTGCCCTTCAATCTGCCTGAATTCTTGCAATACTGGCAAATGAACAGTCTGCAATAACAAAAGGTTGGTGCAAATTTACAATAATTAGCTTGACTGGAAAAAATATGTATGTGTGTATACATTTTTTGAGGTATATTAAATGAAAAAGGGTAGAAAAACTTTGTATTTACAAAAAACTATATAGCACAGACTTTCCTATAGAGAAGCTGATATGCTATAAACATACAGTCGGCTACAGAATGGAAGCAATTCATAGATTCCTTACAGAATACAATTTACTATTATTGTGTAGAAACTCTGGTTAAAAATGGGGCAGTTTTTGATATGGTTTCCACTTCTTCAGCCATTTATATATGCTAGTCAAATCAAGATTATTTGTACTTCAAGTTTACCTCATGATTTTTTAGCTGTGACTCAAATATTGCTACCTATTTCATATTTCCTATGGTTAGTCTTTTTGGTTAGAAAACAGTATCAACTTGCCTTAACATGAACTGAAGCCCATTCACATCTCCTTTTTATCACTAATTCAAATTAGTCTTCACTTTAAGAAAATGAGTCCAAATTGAATGAAATACACCAGAAGTTCTTGATTGTGAACTGAGTTTCTTTATGCGGTCCAACTAATTTTCAGTGTTGTTGCTGATTACCCAGACATCCAGAGGCCAAGTAGTCAGTTTCTTTGTGAAAGATGGAATTTTTTCTTCAACTTCTGTTCTAATTTTGGAAGAGAACTAAAATATACTTCACTATCTTAAAGCTGAATATCCATAAAATAGTTACCTCTTAAAAGGCTGAGAGCAAATGAAAATTCGCTGAGAAATCAAGTGTTTTGGAGTCTAGCTTTAGGAAACAAAGGAAAATTCTACCAAATAGATGAAATGAAGGACAGTCTAATACTGACAAAGATTATGAAATGACAGGGAAGAAATTGAGAAGACAGCCTATGCTCTTAAAGATACTAATTTTGAATTGGTGTAGACACCAATGGGCAGATGATTTCTCTTACGTGGTTTGGTATGAATAACTAACTAAGCATTAATAAGAAGTTGGTATTTGTCTTGTACAACATCAGGTAGTCTTCCACTCAGTTTTACTCTTTGGTAGAAGAGAGCCTATGCTGAAGAGAGGAAACCTATAGAAACGTTTGGCAGACTGTCCAGTATCTTTAACTTTTCTTATAAAAACTATGCTGAGACACCTTTTGTTTGACTGATCAGCTTTTTAGAGGAAAAAAAAAATCATCATGCTTAAAAACACACTTTATAAGTTCTGCAATCTTTTCTCATGTTCAGCATTAGCTAGGTTGTAATGGACAGTTTTTAATGTGGAATAGAAAGAGTTTAAAAGAACTAACAACTTAATACATACATATTTAAAGTGAGTAAATTATATAGTAAATTCCAATCCTAATCCACATAGAAAAACAGTCAATTTACACAGAACTTGAGAAATTTAGCCAATAGTTTTGTTATTAAATATAATTTATATTTAAATATAATTCATAATTATACAGGTATCAGCACCCATCCCATTTCTACGTATCATCTGTCCACTTAAAAAAAAACTCCATAGACTAAGCAAACTGTCAAAGAAAATGTCCATTTTTATTCAGCTTAAGGCTGAAACCTGTGGATACATAAAAATAAAGAAAGATCGGGAATCAATGAAACCCTCTATCAGTATCTTTTTTCTCACTGGCACTGATTAAACACACAGCCACAGAACAGCTGAGGCTGGAAGGGTGCTCTGGAGATACCTAGTCCACCCATGCTCCAGCAAGGTCACCTACAGCAGACAGTGCAGGACCAGGTCCAGTAAGATTCTGAATAACTTTAAGGATGGAGACTCTGCAACTTCTCAGAGCAACTCGTTCCACTAATCAACCACCTCACAGATCTTTAAAAAATAAATATATGGAATTTGTACCCATTGCCTCTTGTGCTGACACTGGGCAACGCTAAAGATTATGGCTCCATCTTCATTACAAATCCCAGCAAAGATAGATGCAGGTGGGAGGTCTCCGACTGCTGGGAAGGCTTTCTTATCATAGTTTGATTTTTGGTCTGTCAATTAAAAAGCACTTCGTAGAAGAAGTGCGACAGAGACACCTGCTCTAAATGTTGAGTAGGTTTGTGTGTAAAATTAAACAACACCAGCAGATTCTGCCCTGAAATCTTCTCAGAAGTATGTATATAGGTTGAAGCTGACTTCACCTTGAATAACATCTGACTCATTCTCATTCCTTCACAAAATCCTAATACGTACATTCACATAGGTTTTTTTAAAAAAATAAAAAAAAATCCTCTTAAACACTACCATCAAGAACAGTTTTCCAAAAGCAAGCTCTAAATTACTAATACTCCTACTAAGGCCAAATGTGCAGACATTTGTTTTCTTGTAAGCTTGCTTTCAATTTACATCTGTTGAAAGAAATGGATCTATTTGAATTAACTTTATGTTTGTAAGTCTGGACAAATCTGTGGTCCTATGAATCGTTTTTCATGAGAAAACTATTAAGCTGATGTACCTCTAAAAGGTTATCAAATTGCATCTATTTGCCACTTTTGTCCTCTGTCATTTGCCTAAACATCTGAAATACTTTTTAAAAATAGAAAAAGCCATTTTATCATTTTAAGATATTTAACATTTGTAAGCTTTATTTTTTTTAAAAAGACTCAAAATATGCATTGAACATATACTTACCAATCTTTGATTTAGTCTCTTATTTTCCTCTTCTTTCAATTGCAAAGTCTAAAAGAAAATCATGTCATCTGATCAAGTAATAACTTTACAGTATAAAATTTAAATAAACATTTTGATATGACCAGAGCTACACTGACTGCTTATAATATGTATATTTACTGTAGTGTTCAAAATTCTAAGAGTAACAAAACATCTTTTGAAAGATAAACACAAAGTTAGAAGTCCCAAGACCACAATGCTGTTAGCCCACTGCTAAATGACACTTATCTCCATACTCATCCTTCACTAACAAGAGAGAGAAAAAAAAAAAAAAAAAAAAAAAAAAAACACACACTATTTAGTGGTAAAGTAGCACACAGAGAATAAACCCTGCAGATACTATACTGCATCAGACTATGTAACAACTGACCACAGCAGTTTATAAATACTTAATAAATTACTTACTCTCTCTAACAACATTATCCGCTGTTTTTCCTCAGACATATGGACATTTTCACTAAAAGGCAAAGAACAATATGGATAGGTTAAAAATTAATTCCTTGCATTAAAAATTTTTTTCCCCTCTCATTCACATCCAGATGAATGCCATTTCTAAAAAAATGGCATTCTTTGTTTGAAGAGGTCAGGCAATTTTCACTCATTGATAAATTGCTTATGAAGCTACAGAGGGCCTATTCTGCATATTTTGCAAAATTTTCCAGATGCAAGACAACTTCTAAACCTTTGACAGCTAACCCCAGATACCGCAGCTCATCTCTACATTTTATTTTCCAATCTTTGACGTTCAGATACTCCACACTCTGGGACTGCTGGCCAGAGCAATCAGTGTGAATACCACCTTACCGATTTCCTTCATGCATCTGTGAGACAAACTGAGAACTGGAACATAGTAAGATAATGCTAACACTACCTTGTTTAGAAATTTCCTCACAACATAGAGTAATTTCTAAAACAACTGGATTCTATTCTGAGAGGCAGGGTAATAGAAAAGTAGTAATATATTCTGTATTCCAACTTGCTATAGTTGAAAAAAAATGAACAAAATTTTGGACTCATCAAGTAAAACGGAAATAAGAGCATATAAAGTCTTTTTCTTCTTCTGTTTTTGTGTCTACTAAGTAACATTACAAGACCCATCTTTGGCAGTGTCTCACTGCACTGAAAGGTATCTAGAACAAAGTAGGCTTGCTGCTCATTCAGGATAATAGGACCCAGCCCACAGTATTCATGAAGTTATTAGATGAATTAGAAGTCTTACTGCTTTATGGAGAAATTAAGTGCAGAAAGGAAATCTAACAAAGCAGTTAAAAATGTATGTATTAAAAGTTACCATAAAACTACTAAAAGCAGATAAAAGTATAAAATAAATAATTCCATATGATTATTATTTAGAAATATCATGTAGTTCAAACCCAAGATTCACCACGATAGAAGAGGATGCCTATCCAGACTATGCA
This sequence comes from Crypturellus tataupa, assembly GCA_034781795.1. Classification (NCBI taxonomy): domain Eukaryota; kingdom Metazoa; phylum Chordata; class Aves; order Tinamiformes; family Tinamidae; genus Crypturellus; species Crypturellus tataupa. Next base: position 1,724,692 of record JAWLRI010000838.1, on the reverse strand, counting down.
CCACATTCAAACACATACTAGAATCCCCAAATAACCAATTTTAAGAGAACAGTTTAATTATGAAGGTTGAGTTGCTTGCTTTCCCTCAGTGTTTCCCTCACATAAGGGTGTCCACTGCTGAAGTCTTCTATCATAGACCCATTACTATTTCCTATCAAGTCTCAAGTACCTTATGACTGATAATGCTGATTCAGAAAAGCTATACATAAAACAATGATGAACAGCTACTCAGTCTCTCTATAACAAGAAAAAAAGCTCGTCCAAGGTTACTTAATCTGTCCCAGTCCCATCCTTGTTTTGCACACAGAAAACATCTCCAGTCTTATCAAGCATAACCATCTCCTCTTCCTACTCATCATCTCACTTTTATTATCTAGAGCAAACATACATAGAAAAGCAAAAAATATACATCTGCTTTCTTTTCCTTTAAACAAGTCAGCCACTGTTAAAAGATATATGCCAATAACATGCAACAAGCAGTTTGTTCTAAGCCATTTCAGTTGCTCTTCTCCCACTCAATTTAAATTGCTTACAAATAGGTTAACATTTTCATTACATAATTGCAGGACCAAGAGTCACCTCTAACTTCAGCTACTTTAAATCACAAAGCTTTCTCAATGACTTTGGCACTGTAATTGTAGGTATGCATGGAAAGGAATACTTAACAAGAACAGATGGATTAGGAGTATAAAACATATCCATCTCATTTATACTTTAAAATATTCAATAGTACATATACCTAAAGAATTGAAGGATACTTTCTGTAATTTGCTGCCATATCCCATACTTACTGCACAGCCATCATGCTGGTTTCCATTGTGGAGTCCATCCTCCCTTCAACTGTAAGGTCAGAAGCCAGTCTATCTGTGTCAGTGGGAATATCAGGTGCACAGGCTCCACAAGCTTCTGAGGGTGCTGCTAAGTAGGCTGAAGGAGTAAAATTACTAGTTCTCAGCTTGTTAACCTCTTCTTCAAGCTTCTTCTTCTCCTCAAGCAAACGAGCTCGATCTTCAGAAAGTGTTTCAATTAAATCTATGGAAAGAATAAGCCAAAGATCAAAAACAACTCAAAGCAAATGAAGCTGTATTACTAGAAAATACTTTTTCAGAACTTTGCTTACCTTTATCTTTTTCTTGCTGTTGTGTTAGTGATTTTAATTTGTCACTAAGATCATTTATTATGTTTTCTTTTTTCATTTTTTCTCTTGCCAGAACAGTGTTAAAATTTGTCTGAAAACAAAAAAAAAAAAGCATTATTGAAATATGTAGTATTAATGGAATACAAAATGTGTTATAGAAAGATAACTGTATAAAAGTTATTATACAATTCTGCTTCCTACACTGTATAAAAGTTATTATACAATTCTGCTTCCTACACAGAAGTTTACCTACCACTTTGGTAAAGAGATACCTGGTTTAGACACTTTGTTTTGAGGATTCTCTGCAACACCTATGTTTTATTTTTATCCCTACTGTCCCCTTGCCTCACCCTTTCTCCCCAATATACACACATAATACTATTATAAAGAAATCATAATTCAAAATAATTATTTCTAATAAAGTCTTTTAACACAATGGTTCACTTTCCAGTTAACATACCACAATTGAATGTGACATACTAAAAAAAAATTCATACTGGGACAAAGATGGACAATCAAACACATTCATACTGCATCAAGGTCTGTAACATTACACAAAAAAAAAAAAAAAAAAAGCTTATGCAGTAGAAAAATATACTAGAATTTGAATTAGAAATAGATTTCAAGGTCCTGCTGAACAAATAATAAAGAAAACATATAGGAATTCAAGTTAGTTAGCCTGAGTAGCTTTTAGCATAAGAGACTAGTATCTTCTTCTGCACTCTGACAGATTCTGCTTTTTGAATCCGTCTTCTAACCATTATGCTTTCATCCCATTTAACCTTAAGTTTCTGTTGAAAAAGACAAACTGAAGAGAATGGAAAACATCTAGCTTAACAATGTAAGCAGAAGCAACAAAATAATTTAGACTGTGCCATTCACACAGAGTTTACATTTTTATGTCTTGAATTCTATTAATGTGCATGTCCTAGCTATCGATAGAAATGTAAATTAAGTAGCAGAAGGAAGCATGTAACTAAAGCTCCCATCATTCTTACAGGAGCAGAAGTAATACAAAGAATCAGCTTTACCTGCTGTTCGGCAGTTAGTGATGTTCTGATATTTTGCATTTCTTCATTCTTTCTTTTCTCTTGCTCTTCAAGTTGTTCCAAGAACTTCATTTTTTCTTCTTGAAGCTTTTCTTGAAGTTCAGCAACCAAGCTTGATTCAGTAGATGATACAGTAGGAGGACTTAAAAGAAAATGTTTAGGCTTTACATTTGTGGTATATACAGAGTTCCATTATACATTAATACACAAATGTATATGTAAAAATTTAATTTTGAGGTTTTTTTCTGGACTATTTAAGTAATATTATATTGCAATTAATTTATTTCTAATCTTCAATTCTGTATCTTAATAATGGGCACCTCCTTTCTTTTTTCTATTGCATTACACTGGCATTAATTTACAGTCTTTGTTTTTCACAAGCAGAATTGTTTTTACTTCTCTACCAAAAGAAAAAGAATGTAAAGTGGCAAAAAAAAAAAAAATAAAAGGCCAACTCGCTGTAGATTCTCAGAACATCTAAATGCAGTCTCCACAACTCTTGTGATTAAGCAATTCAGCAGTAAATCTGATGGCACTGAATCCAGATGGGAAAATTCAAGATCGAGTTGCAGAATCTTTGCAACAGTCGCAACTACCATAAAGGAGAAGCATCGAGAACATGTGGAGCAAGATGGATAACAATCACAAAGGGCTATTAAAAAAGTCAATCTTATATCAGTTGAATATTTTCCATCATTGAACCCCAAATATTATCCTCCTCCTACATTTTGGTTTGGGTCACCAAGAACTACCATTATGGAATGCTAGAACAGACAGTTTAACTTCTGTTAAAACCTATAAAATTTTAACTATTGTTCCTCTACCCTATACTTTTTTTCTTTAATAAAAAAAGCCCTCAGAACCTAGCTTTCCGTCTATGTGCGTATAAGTCAATAGATTTCTCTACTGAAAGTCTGGAAGTTGTGCTAAGTCAAAACATTGGGTGTCAAGACACCAACATATAACAAGCACAATTTCTAGTGCTAAAAACGCTTCAAGATTTTTTTTTGCTTCATTTATTAGCATTAGGGACCACAAAACTTCAGAGACATCAGAAAAAAAAAATTAGCATTGGGAATATTAAAGAAGAAACTTGGAGGAGGCTGGGAATGTACTATTCTGATAGCCACAGGTACAAGCCAGATAGGAATCTTTGCTTTAATCATACAATCTAGAACACAGTTGCTGTTTTTTCCATCAATTCTCCCTAATAATTTAACAATATTGAGGCTTTCGCAAAGCACAAATAACAGTGTGCCTGCATTTTACATTGCAAGCAATAAAAATTCACATTCTTCCATCACTCTAGACTGTCTGAACACTAAAGCAATATATTAGCCTATACCCAAGTCCGTTAGCTGCCACTAAACCAAAGCAGGTACCTTTGCCCTTTGCTCATGAGTGGCCTTAGTGGACTACTGACTACTTCTTCTGCAGAGGATACCAGAACACACTGCTAGTTTTTAAACTTCCTAATCACATCAGGCATTGGGTTTACATATTAATTTGGCAAAAGTCTCAGCCACTGTGGCAGCAGTGACAGTGCTGCATGTTTTCTAGGCACCAAAAAGTGAATGTTCAACAGGGGTCCTTTGACAGAATGCACTCTACTGCAAAAGGGCCCCTGTTTGCCCACATGGTCATGCAGTGTTTGATGCAATAGCTAAGCACTCAAAAAGCCTGTGAGAAACTGCAAATATAAAATCCCTGAAAAACAAAGAGATTTTGCAAAACAAGTTTTGAGGCTCTGCATATTACGAGGGAACTCACTCGTACACTCAATTCAAATGTAACCATTCAAATGTAACCATTCCTGTTAATGTCTTCTAAAAGGCTAGTAAAACCTTGCTATTTACATAAGGACATTTCTCTGGCACACAGACATCTGCTAAGTAAAGGTTGTTTTGTACCATTACAGATCAATTGTCAAAGCAAACTGAAGGAAGATAACAAGGCAACTCTAGCTACTAATAGTCTGGTGTTTTAGGAACTCAAAAGCCAAACAGAAACCCAGTGATTCTGAAATATTAAAACAGATTCAAATAAATAGTAAACATCATCTGGGCATATAAAACAAAGCAAATACAAACAAACAAACAAAAACCAAACCAAAACAAAAAAACACACACACTTTTTATTCCTGGGGAGGTTGGGGAAGAAAGCCTAACAGTAGATTAAAGGCATTCAGAACAGCCCCAGGACAAAAGCATAAATATGTATTTTAATGTTGCACTACGAAAATTATCTAACAGAACTCAAAACACTTCCTCAGAATGAAGCAGATAAAAACAGACAATGTATTTAGAAGTTATCCAGCCTATTAGAATATACAAGTTGTGTTCAGAAGTTATTCAAACTTAAATGTAGCCAATTCTCTTTTTTTAAAGGTTTGAGCACACACACCTACATTTTTCTTCTATGCCAAAATTGCAAATCTTTTACAGAACAGTGAATAAATACAAAAAAAAAATAAAAAATAAAAAAAAGAAAACAAAACTAGATGCATTTTTTCCGCTCTCCTTATTTTACCTTATTGTATTAAACAATATTGGATGAATATTTTGTTAACTTAAGACCAAAAATTTAATTTTAATATAAGCCAATCATTGAAACCTAATTCTAAAAGAGCCATTATTTTTTCATACACTAATATGCGAAATACATCAACACTGATACAACATATGATAAGCATCTTAGCATTACAAAATTGTAAAATAATGTGACTGAAGTTGGTATTTCAAATTCTTCTTTGCATCGCAGAACTGTATTTTGTCCACATGTTGGATGCCTCGTGCAACTCTTCACACTCACTTTTTTTTTCTTTTTAAACTTTTAAACATCAGTGTAATGCTTAAAGTGCTACTTTATGTCTGTATTCATGCTTTTAAGAATACTAAAGACAAGTTCAGGCATTTCAAGCTACAGCATTGTTTAAGCAGTGGTCACACATACAACAGAATAGTAATTTTTAGTATCTCCACTCACTGTACAATACTCTGTTGATAGGCATATCGAGTTAATAAATAGGTAAGATATGAGAAGCAGGGAGAAGTAGTTCTGATCTTTAGGGCAAGGAAAAATAGGATTTTCTTTTCAGAAATGTAAAAAAAAAAAAAAAAAAAAAAAGTACTACTGCAAAAATTAAAGAAAAAGGATAATGATGGGATGTTCTTTAAAACAATTTGCCCTAGTGCTTTTGCATGATTACAAATATCAGACCAAAGATTCTGAAATATAAACTCATGGCAGCTAAAGTCATGAAGGGCAGGATGTCATCGAGCAAGTCCCAGCTGGTCATGTATTCCCCCACATTTTTTTCATGTCAGCATCAGTACTCATGAGTTACATACAGCAGTATAATAAAGTTACTAGCCTAAAAGCTAGTTATTACATGCTCACATAAGTGCTAGGATCAAAGCAAAGGATGGGACAGGAAAGAAAGGCTAAACTGGAATTTAAAGCAACATATTACTGAGGAAACAGTCCTTCAGTGTAACATTACAAAACTGAAGTTTTATAAAACCTTTATTAGTGTCCAAAGTAGTACTGTGCAAGTTGTTTATGACCCTTGAGATAAACTGTTGACAAAGAAATATCACTACTTGTAGAAGTGAAATTGCTTGAAATTTATAAAAAAACAGATAAGTATTATGACAAATATATAGAAATTTTACTTACTGCATATTGTATCATGAATATACCAGATTAATTATTTTTAGATTACTATGAAAACACAGCAACTTAATTCTTACAGTACCTCTGATTAACTTGCATCTCAAGTTGTTGTATTTTTTCCAAAAGCCCTTTTTCAGCAGCTTCCCTCTGTAATTCAAACTCTTTACAAGCAGTTTGTACTGCATCCTCTTTTTCACATTTGAGCTTCTGAATGAGTAACTGCCTGTCTTGTTCTTGGTTAGATACTAACAGTTCTTTCTCTTCCTCAAGCTTATGGATAATAGCTTCATATTTTTCCTGCTGCTCACAGAGAGCTATTTTTTCTGTTTTTGCCTTTTCTAGGGCACTCACTTCCAACTCTAACTTACTTTGCAGTTCTGTTATTTGCTCTGAAAGTCTTTTTTCTGTTTCAGAAGTTTTTTGATGCAAATGTGTTACTTTGTTTAATTCAGTTCTAAGTAATTTTGACTCTTCTTCGTGTCTGTCCACTAGCTCAGAAATGCACTGATCTTTTTCAATTGTCATTAGAGTTCTTAGTTCTGATAAGCCCACTTGATATTCCTCATTATTAACTTGTATCTTACTGTTTAATTTATCTATCTCCTTTCTTAAATTTTCTGTTTCTTTATCAATCAGCGATTTTAAAGTCTCTTGTTGTTGATTTCTGCTTTCTTCCAAAAGCAGCTTCATCTCATCAGTTTCTGCCTCTTTCAGTGCAAGTTCAACTTCTAACTTGCACCTCAAATCAGACAGATCTGAAAGTTTCAGTTTTAACTCTTCTACCTGTTGTTGTTTCTCTTGGACAACTGCTGCATGAGATTCCTGCATTTGTTCAAGTCTGTGCTGGTTCTCTCTTTTTAACTTATCTAGAGAGTCCTTATGCTCAGCTATTACCTTCTCAAATTCCTGTAAATGTCTGGCTTGCAGGTTATTTTCCAGTTCTTTTAAATGGCTTTGCTCTAAATTCTGGAGTTCTGCCCTCAAGTGCTGTAGTTTTTCATCACTTTCAACATGAAGTTTTTTCAAGTCTTCAAGTACTATTTCACGTGACTGCCTAAGTTCTTTAATTTCACAATTTTGTGTCTGCATTTGGCATTCCAATTCAAGTAATTTCTGATCTTTTTCATTCTGAAGGCAAACAACAGCTTCTTTTTCATTTTTCACCATTGCAAATTCATTATTCTTATTCTGAAGAACTTCTTCAAGGCCTAATAAGTCACTTTTTAACTTTTTGATCTTTTTTTCATTTTCTTCACCATCTTCCAGTAATTTATTCACTTTAGTTTCATATTCACTTTTCAAAGACTGCAATTCCTGTTGATGTTTATCTTCTAGTGTTTTTTCAAGTGAAAGTTTTATGTTTTCAATAACATTTACTATTTCTAATGAAGTGCATTTTAAAGAGTTAGAAAAGTCACACTGTTCTTTTTGTACAAGTGTTCTAAAGTGGCCTAGATCTTCTTTTATATCTCTTAAATGTACCTTTGAATCTTGAGCAATCATCCTATACTTCTCCATGCAAACACTGAGAGAGGCATTTTCTACTGAAACGTTCTTTACACAAGAACTTGTATCTTGCATACGTCTACTATCTATTGCATTGATAACTGAAGAATAAAGAGATTCCACCATCATTTCTGGACTTTGTGGATCACTTATTACATTAGGAGACACTGGATTTTCCTCTATTACAAATTCATTCACTGCTGACATGAAATCAGATTCTGGACTTTCTGCCAAGGAATCCAAGTCTAATGATCCTTGCTTAAGAGCTTGCTCCAAGTTTGGATGGGCAATTGTTTCAAAATCAAATGTATGAGCATCAATGCTGTCAGGAGATAATTCCTCTAATGCAGCCGGAGGACACACAGGAGGACACAAGGGACCCTGAAGACTGAGTGACGGAGGAGTTCTAGAAGAGGTAGCAAGTGTGGTTCCTGTTGTACTTTCCATCCTTGGTGTAGTAGCAGATTGTGGTGATGCTTGACTATTGGAGGCCTACAAGTTGTAAAATATAGAATAAGTATGTAACGAAGTGACTGGTAAAGGTGTCAGCATTTGAAGTAGTTTTAAAATTATCTATAAATTTTAGAGATATTATTATAATATAGATATAATTATATTTTATTGATATAATTATCTATTATAGACAAAATTATCTATTAAATTATAAATAAAAGTTAACCTTATTAACCATAATTGTCCCAAACTTTTAACTTTTTCCTCAATGAAATTTTAACTATTTTCAAGCAAGTTTTATGAAAGGGACTATATGCAAGTATTAAGTATAAATTACACAGTTTATTCCAAAGGACTGAAGTGTAAATTCAGATGATTAAAAAAAAGTAACATACCAGTCAGAAATAGACAGTCTTTCTTTTCTGGCACAGTTAAAATGTTTTTCTTGATAATAGGTGTTGGCAAAATATTTTTTTTTTTTACTGTGATTGTTTAATATTGTTAAAAATCAGTGTAATTCTGAAGTCAGTATTAATATGAATATTACAAAACAGTCTCAAGAAAGGTCTTAATGCAACAAATCTGTTTTCTACCAATATGGTCATCAAGAACATGCATATAAACTGTTCTTCTGGTTCGGAAATGTTGAAAAACTAAGCAATGGGGATCAATAGCAGTGCGGACAGTGTACAGAGACAGATAGCAGAACAAAAAAAGCACAAACTAAGAGTTTGATTAACGATCCAAATTAAATGAGTAACAGTACTATGTAAAACAGTACAAAGATTACATAAACTTCTCCACCTTCACAAAACTATTCTAGGAAAAAACATAAATCTTAAACTTCAGCAAGTGCAGAATACATTCACATCAGCTGAATGCTGAAATTAAAAAAGAGCTACATACAGGTCTCACTTTCCACCCCTAACAGCTTGTTATAGAATGGATAAGAAAAAAAAAAAACATCTCTCCCTCCAGGAAAATAATGGTGAAATACATGCAGTTTAAATACATAATAAGTACCTACGATAGAGATGGAGATATGGAAGTAAGATCATTAGGACCACAAACTGGAGATCTGTTGGGTTTATGGAATGGAACAGTGCTTTTAAGACTGTAGGTCAACCATTACTTTGTTTTTCTGTCCTTCATCTGTGAAAGACTTGTTTGATTTTATCTCCTTGCAGAATCTGACCACCAAAAAAAACTTAACTGTTCCTGAGTTTACTGCAAAAACTTTGAACAAAGTACCTAAAGTTTTCAGTTTCAAAGCCCTGAAGAGCTTTCAGAACGGTGATCTGCTCTGAAGACACAATCTCCTTCAGCTGACAATCATGATGATCGTGCTCTGGCCACTCTGTTTTCCAGACCATACATATTGCCCCTATACGTTTCTTGAGCCCCTACTCTCCTCTAGTACATTATTTTTTATGAAAGGAATTTTTGCTATCCATTGAACTCAATTACTTTATTCGTACGAGAATAAAGTAAGTTAGTGGAACAATAAACAGTCAGGAAAAACACTGTGGAAAAAAAAAAGTAGCAGTAGCAGCAGTGACACATATGACAGATAACAGATTGGTGTTGTACAGATAGCTAACTTCTGTTTTCTTTAGTTTTCACAAATTGGTGCTATGCAAAAAGTATCCTATCCTTCTCTGTCCAAAATACGTGCTTGCAAAATATGTGGGGACAGAGTGTGACTAACAGAATGCTGAACTGAGATTTAGGAGCTTATTTCTACCTCTAACACTCATCCATCCATACAAAATATTGTAAGGGAAAGAAAGGAAAATTATAGGGAAATGCTGTTTTGATAAAGGTAATATTAGTTCATGCTTAAATATGTTCCTCTTGCATTAAATATCAGCTTGTTATTTGTTTAAGAGAACTTAGAAAATGTTGAAGGACATGCATAATATGCTTTGATAAGTGCCTAATCTTGAAGCACATGCTTTAAACGACAAACATTTAATATTGATAAACCAGATCTTTAATAGTAACACAAGATAGTATCACAGATGTTAATAAGCACATAAAAACACTTTAAAGACTGAATATGAGGCAGTCATACAGAGAGGCACACACAAAGGAAAGATGTTATGTATATCTGACGATATCAGAAGGTAAGAGTATAAGGTCATAGTTTGCTAAGGAAAAAGGACCATCCCTGTGTGCTGCAACTCTCCACTGACTGTGGCTCCCTCCCAGCAAGGGACAATAATGAACTGCATAGTTCTGCAGTGGCAGACTGTTTCCTGTTGCCTTTTTTCCTGAGAACCTGGTGCCTGGCTTGCCTGCCTCCATATGTGCAATCTACAGGCAGCAATATATGCATGTATCATATTTTGTAATTCTTGTGATCACAAAGAAAAGGAGTCAAAAGGAGCAGAGATAATAGCCAATTTCTGAACCGCTGCTGCCTTGCATGCTTTGTTCTAGTTACGTTACTGTGGTTAAGTGAGAGCCAGGGAAGGGAGAAATTCTTTGCAGGATTATGAATAGTGCTGGATTTCGAATTTGACTATAACAAATGGTATTCATAATCGCATTTGAAAAGCCAACTTCTCTTACAAGGGAAACTTGTAATGCCACAGGATTGCACGCATTAATTACCTACTAACAGCGGAGAAAACACCTTAATCATCTTACATTACTCCCACGCCACTAACTTTCCCTTGGATATCTTTAGACCAATCACTGATCTGCTTAAACTTTGTCTCTGTTATGAAATGAGAGGGTACAGCACTTGCTTTGCTGTGAGATCACTAAAACACAGAATAAGCAGAAAGTATTAAAAAGGAAAACAAATTCCACAAAAATCACAAATTAAATATGAAGTTACTGTTCTTTATCTACTCCGGTATAATTCTAAAGTCAGGTAAAGAAGTATATTATGATTAATGTCCTGCGAACCAGAAAGTTCAAGTTAAGAGTTAAGCTATGCTAAAAATTCCTCAGTACAGGATGCTGGATGAGCCAGCTCTGTGGCTGTATAGGCACCAAGTTCTCCATCTCCTGCCTGACTTTCCTCATTTCTCCACAGCCTTAGCTTTCTTCTCCTTCCCAAAGTAGCTACACAAAAACAAAACAAGAAGCACAACCAACATCACCACCCTGCTTGCCTCTCCCACAAAATCCAGAGAATCAGATCTCTGCTACCAACAGGATGGGAAGGGAGGTTGGGGCCAAAGAGCTACCTGGGCAGCTACAGCAGCCACGTTCTGCTATATCAGCAAAGCTTCAAGTCTGTACACCCCTTTCCAACTCTGTGACAAGACTGAGCAGACTTGAGTAAAAAGTGTTTTTAAAAAAAATGTACCTCCTACACCAGCTATGGAAGTAGTGCAGAGAAGAACAACTAATTTCTTGTTATTACTTGATGAAAGAAGAACATCTTTGAGGAGAAAAACCTTTCCAGCCTTTCCTATTTGGCTCAATTCAAAAAAATCTCAAATAAATCACTGAGATGACATATGGAGACGGTCATTTTTAGCTGACATGATGAGTGGCCAAGCTCTGTACAATGTAATTTACAAAAAGAGACAATTATCAAAAGCTGTCTAAGTATCTGACATTTCAGAGTCGGCCAAAAACCCTAACTGGTCAAAACACAACAAAAGAGAAGAGGGTAAAGAAGAGATTCTCCTGATTTGGCATATGTAGCTTGCTTTTTTTTTTTTTTCTTTTTTTTAATGTGAAGCCAGATTTCAGTAAAGATATCCAAGAAATCAAATTTCTCAGATAAACATGTCTGAACCATTTTTAGATGGACTTTCAAAGCATTAAGATGGGAGAAGTCCCAAACTGAACAAGACATATTTCCTGTTACATGTTCCATTATTATTTCAAAGGAACCTGGGCAATCCAAACTCTGCATCCCTCAAAGTGTCAGGTTTCTCACATACGCGCACACACACACACACACAGGAAGTAGAAACATTAAATGGAACTCAATCCACACATTTTGAAAAACATTTTTTTTTTGTAGAGGTTGTTAAAACAACATTCTACTTCTTTGGCATCTTAATAAAGAAAAATAAATACCTTTTGTTCATTCAGCAGGTCTGTAATGGTTTGCGACATTTCATCCAAACTCTGTGCTGCTTTTACCAGGTTATGTAGAGCATGTACATGCTGGTGAAGAGGTTCAAAGTCACAAAGTATGGGAACCCTTAAAGACAGTATAGGATTATTTTTTCCCCAACATTATAATACCTAATACTCATATATATTAAATTGCTATGTGTATGTTCCAAAAAGACTAGCCTTCTCATCGTGTAAAGTTTATCCTTTATCTTCTTCATTGCATCTGTTTTACAAGGAACAACCGCCCCCTGTCAAAACACCTGGTATTTGTATTTTTAATTAAAGAACTTCAGCACTTTTAAGGAGTACATTATGATTTAATACATAACCACAATAATGGAGAAGTAATATCTAGGAGTCTTTCCTTCTGCAAAAAGTATTTACTGGAATTACCTAGAGTTAGAACAGCAACAGAAGAGTTTTGCTAGCCATTAAATCTGTAATTGAAGCACTTATGTTCACTAATGACTTGATTATTTTCTCCTGGATTCTCATCAGCTTAGCTTCTCTTTTGGAGTAGCTATTAATTCTCTACTATTCTACTTTAATAATAGGTATTCTAAATTAAAAGAAAGATTAATCTGTTGGGGTTGCAATAAAAGTGCTGTGTAACAATCATTCAGCTTTAAATTTTATAACTCTCTAAAAAAGTGATGTTTTCTTGAGAGCCTGTATTTCCAGACTTTCAAACTTGTTTTGCTTAGATTTGCAGCATAATGAAAACAGATTATAATTTGCTGTATTTTGCAATCTCTATTCAAAATAAAGGTAGTAGCATCTACTGCATTTTTCTAGAATTAAGATCTCAATAATTACTTAATCTGAGAAGCTGCAAAGACTGACATACCGTGAGTGAGTAGAAGCAACTCAATAAATTAATGTTGACAGGAAAGGACGCAGCACTGGGCTTCAGACTGTTAGTGGGCCAATTGTTGAGCTTCCTTTTCAGATATTATTTCAAAATACCAAAGACAGGGAGCACTGCTCTAAAGTTTTTAAGGCAGAGTTTACCAAAGGTGCTTGACAGTTATGGCCACTGCAGCTAAAAATCCACTACCATCAACAACACTTCCATCAAATGTAATCCTGAGCACAGAAAACAGGATCCACCTGACATAATCCCACCTCTATTGCCATCAAGTGGAAAGAGATGTCACTACAGTGGGACCAGATTGGTTTCCGATTGATCTTCTGACAACAGCAAGGCAAAGTTATCCCTGAACTCAGTTGGAATTTGTCCATAAATGCTCTAAGATGTTCATAAACCTGTAAATCCAGTAAGCCTCAGCAATATGGCATAGCAGCTGGCATTTTAACTGCAAATCACTTAGGAGCAAGACTAAGAGCATAACCAGAGAAGTTAAGCAAGTTAAATCACCTGTATCATCATGATCTAGACTACATCCACTGTTCTGCACACTAAACTCACCATACTTAGCGTTAATGCCAGCAACCATAATATCAAAAGGATTGCCAGCAACCCTGGAATCAACAACTGAACACCATACGGAATGTGGCAAATAAGAAACTTGGCTCCTGCAGGGTCTAGCAGAGAGAGACAGGTTGACACTAGTGGCAAATTTGGAAGCTGACAGGGGACTATCAGTGGATTCTGATTTACTTTATTCTTTATAGTCCTGGGGCTATAAAATGAAAGCTGATCCAATCTAACTGCAGATTCCCTCCAGCTCAAGAGCAACAGATTCAAGCTGCACCTGACAGTGCTAAAACAGATGGAAAGATTTTCTCCTAAAACAGGACTTTGCTCCCTCATATTTCTTGCTACTTATCTGGTTTGTATTTCTCATTTCTACAGGCTGAAGACGTAAGAATTTGCAAGTTCACTGACAGCTTTCCCAGAAAGACATCTCCAAGTCAAGATCAGGAACTGTCAACTCACTTGCCTGTGATAAGAAATTGTAGCTTTCCTCTGTATGTGTGCACACCTATCTCATCACAGGAGCTAAGAAACATACAAATAGACCTTTTGCTTGAAATGATGACTTCCCCTAGACAGCAGAGACTTAGAGAATCCATCTTTCAGCACCATAAGTCTGACAAAGGAGGAGCAATAATTGAATACAAGCATTCTCTATTATATCATGTTGAGCTAATGAAATATATTTTATTTGCCTCAGAATGCCACTAACAATTCTGATCTGACAAAGAAACAAGAGGTTATTTCAGTCTAAAACTGACAAGAGTTTTTGGTTTTAGCTGGAAGGCAGTTCAGAGGAAAATTCTGAAGGCCCAACATCCTTTACATCTCAATACTGAATACACTGGAAATATGTGTGTTCAAATCATCTGACCTTAAGCACACCAAGCCCAAAGGTATCATAAGTATCTAGAGTAAGTCAGTAGAGAGTATTGTTTATGATACCACTTCAGAAAGTATCTTTGTTGCTTTCTTATGTGCAATGACAGGGTTGAAAGGGCAGGTGCTGGACAGAAAGGGAAGCAAATTCCATACCACAAAATTAAAAAGGTGATTTACCTGAGTAATGGTTGCACTTCTGAAGGACAAAAAGACTGCAGAAACTGCAAGTCACTTAATGAGATATCTGGAAGCTCACTGTCAAACCTGCGAGGTTTCCGTGTCTGTACAAAAGAAAATATTTTGCACGTAGCTGTAAAGTCAAGGTGACTAAGAAAGGGTTTTAAAAATATCTTTAATTCATTAAACAGAAGTTGCAGTTAAACTCTCATCTCTCTTGAAAGATTTTTTCCTCCTTTTAAATCTCAATAAAAAATATTAAAATCCATTTATATTTTTAGTCATTAGGTCTGCCAATAATGCCTCTAGTAGCTCTATTTCTTTCTCATTACCAAGCTTCCTTTGCTACATCAAAAGAGATGTGATTGAAGCTTATTTAGTGTGTTAATAAACAGATAAGTATTTTGTTCAGTATTTAAAATTCTAAAATCAAATTTCAACAGTTAAAAATACTAAAATAGCAATATTTCTTTTCCTCACACAAATCCTTTCAAAAACACTGCAAAAGAGAACCTGAAGAGGTTAAACAAGGTAGGCAAAGAGAGGCCATATCAGAATCAAGGAGAGATGCTATTTGAATTAAACAAACTGTGTCAAATCAAAGTTAATGGATAATGTTTGATTACAGCTATAGTTTTTCAACCTTTCACATTAGCTGCCACTCACATCAGACAGAGATGAAAAATGTTCCACTCATGCAATGATTATAAGAAATTATAGGAAAATATGGAAATCTTACTTCCCTTTACTACTTAATTTTATGGGTTAGACAATCAGATTATCCTTCTGGGCCTCTTTTCCAGTGATCTAATTTTTTGTTCAGTACTAGAGACTCCTTATTAAAAGCAGTATCAAGTCCGCATTTCCTCTCCTATCACACAGCAAGATATGAACCAATGTTAATACAGGTCACTTTACAGAGCAAATAATTCTAGCTCCTAGCTGTTTTACCTGTGCCAGAGTAGCATGACAGGCACGTGGCTTGAATTAAACTTATTTTTCTAAAATTTACAAATCTACAGTTTATAAGAAGCAGTAAAGAATATAAAAAGACATTGAGTACGTACGCAAAAGGATGGAGGCCAGGAGTCAAGTCCTCTAAACAAACGATTCCGTAAAAAAGACTTCCCTGTGCAAAGGAAAATCAGCTAGATTAGAATAGATATTAGAATATTCTAGTAGAATATTTGAATAAATAAATGCAACATTCAAACAATGCCTCAACGGAAAGTAATTCAGCTACTGCAGTTAAACAGTTAAACTAGATTTTAGAGTGTTACTAAACATGTCATTCTTGACTAAAAAAAAAAAAAAAAAAAAAAAAAGGGCAAGTGAGCATAGAACTTTAACCAAAAAAAGACTGTGAAAGAACTTTCCCACCTATCAAGCCTTCTTTTTAATAACATTCACTTCCACCACAAAAACATAGCTATTTTCAATTTTTCTTCTTTGCAGTTCTGCTAACTCTTTTCCAGTGTCTCCTAATACTCTTCTGCTCAATTCTCTTATTTTAATATTTTTTAATTTGAAACACACGTTGTAGACTTTAGAGGAAAAAGAACAAGATTTATTTCTAACTTCAGTCTTTATTTTATTTTTACCTTCAGTCAGCTTTTCAGACATAGCTTTTCATTTTCTTTTTGTTTTAAGGAATTAGAGGTATCTATTCCAGTATTCCAACACTTTCAAAAGTGTTACTTAAAAGAACAGCAACGATCACAGAACATATTTAAGCAGAAACTGTCCTCAAGTACAATAACTCTGAAGTCTTATCTATCAGAAGCATTAGAGTTTTCATGCATTTCAGATAAATGCATGGGAAAAAAGTACAAATTTGACAGCAGCATGACTTAAAAAAATAAATCAAAGTTGTTATTGATTTTACAGAAAATACTTACTGAACAGTTTACCAAAAGATTCCCTTTTTGCCTTTTCAGCTTCATACAGATGTTTCCCATCTTTTATTAAAGCTCCTGCCCACTACAGAAGACAAAATATACATACTTAGTTGATAATTTCTACAGCAATAAAGGCTTAGTCTCAAAAAGTTTCTTTCTTACCTCTCTGTAGTGTTTTATGAACATTTTTCTCCTTACAACCTCAACAACAGCTAGACAGTACATTTGAGGAACAGTACTGAGAGCTTCTACAACCTTGACCCTTTCCAAGAGCTCTGTTACAAGACGAAGCAAAGCTTGCAGTTTCTCTCCATCTTGGTCAGCATGAAGCATTACAAAACAACACCACCTATAAAAAGTAGGTTACACATTAGAATATAAGAACTTAGCCAGCCCTTCTATATTTACATTTCACTATCATTATCAGCACACCTTAATCAACTGAACAATGTCATTGTTTTACATGGTACAGCAACAATGTATTTGGAAATGCCAAGTAATTCAGAATTCAATAGTTGCCCTACAGTTCCCTCTTAACGTCTCCTGGAAAGAAGTCTAGTTAGTGCTCAGAAATGAATGTTACCACTACATGAGTTTTGCTTTTGATGAGTGATGCTCTTAGCATTCACAGCCTTAGGTGGTGTGATATTACAAACTTCTCCATATATGGATAAAAAAAAACTGCCACGTCAAGAGTGCAAAAGAGACATTATTGTTTATTGATAAGTCTTAAAAGTACTTACTGAAAAGAATTATCAAGAAGAAGTATTAAGAGTGTGGTTACTATCACAGAAACCAGAAGATAAATAAAGAATAAATTGTCACTATTTACTCCCTAACTACACATAACAGAATACATACAAATTCCCATTTTGAAAAATTGAATCTTCCATAGTCTTGTAAAAAACAGATATTTTTTATCTTGATCATTAGACTAATTTAAAGCACAAACACCAAAATAATTACATCACAAAACAGATACTTAAAAAGGAATATATTGGTGAATATGAGGGGAAAAATCATATAAGATTTATTGCCAACAAAAGTTGTAAGGTGCATTTTAGGTATGCCTAAGTTTAAAAAAAATATATATATATATATATAGTTAAGTGTAGGAACTTACTCTTACACAAAAGACAGAAATTTATATAGATTTAAAAAGAAGTTGGACTTTCACAGAAAAACAACTTCATCAGCAATTAAACATGAGGACTGCTTCTTGACCAGGTAAGTTAAGCTATATGCAAATTTGCTCGTGAAGAAATATCCTTATGTCCTTTCATTATTGTTATACCTATGACTATTTGCTACTAAGGTAATTTAGATAAGATACTGAAGCTGATACTGAAGATAAATTGGCTTGGCCTTACATTTCTGCTTTACCTCCTCCTGCATCTTGTACCTGCCTTGTCTCTAAAAACTGTAAACTTCCCAAGGAGACGAAATACTATTCTATGGTTATCTAACATTTAATAGGGTCACAATGTGGCCTAATTATTAGATAACAGGGTAAACAATATTTTTTCCAGGAAATTAACCATTAAGTTTTTTCCATGCATCTGACACAACAGATTAACTAAAGTTTAAGGATTAGATACAGAAAAAAAGAAAAGTCCTTCATTTCCCATGAAATAATACAAACTACTTCTTACCATCCATGTCATACAAAAACAATGAGGACATGAACAGCTTTTATTTTTGCTGTCACTTTCAGTTTTGCTAGATATAACAATTCTCATAAACTGTAAGAAAGCCACAAAATACTGACTTTTTTTCTGCTTTCGTATGATCTGGTATTTTAAATTTTAAATAAAAGTGGTAGCTTGTGAGGCTGACGTGTGGAGAAGGGGAGATGCAGGCTCCTGAATATTGTTTTATTGATGTGAAGAGTGTTAAAACTGTAGAAGAAATTTCTGCTTCGTTTCACACTTAAGCTGCATAATTCAGTTTCTGGAGTTCATTTTATTTTCCTTTACATTAAAAAAGAAAATGTGTACATCGCTAAAGTTTTCCTCATGGCTCTTTTGTTTAAAAGCTCTCAACTCAAGTGGAATTTGCAATATAAAGTTGAAAAGTTGCAACTTACTTTAGTCTAACTTGTAGATTATTTGCAAGCTCCTGTTTAGCAGTGGTACATTTCTGCTTAATATCCAATAGTTTTCTATGATTAGTTAACATAATCATCAGTTGATTTGCATGACTCAAACACAAATCAGGCAGCACAGATGGATCTTTCAAGTTTTCAGCTCTCTTCTGATTAGCCAAAAATCCCTAGAGGACAAGAGACATTTGTTACACAAGCTTTATGTCAAGCAAAAAGCACTGAATCCTTTAGATATTCCATGTTCATATGATTAAGTAGTCCATCTCTTCTGTAAAAATGGGAGATGTTTTAATAAAACTTCCTTTAAATATTCTGGAATGCTACATATAGTCAAGTATCAAAGTTACTTTTCTTATCCTTAATCTATTCTAGATTAGAAAAGAAGAGCATGCCTGCTCAGTAAAAGGGAAGAATTGGCAACAGGCAAACTACATCAGCATGGATAGAGCTACAGGACAGCTAAGTAATACTACCAAGAAAGAGGATTAGGGACTGGAGAAGCTCACCAACTGACTGGATGTTTTATTTGATCCTGGAATTAGTCCAGGGTCAGAAAAAGACAGCACGCTAAAAGTAAACCAGCAAATTAGTCCTGAACACAGTCTGTCACACAAACATGCCATCCTGGCATGATACCAGGCTTGTGCATCATTTTTGCCTTCCATTAGAGACTTTCTCCTTTTGTTTCTGCCTTACATTTAATGAGCCTGGATGAACCAGCAGACACAGATTCGTGACAATTAGTTTGCAGGAACACAAAGCAGACAAAAAGTTGTCTGCTCTTCAAAGTACGAAAAACACGTGTCAAACCTTTGCAGCAACTAGACTGAAGGCAAGAACAAGCTAGAAAGTTGTATTACATAAAAATAAAATTATAAATTACATAAAATTATATTAACTATATAAATTACATAAAATTGTTCTTGCCACACATTCCCTCTACCATGCCATACACAGATACTTGTTTTCTTCCAAAAGATAAATATATTTTAGTCTCTTCATATGTTATAATGAACAGAAATAAGCATGAATAATAAAACGGAGTGTTACATCACTTCACAACTCTGAAGTGAACTAGAATTGTTTTTGCTTTACCATATTTTAACTGATTGCTACTCACTCTGAAAAAAATTCTAAAAAGTGTCTCAAATCGGTAGTTTTATATTGTTGTTTTATATTAATTGGCTGAAGAGTTAAATCTTTTTCCATATTTATACCCAAGGGAACCTTGATAGAAATAATTATAAAAATATACAGCTTAATAAGCAGTTGACATCTCTGGACGTAATGCATTTACTCTTATTTCAAGTCTACGATATTACACATTAAGGGTTTTTTTTTTACTTTGCTTTTTTTGAAAGTATATACATGCATATTTGCATTTAGAATAATCACACACAAAAATATATATGAAATGACAAGGAAAGTAAACTCTGTGAAATATTTAAGATCCAGCACTGTCTATCACCAACTATAATATTTTGGGCTGTCTAATGCAATAGAATGAATATTTAAACAAATACCTGATAGTTACACACTGAAAATAAGAATATAAGATATAGCAAATCCCAAGTTTTAAATTTTAACGAGTATTTTTGAAATCAAAATCTTCTACAGCATACATACATCTATAAATCCATCATCCATATATGTATTACCTGAGCAAGTTCTTTTTGTTCATTTACCAGTCTGCTGCAGCTTGCTATCATCTGGTCCAATGCATAGAGCCTATCCTCAAGACCTTTAATAGCCTTCATGTTCTGATTATCTAGTTTGGCGATAGTTTGCCGACATTCTGCCAAAAAGGGTTGGATTATCCTTGGATCAAGCTAAAAGAAGAAGAAAAAAAAGGAAAAAAAAGGTACATTCTTCTTTTTTAAGCAGAATACCTGATATTGCACATGTATCAGGTTGAAATTCATTTTTAAAGTTCAACAAGCAAGTTTTTATTAGCACTGAAAGCCTACTTAGCCTACTGAAAGAACAATATAAATTTTTATAGACTTAATACTTTTCCAGTATAGTTGTGTAGTTTCTCATACTATCTTTACTAGAATTTTCATGTGAATACTATGTATGTTTACATGTTTCCTCCGTTTCAAAATTCTGTTTTAAAGAGTCTCTAGATTTTATATTATGACCTGAATTTCTTTAAAGTCTTCTGGATGAGCAGAGCATGCAATCAAATTCTTGAAATCAGAAAAATAAAACATGGGAGTGAGAAAAGAAGGATGTTGTTAAAGCAAATGAAGTCAGTCTCCACTTGTCTTAATGGAAAGCGTAACAGAAAGCCGAGTGAAAAAAAATACAAGACCTATTAGTCTCTCTCTAGAGAATACTTTTAATTGATGGCTCCTTAGATAAGCAGAGCAGTTCTAGACAACTGGAAAACAAGCTATAGAAAGATATGGTTGCTATATATTTTGCTAACATTTTTGCTATTACATTTTTTTTAAATTAAAAGTTTATTTTATCATTCCATTACAGCCCATTATTTAGAAAAGATAAATTTGGAATATTAAAAGGCAATATTAAAATCAACCACTATTAATAAATTATTGCCTTCATTTATTTAGTTAAGGAGGAAAACAATAAAAAAAAAAAAAAAGAAGAGAGGTAATTGAAATAGGATAGAGTTTAATTTAAATATGAAACAAGTTACTTAGGAACATAGAGTCATTAGGTATGAGCAGGAGATGAACACATTTATCCCAAATGGCTTCTGAATACCATCTGTTATGTGAAAACCTGGTGAAAAAGATACTGCCCTGCGGGGCCATACAGAACTGTCAAAATCCTGTCTCTTTTGTCACCATGGAACATTTCTACCATTTCACTTAAACCACGGAACACACAAACTAAACCTCAAAGAATCAAGAATCCCTAATGCTAATGTGAATAAAAACATCATTTTCTCTAACTGTATCAAAGTTTTCTTTCATCACTTTTTAATTCTGGAAATATGTTATTAAATATAAAAAGTGGAGAAACATCACAAGTTAAAGAGCAGCTACCAACATTAGGTCTTTCACGTGTTTCAAGTTTGTGCGTGGGGAAGCGTTAAACACTGGTAATAAATCCAGGATAAATAAATTGACAAGGTACTTCAAGGCTTTCTTAAAACTGAGATGCAAGGGCTAAGTTTGAGCATGTGATGAACAGTAAACTGTCTCAAGTAAACTGTCTTCAAGAACCAGTGATTAACACCATTTCTGGGATTCATCCAGGCAGCTCTAATATAGATTCATTTTCACTGACATTCTCTTCAGGATTATATGTCTGTTGTGTCAACTTGACCTGTTTCTTGCATGGGAAAATAAAGAACATATCGGTGCAGGGAGGTTTTTTTTTTTTTTTTTTTTTTTTAAATAATAAAAAGCAACTAGAGAAAACTTATTCTTCTGCTTGGCAGTTTATTCCCTTTATCCACTCTTATTCATATATCATTCTTATCCATGTATTTGACTTAATCACATCAGTATCTCTACTCACTGGTTGATAATAATTGTTCTCCTTGTCCTCAAAACCCTTTTCTTTTTCTATTCTTCTATTTAAGTATCTATAGCAATATGTGGATTTCAAAGACACCTCGGGTTAGCTCCCATTCCCTACTACCTATGCTGCAGCCTCGCTTTCTGCGAGCAGGAGCTTCATTTTGTAGAATCACTTAAAGATGAGAAGATCCATAATCCTAGCAGCACAGAAAATACTTAAATGCCTTCTTAAGGAGGAACTTTTTGTCATTGTTGTTGAGGGGGATACAGAGGGGATGAGGGGTGCAGACAGGGAACAAAACAGATCAATACTGATTAGCTGCCTGCAGTATCATCTAACTGAATTAGAGAATTTACCTCACACCTGTTTGATAACACCAACATTTCACTTTAATAGGAGGAACCAGAATTTTTTTTTCTCCACAAAAAGCAACTCAAGTTGTAAAACAATTACAGTAGCTGAGACCATGTTTCTGACTGGTCTCGAAACAAGGACAGGAAAGCACATACAACATATCTTCTCTAAAATGGGTGACATATGCCAGAGATTACAAATTGATCAAAAAAAGATACAAGTATTTAACTTAAACAAAAACCCTTTGACTTTCTATATTTGTATCTTTAGAACCACAGAATAATACATGAAGTAACTGTGTAACACTTGCCTCTTAAAATATGTATTTTCAGAGTTACATTGTCCCTGATTACCAATATGCACACAGGGAATGTATTCTCTCCCAGACTGAACCACTGCATTAGTCAATGTGGTTTTAGACTGGCAGAAATCACCATGGGGTGCCACAAATGAACAAGGCAGAGGATCATCTCAGGCCTCAGGGGTTAGGAACCCTTCATTTACTATCTTGAATGCTGCTGTTTTTACTAAGGAGATCCTCACCTTCTAAAGCCCACTTACTCATCAAGCCTTTTCTCCACTACTAGAATTGAGTCCTGCCCAAGATTCTGATTTGCCTCAATATTTAGTTCAACTGGGAACTACTACTGAAGTGGAAACAACAAAAATCAACATAGGAAGCTGACTATTTGTTGATACTGTCCACATCAGGATGCCTGTATAGGATTGGAGTCTTAGAAATGACAACAGTAGGACTGTCTTAACATGGAAATAAACTGCTCAAGACAAAAATTGTATTCTCATTTCAAGAATTAGATGGTAGTAAAATAGAATTAAAAAAATGCAAAACTGGGTTAAACAGTTTTCAGTATAAGCAACAGCTTAAACTATAAACCATCAAGAAAGCAAGGAATCACAAAGGAAAAGTAGCACTTTAAAACTATATATTATATATAATGGTCAAAATAGAAGTCATTCAGAAACAAAAGTGAATAAGACTGCTAGCTACAGAAATATGAACTAGCGTGTTGGGTTCTTCCAAATCTGCTGCAACAGTTTGTACTTATTTTTAAAAAAGTATGCATATGTTATAATACAGTACTTAAAACTATCACAGTTAAAATAATCTAACCACTCTGTCCTGTATTTAATAAAAATTTCATCATCTTTAACACAGAAATAACATTAACTTTGGTCCTGGAAAAAATTTAGAAGGAAATTATACCTGTAGTGAAACTAAGTGGAAACAAAGAACAGATCTGACTTTAAAAGCTACAAAAAGAACAGCTTCCTTTTTTCCAGTCATAAAAAGATGGTGAGAAACAAGCAAGATGATGAGCATTCACTGGGAAATAATTTAAGTTTATTAAAAATCTAATTCTTAAAACTCAAGAACTCAAAATACTTTTCTGCACTCCCTGTTTTGCTCTACATTTGCAAAGTCAGCAGAGAAACAAGTTATAGAAAGGCAAGACTCTTCAAAAGTTTTGGCATTTGGGAAATAAACAGCAACTTTCCATGGGAAATTCTCAACACACAACGTGAATTTAAGAAATGTTAACTTACCCTGCTCATAGAATCAAAACATTTTCTGACCAATGATTCAACATCATTAGGCCTATCTTGAACATTTATCCAGTCTAACAGCGACACATTGAAGGAAGGCTGATCATCGTCTCTCAGTTCTACTGATGTTTCACTGTCCCGGACAGTAGCATTTTGACTGGATTCCTTATCTTCTTTTGCATTTTCAGCATCTGTGCCATCCAAAGTCGACTTTTCGACTGACTTGCAAAATGAGGCTAACATTGATTTATTGTTCATTTTAGATAAATCAGAATAAAGCACCAGTTCTGCAGATTTCTCATCCTCAGTTTCTTCACTTTCTGCCCCTCCACGCTCAGCTGAAGAATCCAGTCTTCCTAAACACTCTCTGTAACTATGTCTTGTTAGGCACTCCAGCAGGGGTATCTTGGCCATCACAGACACAGCTGAACCCAAGCTTTTTTAAAAAGGGTAAAAATGAAAAATCATCAGTATGCAGAATCTAGTATTACATAATAGTCTAGATGCAAGCCACTTGTGAAGTACTATTTTCATCTTTTAAAATCTGAAATGTCCTTAGTAACCTATACACACTTTTGTATTAAAATTTACATGAATTAAATAATTACATTTTCAAAAATACTATAGCCAGTAGCACCATCCTTAGAGGAAGACTAAAGAAGTTACTAAAATGTCAGCTTTCTTTATAAACACAAGTTGAATCAGAAGTTTAGAAATACTATGTAAAAACAACAAAACAGTTTTATGAAGAGAGGCATGGCAATTTTTTAAAGTACTTTTATGTTTGCATCCTGCATGGGTACCAAAGCTCATTAGCAGTGGGTTGATGTTCTCTGGATGTTAGTTTTGTGGAGTTTGAATAGTTTCTATAAAACTGGTATGTATGGAACAAAAAAGTTCAACTTTTAAGGTAATCCATAGTCATGCTTTATTTCTTTAAGCATCCAACAACAATTTTTATTCTAGTAGGCAAGTTACAGATAGAAAAACCCTGTAATCCTAGTGTTCAGAAAGATATCAAAGGCTTTTTTTGAAGTCATGGCCAGAATTTGTAGGATACAAATACACATACACAAAGATAAATTTTGTCTTATAAATAACTTAAATAAGCTTCATGATTTATTCTCCACACAGATCATCATTCCTAACACGTTTTGGTGAATTAAAAAGTCATTAATTTAGAAGTACAAATATTTATTTAAAATATTCTGTTTAGTGTCTGAATTTATTACCTAGCCATGTCTAGTGTACATTTGGAAGGACTCCATCTCTTAAACAGCTGTTCATTAATGAGCATATCTTTTACATAATTTAATATACGCTTCTGTGTGCTAATGAGTACAAAGAAAAGTGTCACTTAAAAACAACTGCTACAGAGCAAAAAGCTTACTTGGAAAAAAGGAAAAAAAAAACAATAATTGTATGCTTCATTAATTAAAACTAACAGCAGACATACAAAACCCAAAATATATTTTTAAAATAAAGTAACTTTTGAGGTTGAAGTTTAATGGCAAACCTACTGTGTAAGTTTCAACTTGATATCATCTATGGACTGCAAATAGCTTGAATATACACTTTCAAACTTGAAAAGCAACTTTTGGTAAGAGTATGTACAATCTTCTAAATTGGCCATTATGGCAGCCCAGCCTTGGTGCTGAAGATGTTCATCATGTACAAGACCTTCGCAAAAGGAGCAAAGCTTCTTAGCAACTTCATACATTTCCTGCAAGGTGGGGAAAGAAAAAAAAAAAAAAAAGATCAAAATACGTAAACAAATTTAGACAGATTCTTACTCTTATACTGCTATCACAGTGAAGCGAGTTATTTAGAAAAAATGAAATGACAGTGCTAAAACAGGAAGTTTTAGAATATATACTATGCAAGAAACCGTGTAACTTAAAACAAGAATAACCAAACTTCTTTCACTCTTATATAAAATACTAAATGAAAATATATTTCTATACATATATACAAACACACAAAGGGAATTTTTTTTTTCAAAACAGATGAAAGTAGCAATTCCAAAAGAGACCTTGTGCAAATAAACATTGCTAATATAAAAAATTCAGTGCATACATAAATGAAAAATAATGCTTGTACTATTCTGATGGAAGCAGCTGGCAAATGAGGTACATTAGGGAGAAACAAGAGACAAGCAAAAACAAGACAATGAACAGCAGCATCACCCAGCTGAAGGGCAGGTGCATGAGACGCAAAGAGAGATGCACGAGGGTAATGGCAAGGCAGATATAATTGAAATCTTCCAATAATTAATAAACCAGATGCAACAAGATGAGCAGCAGTGAAGAGTGCCCACAAGTCTTCAAGAACATACTCTGAAAACTTGCTATTTCTAAACTACTACGTAAACCTTTTCATTAAACAAGTGGATGACAAAAAGTCTTTACTTATAGCAGTATATAACTGCTATAAACAGGTCAAAACATTATCGCGCAACTGAGCAGAAATAAATCACAGATACGTAAGGCAAGTATTATATCCTATTAGAAGTAAACTAATGCCAGCATCCTATTGCTCTTAACTCTAAAGCTTTAACTACAAATAAAAGTAAAATAATAGCTATTAAGTTCACCATTCAAAGAAAACAGAGACTGGTCCCCAGAGCGGTGTTTATTTCTCAAACATCAAAATTGAAGAACAAAACAAAAGCTAAGTCATACAGCAAATTCCCCAACTCCATACTATGCACTATATTTACAATACACTATATTGTAAATATTCGCCTGAGGATACTTGTATGATAGTACTACTGTATTTCCCTTATCAAGGTAAACAGAAGAAAGCCATCAAATTTTAAAATTATTGAAATACAGTGAGAGATCAGTGTTAAAATTCTAACAATAGATATTACAAAATGCATGTGTTGCTGACTAGATGGTTAGCAGCACACATACATATACAGAAAACCTTAAGAGTCAACAGTGACACCTTACCTTCCCCCAATTAAACCACAAAACTGCAGATCATTTTATTAAAACATTTCAGAATTTATTGATAGAAAGCGAAAGTAGGATTTTTTTAAACCTTCAGGTCTCATAGAATCACAGAATCATAAAATGTGTAAGGTTGGAAGGGACCTCTAGAGATCATCTAGTCCAACCCCCCTGCACACGCAGGGCCACCTAGAGC
>JAWLRI010000838.1:1672380-1697618 GCA_034781795.1 Crypturellus tataupa | reverse complement strand
GAAATCTCTGACCCAATCTTCCTCTACCCTGGGCAAATCTTCCTCTCTCCCGGCTCCTTCTCTTGTCTCTAGGGCTTGGGACTCTACTGGGCTGCCCTTGGTAAACACAGAAGCAAAGAAGGCATTCAGCAACTCCGCTTTTTCTGTGTTGTTCATAACCAGGGTGCCCATCCCGTTCACTAGGGGACCCACGTTTCTCCTAGTCTTCCTTCTGCTGTTTATATATTTGAAGAAGTTTTTCTTGTTGTTAACTTCCCTCGCCAGCTTGCATTCCAAATGCGCCTTAGCTTTCCTCATCATAACTCTGCATTCCCTGACTACGCTCCTGTATTTTTCCCAGGGGACCTGTCCTTTTTTCCACATTCTGTATACCGCCTTCTGCCTGAGCATTGCCACCAGCTCCTTGCTCATCCACACAGGTCTCCTGCCCCCTCTGCCTGACCTTTTACGCAGAGATGCACTGTTGCTGGGCGTTGAGGAAGTGTCACTTGAAGACTAGCCAGCTCTCTTGGGCCCCCTTCCCTTTTAGAGCCCTAGCCCATGGGATTCTTCCGAGGAAGTCTCCTAAGAGGCTAAAGTTGGCCCTTCTGAAGTCCATGGTTGCAAGGCTACTTACATCTTTGACACGTGACAAAATTCCACTCCTTCCTAAACTACCAGTTTATCCAAACTACCAGCAGATGAATGATTAGTACGTAGTCGTACCTATACATTCAATTTTCAAGAAATCAAAAACTATTGCAAGATTTACCAAAAAGTATATGAAGCTGAGAGGGCAACCAACTGTCCCCATAATGTTCCAACGCACTCACGGATTTAAAAGTACAAGTCTGGTTTTACACCACAAACAGTATTTCATTCCCTAATTCAACCTCACTTCAGTCCTGGCACGAAACCAATAAGGGAGGGCACATGAAAACTACACTTTAGTATCCACTGTTTGATTTTCTATTTAAATTTGAACGCACAATAAGAATTAGGAGTTGCAAAATTGGTCATTTCTTGTCTGGCATTCTGGAGGCTATCTTGAGAACATAAGTGTTCTTAATTCAAGGTTTTAGTGTACTCAGTGAAGCACACTTTCAAACACAAAACAGAATGACAAGTCCTTAAATTTCAATAGAGGGACAAAAGTAAAAAAAAAAAAAAAAAAAAGGAAAAAAAACAGAGTTGTTACAATTGAAATTCTTCATTACATTAATGTTCTGAGTTGATGATCTTGGAGTCTGATCTGTGGCAATTTATCCAAATCAGATACTTCTCTCCACAGAGTGACTTTTAGGAAAGTTAAGGTTTAAAAGGACAGCATTTCACTGCCCTCCAAAAATTAATATTTACTTAATTTTTAGAAATCATGTACCAGAGCAATACTCCAGTAAGTGTCAATATCTATAATGCGAGAAGTGTACAAGAACTGTTATATAAGAAACAAAGATACTTAAATAAAAAACAGGTTCATTTAACATCTTTTATGTCAGATAAACTACAACACCCTGATGTGTGCAGAGGAGATGTGAACACTGAAATAAAATTCCATTGTGTAAAAAGTAATCAATATGATACCGACAAGTAACAGAAATTTTTCCAAACTATTTGGATCTCAAATTGGACTAGCATTAGGTGCAAAATGCCTCAAGTTGAAAACAATAAGTTTGCACTAATGTGTTATCAAAGTATCAGATACTCTGTTCTCAAGGTAACCTTTAAGTCAACACAATGTATACCAAATTATATGAACAGCGACACGATAGTTTCAAGATACATAAGAACTTACGTAACAGACATAATACCACAGAATTCCATACTATAATCCTTCCAAAGTCAATTCTCTTGGTGCGAGGGGAGTGAGAAGAGATGCTATTCTGACTGCATAGATAACCTGAACACAGTTAACCTGAACACAGTTAAAGTCTGTAAGAACCTTGCATTCCTTCTGACATCAATTTCCTAGGCAACATCATGAAATCAGTGTTCAACTAGAGTATCATTGAATTTACTGAGCACAAAAATAGCCTGTAACAAAGTTCCAGCCAAAGGAGTAACTCTCTTTTCCACCTACCAGAACTGTTTCTGTCAGATGTACTAGGTACATACAAGTAAAGGAAGCAAGAACAGTATGCTAACTCACCCCTGGCAAAGAGCACTTAGATACTAACACAAAACACCACAACCAGTAAATCAAAACATGGCACAAAATATTAGAACTTCCAGTAGCTTCATTTGAAACCATCTAGGTCATATTCTTGTAGCAAACAGATCTGGTCCATAATGCATTAACCGATATGACATGCCCTATAATGGGATAGGGCACTGATCCTACCTGATTATGAGCAAGTTATAGAAAAGTCTGGATTTCTATGGATGAGCTAAAGGTGTGTCTGGCTATTAGACTAAATTTAGCCAAAGAGAATGAAAATTAGCAATTTCACCAGCTACATATTTGCTACATTGCTATATATATATATATATATATATATATACACACATACACACAAATAAATAAAAATAAGGAACTCCTTTCCAGAGTACCTGAGGGCAGCCCTCTAGTCAAAGCGAAACAGTATCTGTTAAAAAAGGCAGAGAAACAGATGCTTTTAGTGGCAGAGTATGCTTCTTAACCAAGTATTATAAAGCTTTTGGATCTCCATCAAAATAATGCACACTCTGACTACAGTCACGGCTTTAGGTGATCAAATGAAATAATTATGCAATTATTCATCTTCAGAAAAGTTGCCTGACTGGAATTGTCTGTTTGAAGATGACAGACATCAACTATGATAGGAAATGCCAAGTGCACCTAAATAAACAGTGCAGGATTCCATCACCTTTCTTCTGGAAAAGTAACAAAATGAAGTTCAGTTAAATCAATAGAAAAAAATATATATCCTAAATTAACAGAATTAAATTTAAGCAACAGTGCTCAAGACCAAAAGATTAGACAAGGTCAACACAATGCAGTTCAGTGCGGAAGACACTGTGTGAAGAATAGCTCATCTTCTCGTAAGCTGGTGTGCATGTGAATTTGTGCAAACACTGTTCTTCACTGTCCACATACTACAGTTCAAGGACTAAAGTGCTGAACTGGAACAGGAAAACTAGGCTACTTGTGAAATTGCAAGCTATAATGCTCCAAGTACAGCTAAGTCAAAAGGAAAATACACTGGGATATAAAACAAAAATAGGTTTAAAGGTTGCTCTAACTACGATTTAAAAGCCAACCAACAGATGCAGCAAACACTGAACAAAGACTTCTTATAGGAAAGCCTATAAAACAAAAGCACTACCACATTTGACAAAAGCTAGGACAAGAATTTCAATTTAATTAGTAGAAGAACAAGTTAAGATCCCAGATGTAATTTAAAGGTACTAAGTCTCTAGACTATGATTCTATAATAATTAATGATCCAGACCAAAAACAGGAAGTGAAAAACCCTTAAAATATCTTAAATTTATGAAAACTGAAAAATATACCAGAGATACCTAGATATGAAACTGATAGAACACTGGAAAAACCAAATAAGTGATAAGAGATTTGACACAGGAATATTTTTGGTTAGGAGATATTAAATCTAAAAAGCTTTAAATCTAAAATCTAAAAAGCTATAAAGTCAGTGAAATCAGTTTCAATTAAAAAACAAAACAAAACAAACAAAAAAAACCTACTACTTTTACAACTTCTCATACTCACACCAAGCTGCAAGAGCACAAATATTCCAGCCATATTTCAGGCTTCTAGCTCAGGAAAAAGATGTTTATCAACACTAAAATGAACCACATTGATTTAACTCATAAAAGTAGCTGAGCTGTTCAGGTGACAATGACTCACTCACATAGGCAAGAGCAGGATCCGAAGGAAAGTTGCAAATCAAGAAAAATAGCTTCTGTGTGTTATGGAAAATGTTACATTTGTGTACTTTTTCTATTAACACACCTTACATAAAAAAAAGGTCTGAAAGAAGAAACAAGCAATGACTTGCTAACAACTTAAGTTCATGTCATAAAAAGCAGAATAAAATTGTTTACTCAAGGCCTCAGATTTAGTCTACCAGTAATATGGGAAAAAAGACAGGGGAACCACTGTGAACTAAAAGATTTTTTTGTTCAAGTTGTACAGTAATTAACAATGTCAGAAAATGACAAATAAAATACAGACAGCTAAGTAGATTCTAAACCGGTGCTTATCAGCTATGGCTGCCCCATCTAGCAGACATGAGGTAAACATAAGCTTTTTAACAGGGAAAAGACAGGTAGGGAAAAGATATAGACCAAGAGAAATATCTTTTAAGAGTCCGGAACTACTAGAATGTGAAAGGTCATATGCTAGTGTGGATCAGAATAGGGATCAGAAAGTGCAGCAGAAATACCTATTCACCTTTCTTCATAGTGCAAACAGAAAAGCTCAAATCAGGTGAGAGAAAAAGGTGTGTGGGGAGTGTACCTTTCACATAGTTCTAAAACACACTTGCCAAGTCACAGATACAAGACACAGAAGAAGTCACAGATACTGAAAGACTGGTTTAACTCAAAAGTTTCTAGAATAGGTTAGAACAAGGGAGATTACTGAAGTCACTGTATCCCAAAATACCTCATTTTCCACATGAAAAGAAACCAAGTTTTCCTATTTGTAAAATATATGCAGAACATAAGCTACAAGAGCCAAGAAGTCTAAATGAACATCCCGAGTTAGCAACATCTCCGAAGCAACTTACACCATAAATTTGCAACAGATAAATTTTGCAAAAATATGTCAAATTTTAAGGTGCAAGTTACACACCTAACCCTTTTTCACATATATGTTGTCACATCCTTCATCTGTCTACTTCTTACCATCTCTTAAGTCCAATTATACTGTATGATCTGGAAAGAGTAGAGTTTAAGTTAGAGACTAATAAGTAATTTTTTTTTCCCCCAAACAGTTACATACCAGTGCTACTCATTGTTGGCAGGAATGGGTAACATTTTATAACTATGAGTTACACTTTAGACTATATGCTTCCATTCTCCTGATTTATCATATACTACCATTCATGCTGTCCTCTAAATAATTAAAACTATCAAAAACACTGATTTTAACTATTGGGATTTTGCTTTTCTAATCTTGTTTACAAGTTAATAAATTCATTTAAAAGGGAGAAACCTCAGGACCCTTTTAATACAAGATTCTTCACATACATGTAGCAGTCTCCTGTGTGATATGCTCAGCATGGCTTTGAATGCATCATTCTCACTACCACTACAAAAGTTCAGAGCCTCCTAGCTTTCTCCAGATCAATATTAAGGGTTAATATCCCATGCTCCCTCTACCTCCCAGCCCAAAACCTTATGGGGAAACCTGAGTAAGATTAATGTTCTAACCACATTCTCAGTCTTCCCTTAGCATTTTTTTCTGAATTACCACTTCAGACACTTCAAGACAAGACTGTGAACACCTGTTTTAATGCTACACTAATACTCTGTCATACCATTTTCACTCCCCGATACACATAAAAATAACAGCCTATTCACTATTTTTGCTCAAAAATCTTTCAACATACCCTCAATCTCCCCCAAAATGTACCCAATAATTTTACACACTACAACACAAAGTCTATGATTTACAAAGATTTTAAATTTCTGATAAAGTGAACCATTAGTAAGAAGGTATATGAGATTTAATAATATCACTCAAACAAAACAAAAATATTTCACAAAAATCACTATCCCTGTAGGCCTTTTACAAGCGGGGAAATACTGGAAGGGGCAAGAAGTGGAATAGAAGATACAACCTTAATTAATATCAGCCTGCAGGCTAAAAATAAAAGCTTCATTCTACTTAAATTTATGTTTAAAGACCTTGAAATACTAATCTTTTTCCCCCACTAATACAAACATATGCCATTGAGTACAAAAAAAATCAGCTAGTGAATCAAGATCAGTCCCTCTAGGTTAACCTTTTAACTCATTGGCCACAAACTTTAAATAATGTTTTGATAGTATTTTAAAAAATACCATCTTCCCTAAAAAAGGGGGACTTGACACCAAAACAAGCCAGTCAAGATCTTAAGTAATTAAAATAGAAAAACTGCAATAAAACAAAGTTTGCTCTGTATATTAATACAGCCTTCAGAACTAAGGTAAAAAGAGGGTAGTATTAACAGTTTTTTTCTGCTCCATCAAAAAGTTAAACAAACAGCAGAAGTCAGTCTTGCTGACTCTCATAATATCCTCTTACCATTCTCACAAATAATGGTTTCGAAGTACTTGCAGTCTTGGTGGTTGAAGACAGAATTTGCACATTTCCCTTATAAGGAGTAAAAATGAAAGTCTTCACTCCTAGCTCACTACCCACTCTTCTGTGCAGGAGAGTCATATGATTCACACATCATTAATAACTCAAGGCTCTGTTTACTAAGTTAGGAACAACTGTCAACATGTCAGAGGGGAAGGAAGAGAATCAACCAGAGTGAAAATAACCTTTGCCTAAGAATCAGGCAATATGTCAGGGTCAGATTGTTCAGCTTACTTCTCCCTATCATGACAGGGAAGGAAGACAAGGAGAAAGAGTGCTACGTAAAACAAACAAAAAAATCCACCACTGATTCTGCACTTTTCACTGAATTTTGTTGTACAATATTAAAAAAGTCATTTCAAACAAAATGTTCTTTGACACTGCATTAAAAAGCCACTGCAACCAAGAGACTTTACTGCCAAAAGCCATATACTACTACTCCTCTTGTGCCAAGTGTTACACATACTACTTTCCCCACTCTCAGCCATGAAAGTTCAAATGCTTAACACACACTTTCAACAGTAACAACACTTAATGCACTTATATTATAAAGAAAATGAAATATTTTCCAGTATGAAGGAAAGCCATCAGCTCAGCTATTGAACATATTACAGCATGCCATTTGAACATGCAGCCATACCGTACACTTAATATATTATTGCAGGGTACATAGCTTCCCCTACCAAAGTCATGAATAGATAATCAAACTGAAATTTTGAAAATGCTAGTTTCTGTTTACATAGAAAAACAGCATTCATGGGAGAGGAAAAAGTTTGGGGAAGTAAGAGTTTACTTTCATTAATTCTTCAAAATTTGTTCAGAGTTAAAAAATCAAAATGGAAGCTGGAAAAGGCACTTTTAGGAATTATCCTGATAATTTTCTACTTGATTTAAAAATGTCTACCAAGGAACAACATTTCCTACTTTCAGGCTGAGGCAGACTAAAGATTCTGAAAATAAGACAGAGTCCTAAGGCAAGAGTCCAAAAGAACCAGATTGTATTCTTATGGCACTTTCAAAATAAAAACACTTCCACAAATCTTTACTTTACTGTACAAATCTGTATTTTACTTTTGACAGAAATGTTGAGTAACTGAAGAGGCAAGCACTTTTCAACACCTACCTGGAAAGGACAGACTTCCAAGAACTCATAATCATTAATACAGCATTTTTTCCTGCTTTTTGAACAAAGTATTTCAAAATTTATATCGAGCAACATCTCTAACATGCAAAAAGGTTATTTTTCTTTGATTTGCAAGTACAGCAAGAACTTACTTACCACAGCAAGCTGTGTTCGTGATGCTACTGTATGAAAAACAGCAGGCATCATTAGAGATTCTTCTACCTTTAATTCCATCTCATTCTCTGCAGAAAAGGTGGTTTTGGGGATAGCTGGTGGACGTTCACACAAGATCATTTCTTTGTTGAATAAAAAGATTGGATTGGTGTCCTATGCTCAAAAAATAAAACAAAGTTGAGTAA
The DNA here is from genome assembly GCA_034781795.1 of Crypturellus tataupa. Classification (NCBI taxonomy): domain Eukaryota; kingdom Metazoa; phylum Chordata; class Aves; order Tinamiformes; family Tinamidae; genus Crypturellus; species Crypturellus tataupa. The sequence goes on along the minus strand of JAWLRI010000838.1, from coordinate 1,689,868 downwards.
ACAAACATTGAGTAAATGCAATATATTGTTCAATTACTTATTTCACCATCAGGTATATAATGCATCTTAAAGGTATACTGAAATCTACATTTTAAGCTGAATGTTTAAAAAAAAAAAAATCAGTTTCACAATACAGAAGAGCCCAAACAATACAGATGCATAGTAAAAAAAAAAAAAAATAAAAATAAATAAATAAAAAAAAAATCTATTAATAGCATGCTTTTCTTCTTCTAAAGTGCGATTTATAGAAGAATGCAGTATGTACTTACTGTTCCAGCACTGTAACTACAGACTCTTCTGTCTGGTGCCATACATTCTCCTCCATTGACAACCAGTACCTGGTGCTGAATAGCAATCTTATATTTTGTTTGAATTGCATGTTTCAGGTCAGCCACACTGGAGAAAAGAATGGGATAGGGGAAGGTGGAAAAGAAGAAGAAAAGATAGATGTCTCAGTTTCTCTATTTTACTCCTGTTATAAAGGCAGGTTTCTTGTCTATATAATAGCAGGACTTCATTTCCATCATCTATTGTATTTTTATTCCACATAATGACAAATTTTAAAGTGCTAGTCTGTTGTATTCTACCAAGCCCATAAGCAAAAGGAGGAGCTCCTCTACAGAACTGTTGTAACATTAGCAATCTTCTTTCAAGATTGGTGAAATTCTGGATTAAATAACATCAAATATTCAAAAAAACCTCTAAAAGCCATATTATGTTCTTTGAATATTTACTTTATGAACACATAACAACTTAGTGAAACTGCACGAGATGAGTAAGTATTTAACACTTTGTATATAATGCAAAGGCAATTTCACCTAATCAACTCTACTGTATATAAAGTACAACACAATGCACAGTGAGAGAAAATTAGACAATCCAAATGCAGGCAACAAATGTGTACAAACATAAGGCACTAACACAGAAATGCTACTTAGATTATAAAAATTATTATCCAAAATAGCTACGATTCAATATGACAGCATGAATCCACCAAAAACACCTCAAGAATGCAAGCTTATACTTGAAAGGTTTCACTCTAGGGAACTGCTGTGCTGAAGAAGGCTGTAATGTGCACTGACTGGCAATTCAGATGTTGTATGCACCACAACTTAGGGATAGAATGTCTCAAATTACCAATATACGTGCGAAGATAAGGTAGATCCTTATCCTGCAGATAACCCAACATTAGCTCTGGAATGGCTGAGATAAAAGGCTTTATTTCATGTTCAATAATATGTCAAGTTTTAGGGGACTTTGTAGAGTAGTTAGTCTCAAAGGCAGCCTTAGGTAGCCCAGGTATCTGCTGCATGTCAACATCAACTACTCGCATCTCATTGACCACTGACACAAGATTAAGTCAACACGTTAAGCCGTGGGCTGACCAGAGCCCTACGACATGTATGGGCTATCATGGGCTTTACACTGTCTACTAGATCAGAGTCCTAGGAAAAGAATATAATACTGTACACCAAGACTGCCCTAAAAAGTTTATTACAATTTCCAGATACTTTCAATATGCAGTGGAAAAAAAAAAGTAAATGATAAAGCTCTTGGATTTTAATGTGCATCTACCACTGCACCAGTGCTCATGCTTCAGGCAGTTAGAAATTCAAAAGCTCACATTTTGCATGTCAAATGCTGTGAAACAGTTTGGAGCTTTCAATAATTGAATGAATGACAACAGCAATTAGCAGACTTCCTTCTATGAAAAAGAGGGGGGAAGAGGGACTGTGTATCTAACAGTGAATTGTTTTGAAAAAATATTGCTACTTCACCTGTTTTCAGACATAAGCATAAACAGCAGACCTACAGAATCAAAAAAGCAAGTTACTAACAGTATTCAGGAGTCTGAGCGCTCAAGAGCTTGGTGGTAATCAAATCAGATCTGCAAGTCTATTGAAGGAAATTTACCTTGTTGATGAAAGAAATTTCGTGCTCTAAAGTACACATAGTCTGACATAGAACTTCATCTATCCCAACACATAAGAAACACAACTATAATGGAGACTTTACTGCACATTCTATGAAAAGCAAAGCTAAAACCAACAGAAGTCAACTTTTCCAAGAACAAGAAAAATTGTATTTCTTTCACAGAGCAAACACAAGCCCTGAGAAAAGAATCCTTGCTCTTAATCTTTCCATCTCAAGCTGCTATTTGTAAGTTCAAGAAACACAGAGTATGTCTTAAGTATATTCTGAACTAAATCATTACTTTCAGGATGTAGGAAAGGGATTTAAACGGAAGACGTCCTATCTTACACACACTTATTCCACCTATCTTGAAATGTCCAAGTTCAGGAGCAGTTACGGAAGCACATCCGAAAATAATAAATCACGGAACCTTATACGTGATATTATAAGGGACACCTTCTGTAAATAGGGTGAGACATATTTCACACTTTTATCAGCTGTGCACAAGAAGGTCTGGCAAGATGAAAAGTTTTTAAAAAAAAACAAAAAACAAACAAACAAACAAAAAAAACATACAAACAAAAAAACTTGCTTACAATAAAAAAAGCTTCCTAACATATCAAAGTTTTTTAAGGGAAAGAGAGCAGACTTGCATTACTGAGTCCTATTTTCTTAGCCTTCTAGCACCCTCGATCTATCCAGGAAAGCCTCTAGGAAAGGTTCTTTTGCATGAAGTGGAAGTCAAACTTCTTCTAGTACCTACATTAAAATCGGTGAGCTGAAACACACGGAAAATATCAACTGAAAACAAAAACAAAAAAACATAACAAAACACACAAACTGTACATCCCTAAACTGCAGATGCTTTTTACTCCCTGAAAAATGTCTCTCAGCGAACCTCAAAGAGAAAGGTTTCTAGCTGAGCAATGATGTAATTTAGTGCTTCAGTATTGAAAAGAACTGTTAGTAAGAAAAGAGGCACTTTCCATTTCCAAAGACTTGCCACTAGAGAAGCATGTATAGGATCACCTAGAAAACTGTGTACATTGTAAGAGTCCTTCCTTTATGACATCTGATAAAGCTAATAAAGTTTTGATGCCAAGACATTGTTGATAGCCTATTAAACCACAATAATAGTTTGCTTTTTCCCTCCTTATAAGTACTACATAAGTACTGCTCACATATCTTCCTTCGAGGGTTTTGATTTTGTTTGTAATCTCCAACTCGGATTTACTTTAGTCTTGGTGCCAACACTGTCAAAGTCTGCCTCAGGCAGTGGTTCACTAACGTCTTCTCTGTAAACACATCGAGGTGCACATCTCAGACACTATATACAAAATATGCATCACATACCTTCACAGCTGTTCTAAAAAAGATTTTTGTCTTGCAAGTCCTCATAAAAAAGCAAAGGTATGTGCCCAGAAAGAAGACATGAAAACTATGCCCTTAACAGCCTTGAAATCAGTTTCCTTTAATTCATGACAAGCTAAACCTTTTCCAGAGGAATACTAGATAAAAATGCACTCCAAAAAAGAGCAGAGAAGACCAGGAATCATTCTGACAACTTTTCCAAAAAGCATCCAATCTTAACATTGGGCTTACCTAAGAATAACAGGTCAACAATGTGTACTGCTTTTACTTCCCCAGAAAGCGACAGGTAGGATTACCTAACCTTTACTCCATTTTATAAAACTTTAACAAAGTACAACCACCTGCAAGGCACTGACAGTGCTAATTCAAGAAACCTCAAAATTCACCAACACAAAAAAGGAACACAGAGGGGAAACCACATGAACGTATTCAAAAACAACTGAGTATCACATGTTCATCAAACTTGGGATACAAAAGATTATATATTAAAAAAAGAAAAAAAAAAAAAAAACCACACACACACACACAAAAAAAAATCCTACACGCTACATAATTTCCTTACTTTTGTACAGCAAGTTCTGTGTCGAAGGTAAGGGTAGTTCCAGTGTTGACTAGAAATACATATAGCTTCATGATGATTTCTTTAAGGTGTTCTGAAGTTTATACCTTCCACCACTAAAATCATTTAGAACCTGCAAAGAAATTCAAATGTTAGTTTTACAAATAAAAGTTAAAAAACACCAAACTGTTAAATGCATTTACTTTTAAATAAATACATTAAGATATATAGTAGGTCAAAGCATCAACACTTGGATGCTTCTGTGATCAGAAACATGTGGGAGGGTAGCTCTCTATATACAGAGATGGTCTAGGAGAACACAAGGAAATACACACTGGGGGAAAGGGAGGTATATGACTTCCAATTGCAGAGGCCACTATCACAGATTAGTAACTGGTTTTCTCTATTATGAAATGAGCTTTAAAAGCCTCAGTCTGGTTACTTCAGGCTGTCTATCCCAGACTTCACAAACAGCAGCCTGGTCTATGGTATAAGTGTCAATTCCTTAACTCACAACAATTAAAGTTTATTTACTTATTACTAGCCATGTTCACAGTTTTTCCACTGAAATATGTGGCAGGTTGCTCTACGAAAAATAACTAAGATTATTTTTCAAAACTATTACCTAGTTATTGGCACATCCAACCAACAAATTTGCACATTTTTTTGTTTTCAGCAGTTTTTAGTTTTCACTAGCTAAATCCATAGCTTCTTCCTCAGTAGTTCTAAGGAAGTCACTCTATAAAGTGACCAAGTAAGACAGTGCAGTCTAATACATTAGACATTTACTCAGTACACTACCCTGCAAACCTCCGGATGAATGATAGATGATAAGCAAGCCCTTAGTTCCTCATTTTGCATAACTACAGAAAAAGACTGAATTGCATATATAGAAATGTATAGAGTATTTCAAAAGGGAAATTTTTTCTTTCCTCCTCAGAAGTTCAGAAGTTTACAAGTGATCTCCACACTAACACAGCTGCTACAAAAGTACAAGCACTGCTGTCACAATTGCACTGCAAAAATTTCAAGTGGAAGTTACAGAAAATATAAGATGTTAAAGTTCTAGCCACTCAGCAACATTCTTGCATCACTACAAACATAATTTTGGATTAAATTACTTCACAGGAAGTGCAAGAAGTCCATCTTTCCCTGAAATAAGAACAGGACACACCCAAAGTCTACACAGTTAGCTGTATTATTTTAAAGTCAGCTTGAATTTTCACTTGTCTCCACTGACAAATCTGATAAACTGTGAGAAGAGAAAATAACAAAAACTCCAGAAAAATGGAGGGGAGTGAGGCAGGGAAGAGATACACAACACATTGTACTAGTAGCATTATCCTAGAAAGTCAAAAGAACTTTGTCAAGAGCATAACTTCACTACAAGCTTTTCAAGGATCAGAGGAGATAGAAATACTAGTCAAGACATGTCTGTACAACAAGCCGTTAGAAACACAAACATGCCACCCCAAATACCTACCACCAGAAAGCACAAAAATATTTCATACGAATAGAGCATCGTCCTCACACCTGAATTCTGTTCTAGTCAATGGTAACAGTTCCACTTTATACTGAATAAATAAGAATATACTCTGTAAACAAGGTTACTAGACAGGCAAAAATGCCAAACTTAAGAATAACTGAGTGAATCCCCTCTAGGAGCACACACCATAAATTCTCCTACTTTCCACCATGAATAAAATAAAAGGCTGGCATAGTAAATAAATTTTATATAATTATTAATTTGCAAATTTAAGTGGAATTTATCCGGAAGTCTGACTCAAAGCTTGATTTTATGCATGTAAATAAATGGAAATTTTACATTGAATACCTTTTTCCTATCTTTGAAGAGTTAGCTCTGCAAAGAATACAAAAATGTTATCAAGGTTAAGCATCTTAATAACATCCACCATGCATGAATAATCTCAAACTTTTCAACTTCATAAAGAAAAAAGTTACCTTCAGGCACTACATGGAGCTATCACTTTCTTCAAACGCACCAACAGAACAAATGCACACATGTACTTTACTTGATTTTGGCAAGAGCGTACCATGGCTGGTCAAAACAAGAGAAGATCTGCAAAGAAAAGATACAGAATGCAATTAAAAGTGTCACTAAAACCCAAGTATTTTATAATCTGTGTGTCTAACACAAGTCAGTGCTTGCCAAACTAGAAAGACATTATAAAAAGAGACAAAGAAAAAAAGCACTCTTGCATAATTAAGAATGCTATCCAGTTACAGTTCAGCCCTAAATGTTGCACAAATTTCCACCCCACCACAAGTTCAAAATAACTTAGTATCATTATTCAGTATTTACAAGGAATCAAATTAAAAATTCCCTTTAAAAAGTCACCTATATTTCCATTAATCAATGGAACTAATGCAGAACGTGGAGCCAATGCTAAGCACAACACAGTCTCACAGGACAGAGAGCAATTAAATCAAGGAAATCCAAAATAAAAAGACATTCTCATGCTACCTTCTATAAATGAACAGCGTTAGCTTGCAGATGTAACCAACAGATTCCTGAAGGAAGCAACAACACTTCCCATAAATTCACCTTGTTAAGCCATTCACCTGCTTTCAGTACATTCATTAGATTTTGGTTTTGTTATCAGCTAAAGAGTTTGCCATTCCCAGCTGCTTGTCACTGTCATCCTTGCTCCTCCTTCAGAACTGCTGTTTAAACTACAGTCAAACTGAGTCAGATCAGCAAAGGTCATCTTTTTAACTAAACCGGCCCATTTTAACTGTGGCCAGACAAGCAGTAATGCTAAGGGAGGAGCCCCAGCAAAGGGAGGCTGGACATGCAGCTGGGATCTGCAACCTGTTCTGTTCAGCCAGCACAGGCAGTGAGGACAGGGCTTGAGCAAATTCTGAGCAGGTATTTTTCCTATTTCATAGCAAAGTTTTTGAGATAAGATACTATGCAGGGTGATAATCCACTAAAAAAACAAAACGTTTGAAGCCTCAAAACCATGAGAACATGTACCTTAGCTTATTTTTGATTCACTATTAGTAGCATAAGTTGCATAAAATCTCAGTCCAAATTTGTGAATATATATCGTAAATAAAAATTGCTTTTACATATGCCTAGAGAAGACTACTAATTGTTTGACACAATACTATTCAGCTTTTAAATTCTCTTCCTCCATATTACCTACTCCTTCATTCCTTCTATTCAAAATGTATGTAAGAAGCAAGTGGGCAATAGTATCATTGGAAAACCAAAAACTGAAGCGTCCTTCAACTACTAAAAATCTAATTTTGTAACTGACTGTAGTGGTAGTTGAACACATTCAATTTAACAGTGCATGCCTTAGATCAAAGCCATGGAAGTTGCCATGAATTTAATAAAGAAAACTACTGAGCAGTTCAACCACAAATGAGGACTCCAGACCTATCATTTCTACACTTTTGATTTCTTAATGGTCTCGAAGAAATTAGAGGCAAGAGTTGTTTCTTCTACCCAATACTTAACATGCAATCCTGAGTAAACAGAACTACACTCAGGTAGGCAGGACAAATACATTCATATGTTTGCACTATTAGGTTATCATTTGGAGAAGAGAAATAAGAAAGTAGAACTTACACATACACACTCCCAAGGTCACCACAAATTGAAATGAGTAGTTCCTCACACAGACAAAACAGTTGCAAAACATATATATGCCCTGAAGGTTGCTTTCCCCCTGCAGATTCACTGGCGTCTAATGAAGGCAGATTGCAACCCTTGCTGCACCCGGAGCTCCTCTGGTAGCCTCTCCGAAGGCTGTTTGCACAATACGTGTAGGCACTTAGTTTGAGAGCTCTCCTCACCTCTGGCTGAACTTGACCAATAATTCCAAGATCAGCTGAGGCAGATCCATGAAAACTAGCCACAATGGCTTACATCTCCTTTCTTCCAAAAGCCGCATTAGAACAGGACAGCTACTATTCCAAATCTGTCTACTAGCTTCTAGTATACATAAATACTGTGATTCATCAGTAACATAATTTTAATATAAGCTTGGAGTGTAAAGCCAGTACCATCAAACTTCATAAACAAGAATAAAAACGTGTTTATTGACATATTTTTCTTTTGCATTTATTTTAATGGGCTATTAAAAAAAAAACTTCAGGAGTTTTTACCCCTAGAGTGACATTGCTGAAACTATTTAAATTCATTTTAAGGTTAAACAATAAAAATTGACAACTATGAAAGACACAGTTACTAGCTACATAACCATATAGATAGCAACAAGTTGACTAGTCCACCCACATTTATTAAGTTCTACTACTGAAGCATTAGAACTATGCTATCATAGAAACTAGATGTTTCAAATTATGGGATGGAAGCTTGCAGGATCAACAGGCAGGAAGTATTATTAACAACAAAACAACAGAAAAATGAAAATAGGCACTTCTATAATAAATGCAAAATTAAAAAGTGGTATACACCACTGAGGTAGGAAAAAACAGCTTGCAGAATTCATTAAGAAGATGTATTTTTTTAGTATTATCTAAGAAAGAAAAAAGTCACGTTTTGCTCATGATAAAACATTTATATAATTACACAAACTGTGTTTACATTGCAATTTCCCTCACTTCACAAAAATATTTCATCCAATATAAATCCTAGAACAACTCCATAGTTTTGAAGTATACTGTGTCAATAAATAGCTTTGATCCAGCTTATAAGTTTTGCAACGTAGCTTGTTTAGTTCGGAACATACTCACTGCTTCTACATCTGTAAAAGGAGATGAATGGCTGTTTACAGACCTTCCCTTTCTGTAATTACAGTCTGAATGTCATGGGTTTCACAGCATTCCACAAATAATCCTACGGCTACATTAACTATCCACTTCTGGCACTGTGCGCTGAATCACTGCTCTATTTTGACTACTCCATTGTTCCAGAGTACAACTCTTTCCAACTTCACAAACTCTAATACAGAAACACAGCACTCTGCGCCGGACAAAGAAAATAAAATTTAGGTGTTCTGTTTAGGTTTATAGGGGCATTATCAACTTCATTTTAAAACCATTAAATTTCATCTATGATTCTGATTGCTTCTTACAATTTAAGCACAATTTTTGACTCCTCATTCTCCATGCCTCTTCTATAAAGTGGTTTACAATTAGTAATGCACAAAAAAAAAAAAAAAAAAAAAAAAAAAAAAAAAAAAAAAAAAAAAAAAAAACCTCTGAATTTAAATGATTTAAATCATGTCACAATCATGGCTTCTATAAAATCCCAGAAGTTTAAAAGTCTGTTTTATAGAAGAACAGCATGGCAGCATTATACACTACCTTGCTTTTAATGTCTGTGGACATACAGTTTTCTATTTGTAGAGTAAGTGCTGAGCCTATGAATGTTTCATCTCCCAGGCCAGAAAAGACCCAGAGGCCCCTATTCCTCACTCTGGCTCATCTCCAGGGTGGAAGGGGCTCTGCTCTAGCAGCAGGCAGACAGAACTGTCTTAGCTACATGTGCAAGCCAAGATGCTCACTATTCATTCAGAAGCCTCCACACTGCTAGGTGCTAGACATTCACATCTCCATGGTCATCACTTGCATGATGGTTCTTTTCTCTTAGCTGGCACTGCATTGCAGGTACTGTCTCCAGTGAGTCACAAACATGACTGCTGATTATAAGCATCAGGCTTCTCACAGGAGAGGCAATGAAGAATCCCTACCCTCAAGGGAAATTCATCTGAGATCAAGTCTGTTTGGCAAGTCTGCCACACACAAAAAGACTCTAGCACTACTCTTCATCCACTAAACATCTGTATTTTCAAGAGCAGCTACTCTTATCTGGAGCAACTCCCTCAGAAGGGCACACCGTTATTACCCAGTTTCTAGACGTATCAACTTTTTAAGTTGTCCTGCAGCTCTGCACAGCAAAACTTGAAGTTTGTCTTAGAAATGCTGCAGACAGAATTACCTCATGATGATGATATATATTCTTTACTACTGTTTTTAGCAACATAAGCACCTTGATTTCTAAATCACAACGTAAATTCATAACTTTACCTGGACAACTGATAGCTGAAAGTAAATATGCCTTAGGTGTTAAAAAAAAAATTAAAAACTTCCTAGCTACATGATAAATACACAAGGAGAGTCCCTCTTCATCCAGATGCAGAGAATAGATTCAATTGATTTTCAATCCCCTTACTTCCTAATATCAAGACCTACAACTTCACTTTTAAGGCACATTGTCTTGAGAAAGGCTGTCAATCTCTGACATGACTAAGGTGCCATCTGGAGCTCTATTTATACTGTGCTGATATGTGCATCAGACACAGTTACTTAATTACAGCATCCTTAGCAACTCTCAAGCCCAGCTACTGATCAGTAAAGCAAGTCTTTTTGCCACTTAACACAGGAAAGAAGTTGTAATTCTGCACAGCAGCCAGGAAAAATGCCCGAAACTATTTTTCAATTCACTAAAAGTTTTCAAAATTCACAATATGAGTCCTAGAAAAAAAATAAAAAGATTGAGATTATATACAATGCCCATAATAGGTTTTCACAAAATGAACCATATGTGAGTACACATGAAGGCAGGAGCAACACTGAATTGTACTATTGAAGTGCCCTTGCTTCTCTCCATCCAGGGAAGCACGTGTAGCAAAGGGACTGATCTTTCCAGCTCCTCAACATCAAAGTAAAACAGTAACAGAGGCAAAGCAGCTCCACCTGGCTAGGTAAAGCACTGTGCATTAAGGAGTAGCTTCTAAATTGCTGTGGTTCAAAACAGTGTAGCTTCTTACAAGCTCACACAAAGCCTAAAGGTTCTAAGGCTCTCACGTACTCTAAGAAAAAAACAGTTTCCAACATGTTTATAAGACAACAAACAAATTACTAGACACTATGTCATGATTCCATATGTATGCATATAATTATAAACACTTCAGCTATAAGGGTTTGCATCTGTTTACTTCTTTCTTTTCATTATATTTGAAGAGCAGCCAAAACACAACTCACATACTGGACCAGACCAAAGTTATTGTTCTCCAAAAGAAAGAAAATTTAATATATTTTGTAAAAACAAACAACAAACAAAAAAAATCCACATCTCTTACTTGAGAAAAACACTAATTTTTGTGCTGATACAAGTCAGAAAATAAGCCAAGGTTTTCCAACATGCACATTCCTAGGAAACACCTCATAGCCTATAGAAAAGCTCTTTTCCTTTCATTCTTTTACTTCAAATTGATGGAAAGAGCCTTCCTATACCTGCCTGGGGCTTTGTCTTTGACAAAGTTTAGTAAAGGTATTGTGGGGTTTCTTTTTAAAATGTATGTTTTTGCCATTTAACAAGCATTTGCAAAATACACTTTTGTGTCTAATTAAAGATCAATACATGCAATTTGCAAAGAATGGTACTCTTGGGTATATGCAATTTCAGGTTGTTTTATTCAAATTACTCCATGCTAGTGGAAGGGGATTCTCTGTAGAAATAAATACTTAAAATAACTAATATGAAAAAAAAAATCTTATAGTGTTTGCAAGCAGTTCTGCAGGAAACTTTAAAAAAAAAAATCTTTTACATCTTATATTGCACTGGGACAACATACTTGCACTAATACCTCTGTTTCACAAAGACTTTCTGTGGCGAGCTACAAGCAGAGTACCAGCTCCAGCAGACTACTTCTTGGGCAGTTCTACCATTCCTCTCCTGCATGGACTTACAGTCACTGACTTTTCATAGTTACTTGGGGTAAACTGGATTAGTATGCCATAACAAGTTAGAAATAGCTTACTTTCCTGGTTGAATTAATTCCATGATCCTGTTCCGCACACAACTCCACAAACTGTTAACGATCACTACTGGTAGAAAGCAGATGATGGGTACAGGAGGCACTTAAGTTAGCACTGTCACTTCAGAAGACAAGTGAGAATTTTTCAAAAGCCATCATTCACACCTGTAACTGCCCATGTCACTGTACGTTATTAATAGTCAAATTCTTTAAAAGTTATATTTTATAAGGCCATTATCTTAATGAGCAGACCAAGATAACTCAAAAATGGGCAATTACTACAGAAAGGATTAAGGACAGAGTCCCTGAAAATACAGACTGAGGCCTACATCTCTCACCATCCCCTCTCTAGAAAAAGAACCAGAAAACTAGAAGGTATTTTTTATATGTCAATAATACCCCATAACTCAAGAAGATTTATTTTAAAAGATACACACTCAGACAGTAAGATTGACTGAATGGCATTTATTACACAAGAATGAAAGCACTGCAGTTAGAAAGTAAATGGAACAAAGTTGACAATGAACTACAAGACAGGATCACTGGAATACACTCTGGCCTCCTGTGTAAAAGTCACCACAGGTCTTCTTAAGTAATTTTTATTTATACACAATCATATTTTAGAATAACATGAAAGAATTTCAAAAAAAAAATGAGAAAGTTTGCTACAATCTTGATCAGCTGCTATGAGTAGCAACTCCCAAACTCTTCTAAAATGCTTCATATAGATAATTATGAACCCAGTATTTGAAGCTGGATCATCCAGAGATGGAATTTCTCTAGCTGCTCATTTTCTTGATAATTTGTACATTATCTATGAACTGTCTATGAATCTCCTATTTAATCAACATTCTCTTTACAGTTGAAAGAGTTAAGTACCAGTAATATACAGGTTCAATGTAACCTCCAACCTTCCAGTAAATACATATTCAAAGATCACATCTGCTTTTCTGGGGAAATCCCTTGCTACTCTATCAGCATGTTAAACAATTGGAAATCATACTCAGATCTCTACAGGCATCAAAGTGAAAGATAACAGCAATACATAGAAATATCATTCTTCAAACCTATCCTGCAGTTTATCTGTGAAGTCTTATCTCAAGAAGGTATTTAGTAATTTTCAGCTGCCCTTCCCTTTCAGCCCCGCCCCCTAGATTAATCTTTTACAATTTAAAGCAGCTACTGAAGTACACTAACATTTGTTATATAACATATTGTGGATTTACACACTACCACCAATTTAAGAACTAAAAAAAACTTGCAAAGAACAACTGTTGATGTATTATAGTAGAATTCCTCCTATAATCAACAACAGTGTGCCATTTGCTGTCACAACATGCATGTGAAATTGCTTTGTTATATCACATCCACTGTTAGCCATTCATAAGTACTTCATCCCTTTAAGGAGATGTTACATAAGTAAATAAAGTTTCCATTCACTCCCTTTGAATTTTGTTCAAATGGAAGTTAAGATTTTTTTTAAAGCAGTATCTGGATTTTTGGTTCAAAGTGGTGGTGATCAGCAAGTGGTGATCAGGTCTGAAACAAGAGTCTTTCAAAGAGAAACAAATATTTGTGCTGAATCTTTTTAGTATGACGTTGTATTGCAAGTATTCTGCTGGTAAGTTCAGCATAAGCATAATAATATTGAAAGACAGCTAAGAGTCCAGTTATACAGTATATTGTTATGTAATAATTATCCTTATGTAAGAATCTCCATTTCATATCAGTTTAACCAAAATACATACTTTGAAGGACAGAAACAAAGTCATATCGAGAAAAATATCTGTAAGTAGAAACTTTGGCTATCCTAGGCACAACTACCCCAAATAAGGATCAAATCTCCATAGTCTTGACATACCAACACATCTGTTAGACAACAACATAGCCCAAATAAAAATCTAAGATTAAAAAAACCGTAACATGGACAAACCTTGCAACATAGGCAAAATAGCGTTCAAAAGATAAATAGGGTATTGCATACTGGTAATATTAGTAACAAACAGCATTTTTGAGAAAACGCTAACATGAAACAAACATGAAAATATACATTAAAACATACAAAGTGCTAGATAAATTAAAAGTTACAGAAGAATTCAAACACCAAGTAAAAAATTTTGGAAATTCAGGAGCAACTATGTCAAGCAGTAACAGAAATCAAAGTGCCATCTGAACAGAATTTAAGAGATGCCCCATTTCTGAAACCTTCATGGAAGTAAAACTCACTTATCACTTTCTGTAATGCCACTTTTTACCTCTAAAATACACATGGGTTTCAACCCATATTCAACTCCTGTTCAAACCTAAAACAGCATATAAGTGTTTAGGTACGCCTTTTCAAGAATAATAATGAAAATTGATACATTGTTTTTTGTATCATGCAGTCACTAGTTTCGTCTTACCCTCCAGAACAAAGAGAGCAGTTCAAATAGCGAACTTGCTGTTTTTCCCCTACTACCAAAATAATTACTTTTTCCCGAAAACATCAAAATACTGTTTCACAAATGATCCTTGGAACATAATAAAATAGAGCTATTACATAATAATAATAAAAACAAAATCTGAAGTCAGAGGACATTCCTTAAGCAGTTCTGCTGTCTTTTAAATATGCCCCTGATGGTCCGCTTAGCACAGTTACGGCATTACACAGCAAGTCACAGATGCAGAACATTTTGAATCCAACTAGTCAACAAAAGCAGTTTTACATTCCATTTACAGATCAACAGGTAGCCAATAAAGATTAGGGATGAGCTAGTGTAACACTTAAAAACAAGTCATACCAGCGAAACGCTGCCATACTTTTCTAGACCTACTGACTAGAAATGATCATATTTATGGCACGTCATCTTGATGTGGTATACACAGTCCAGATGCAAATCTGTTCCCAAAAGAAATTGCCAACATCTTGGATGCACACAAAAAGCCATAGTAGTAACCACTGCTGCTCATGAGTTAGTTACAGCTCAAAACCCTATGGGAACCACAGGATGCAAACCTGATCAAGAAAAGAAAAAAAAAAACAAAAAACAAAAAACAAAACACCCCAGAGACAGACATAATGCCAGCAAGAATTCCCTTGATGCCATGGGCATCAAGCTCCTAATCAGCTGATAGTATGCAAGTCCACCTGAAACTCTCTGAAAATTTCACACCAGTAAGTTTATTTTGGTATTTCTATCAGCAACTGTGAATAGTAATTTAGAAATGTGCAGATCCCATCCCCTTCAGAAGACATACTACCAACTAAATCCACCTCCAGCCAAGCCTCAGAAGGGAGGCAGACGTAGCTGGTACACAGCCATAGTGCCTTCCAACTTATTTCAGATGAACTTCAAACTAAATTACAAGCAGGCCTGCAAAATGCACTAACCCAAAAATAGTCATGTGCTTTGCACAACATCCACTAAATCCTTGATTAGCTCCAAAATAAATCACTGTTAGCAATTTCTATAACACTATCAATCACCTTGCAAGTATTTACAACAAAGAACTGATGAAAGAATCCCTCCACTTGCTTACTGAGAAATCAGCTACAAAATAAGACTTAAAAAAGAATCTAGCAATTATGCATATAATTTACATATTAGTGGTACTGCTTTTCTGCCTTTCTCAGTATCAGTGCATTCAAACAGGTCTTGCAGTACCATATAGTACTATCATGGAAGCTTGCATCTTGCAATCAAGTGTCTGCTACTTCACTGAACACCAACTTGGCATTAAAACATAACTACCAGTAAGGTCCTTTCCTCATTAGCTTCATACTCCTAGTAACATTTACACACAAATTTAAGGTATTGGATTAAATATATATATATATCCACCCCTCTTTAGAATCTCCTCACATAACACCAGTGTGTAGATCAGAGGTAGAGCAACCTCAGCAGCACCACTTTCCTGGGCAATAGGCATATGCAGAAAGCTACACATGACTGTTTGGACAGTGCCCAAATGACTGGACTAGCTCATGTGACAACCAGGTATGTGCTAGAGCTTAAGAGCACTCACAACTTTTCATTTTGACTTGCTTTACCAGAATAGTTCAATAAACTCAACATTTTTTTTAAAAAAAAAGGACAAATTGATCACAACCTACCCTACAGGTTAACATATGGAAAAACTCTACATGTAAACTATGTTTTTTCACCTACAGTCTTTCAAAACTTGCAATAGCATGTAACCTAAGCTACATTCTGAGTACACGCAGGGACACACAGGGACACAGTCTTAAAGAGACACTACAAAACACCTCAAAATAACCCTTGGCCTCTTCTCAGAGTGTGAGTCTCCTTCATGCGCTTCTAATTATAACTATGGTAACCTGACATGGGGAGAGAGGCAGTCCTTTGAATAAGATCCCAAAAACTAGTAACCTAAATCTAGGCTGAGCATAAAGCTTGTTCAGTAGATTCTTTTTTTTTTCTCCTTTAAAAAAAAAAAAGAAAAAACTCTAATGAACTGCACACCAGTGATATGCCTCAAAAATCTCAGTTAGGTCTACTTCTGCTAATCCATTACTCTAAAAGGTCTATTTTTTGTTCCCAGCTGTACAGCTTCCCCTCCTGAAGCACACAGAGCTTCCTTGAACTGTGTCTCTTTCTCCTCATTACTAATATAATGTAATAAAGCTAGTCCTAGACAGCATTTAAGGTAAGTACAAATATATTCTCTCCTCACCTTCATTTAAACAATGACTTTACAATGACTAATTTCCTTGTTAATAGTTGCTCTTCAGCATTAAAATCTGGGCTAAAACTTGAGATAATAACACGGTCATTTCTTCACTTCCTTCATCCTCTAGAAAACTTCCCAAGAGATATTAAAATTCCGCAAGATCACAACTGAAATATATCACAACACTGCACAAGCTTTCTCTTTTGTTATGAATTCTTTATATTACATAATATTCCCCATCTCCTTCAACTATAAAAAAGTATGTTTTTAATCATCTTCATTTTTTCAGTAAGGTAGAGGTACCTTTTGCCAAGCAAGAGAGTTTCAGGAGTTCAGGAGTGTAAATCCTTCCATAAAGCCAACTTCTTTTAACTCCCATTTATATGACTGCCATAAAAGATACCTGACCTCCTTGTTCTCTCCCACATAGAAAAGGAAGCAGAGTTGGAAGCTTTAAAAACATACCACAGAGAATGACTTATCAACAGAACATACCACTTCATTACTTCAGACTGCAAACAAACAGTAGGGCAAAAAAAGGCATATGACTCTAAGAAGATTAATGTATCTGGGTTTGGTTTTGAGTATCTCAGGCCAAGGTATAGGGTTTTTTTTGTTGTTGCTGCTGCTGTTGTTTTTTCCCCGCCTCTTTATCATATCTCTAGATAAAGTTAATTAGGCGGCACAGGTATTTCAGAGATTAGTTCGTTTAATTCCCCGAGCATTCGCAGGGGCATTTCCACCTTGTGATGACAGTCAGAGAGAGCCCAAAGGAGGATGCCAGTTTGACAGGGGGTGAAACGCTGGGGGACACAGGACACAGAGCACCCACTTCCCGGCTGGAGCGAAGAGTGAGGGGACGCAGGACACACAGCACCCGCCTCCCCGCGTAGGGCAAAGCGCGGGCCCCCGGGCGCGACGCACGGGAGCGTTTACAAACGCGGGGCTCCCGCTGGGGGCCGGTGCGCGGCGGGCTCGGGCGGGCTGAGTCATCGCTCGCACTAACTTCACGGCGAGCCCCGGACCGGCAACGGGGCGCGGGGCGCCAACGGGCACAGCGCCGCCCCCCTCGGTTGCGGGGCCGCCCCGAGCGGGATCCCGATCCTCCCCCTCCCTCCTTGCCCAGCAGCCACCCATTCCTTCTGCATTGGTGGCTCCTCTGACTCTCTGTGGGGCTGCCATGCCAAGGGCCTGGGCATGGTGAGAATCCCTTGGTGCT
>JAWLRI010000838.1:1632315-1665077 GCA_034781795.1 Crypturellus tataupa | reverse complement strand
GCTACTCCTCCCAGCTTCGTATCATCTGCAAACTTGCTGAGGGAGCACTCTGTGCCTTCATCCAGGTCACTGATGAACAAATTGAACAGGACTGGACCAAGGCCTGACCCCTGGGGGACACCGCTCAACACAGGCCTCCAACTAGACTCCACACCACTGATTATCACCCTCTGAAGCATGTAATAAGAAGCATGTAATAAAATTATTTTTTAACTTCAGTTCAACTGTGTTTATGAAGTACTTTGGAATACTCGAATTAGAAGTGCTTGAGTTTCAAAGCTGATTGTATTTGGTCTTTTTAACCATCTTGCTGCGTCAGTTTGTCCATAAAGACAAATTTTTGCGTCTCTCTGAAACAGCAGACATTTTTATTACTTAATAGAATTAAAATTTACCCTGCTTCTTAAATAATTGCACGGAAGATCTCTAAGCAGTATGTGAGCTCCAGGTGTTAGACCAAAGTTCTAGCAAATTACCCAAGGGAAATGTATCTCCTCTCAAGTTTGAGCACTTCATTTAGGTCCTAACACTACCTATTTCTGACCAAGTGTATGTACCTCAACTTGGTCTAATGGAGATCATTGCTGATGAAGTCAATGTGCAGCAAGTTATGTACGGGGGAGTGACAACCTTCCTTACTTTTGCACTAGGGTCCTCTTAGAAATCACTACTGCTCTGTCCTTTATCCATAAATGTTCCATATGGTGCAGTTGCAGCAATAGTATGAAATATGGTAGCCTCTGGTTTGCTGTTGATTTTAGGGGTTAATGCACCATCTTCAGCTACCTCCATTCTACGTGTTCAGTGCATACAAGTGAGACAGAGCAGACTCTCTTATATTGCATAATACTTGTTCTTGAACTTGCTGTAAGGCTCAGTACAGAAAATCTCCCGCCCCATCATCAGAAACAGGAACTATTTCTGCTTTATTTAACAGAAAAAGCATTTTTTGCCTTTTTAGAAGAACTTCTGCTGCAGTGTGGCATACAGTGCAATTATGCAGTCCGGAATTAATTACCTAGCCATTACATTGATGCCTCAAGCAATATATTGCAGTACTGGAAAAGCAACACGAGAGGTCGGTGTTAATCTTAAAATTTTCAATCTGCTTGAAAGCAGCTGTTGGAGATCTAAGAATTTAAGGAACAGAGCATTTTTTTTTGTTTGTTTGTTTAATCATACACAGTATGGGGTACCTCTGGGCTCCAGACATGCTCTCGATGTACAAGATTGCTTTTGTAAGTTCTCATTAAGTCATTTTGAAAAAAATATTTTTTTAAAAAATCGTTTTAGGAAGTAGAATGGAATGGCAATCCCAGAATAGACAGCATAGACATCTATAAATATAGAATAGACATCTAGAAAATATAGAATAGATAAAAGCAATGAAACAGTCTAACAAGCAACACATCGCTCCTATGCAATGTATTACTTCCTAATCTGTTCATAATTACTTTTCTAATTTCTTATTTAGTGAGGATGAATTATCCTTTTAATATTTTTTTTCATCTAAGGTCAGTATCTGGAGTTACTGTTTAATTCCTATGTGAAACCCTTGTTGAAGTAAGGAGAGTCTTTAAATAGAAAGTTTACATTTGTTCCGTTCCCAGTCTGATTTTAAATTTCACTAACTGCCATATAAATCTCTTAAGTTCTTACTAGAGATTTATTTTCTTTTGCTTTTCAATTACATGGACATCAAGATTCCCTCAGTTGAATTTGTGAAAATATTGCTACCTTGTTGCAAAGACAGGCAGATGAATAGGGATTAAAAACAAACAAACAAAAAAACCCCTTTAATTAGTGCAGTATTAGCTGAGGAGAAAACTCTTATACAGTGAATATTTTTTCTGATTTAATTATTTTCAGTCAAAGGTGACATGAATGAAAGCTTCTTTTCACAGTTTCATATCCTCAAAAGGTCATAGGAGGGAAGAATTGATGCTATTAGTATGTTTTGAATTACATATTAGCATAAATATTTTTTTTCTTTTTTAAATGAAGTTGAATTTTTACCTCTTTTTAAAAATTGCCCTTTGTTAATATATTCTTGATAATAAATTGTACTTGTTTTACTTGAGCTCATTTGCCTTCATTTTTACTGCCTTTTCTCCTTGGAGTAGGGCTTAATAAATAAATAGATAATGTACATTTTGCAATAGTCTTGCATACAGATATTAATGGCTTGGATTAATTTTGTGGTTTTAGAGTCTGGTGCCATGGTTCCTTGAGGCGAATCCTAGTACGGCTAAATTATATTAAAGAAGGTTATTGATTTTCATTTTCGATTCCAGCATTCTTGCAAATGTGTGAGTATAGTTCTTGCTCTTCTCTGAGCATCCTGGGTGAATGTGAATGTTACAAATCAAAAACTGAATTTGATTGTGTGACTGTGGCAGGTACCTCAAAGTAAAAACAGCAGCTTCACTTTCACTTTCAAACCTAATAAGTATTTGTGTGAAATGGATTGATGCAGAGATTGATGCAGTTCTGGTTTTCTATATACAGCCCAAAACAGCATGCTCACTAAAATACTGCACAAGATAAAATAAGATAAAATACTGCTAGAGAACTGGTCTTCACCCTGCTATGTAAACTTTCTTACTTTTTTATGTGTCAAAGAAGGAAAAGTCACAGGAAAGCATGGAATATATGTTCTTCTTTTGGTGGAGTTATAGTTACTTTTTTTTTTTCCCAGTATTGTTCTAATATTTTTCTCCACTGGCTATTTTTTTCTTCTGTTCACCTGTAGTAAAATATTTTGACTGTGCCTTTTTAAGTCCACTTTATTCAACTCCTTTCAAACCACTGTTGGTACCTTCCTTTAGACACTTCTGTAAAGATACTGTTTTTCAAAGCTTTGTATTTTCTCGGTCTTTCATATATCATAGTTGGACTTGCATGTCTACCTGTGTAGACTTTTTTTTTTCTGTTTGAGGACTTGTAGGAAGTTTTTTGGACACTAGATGACAGTGGAAGGTAGTAAGTGCAAAGGGGATTTTGAAATGGATCATTAGAAGCAAATATTTAGTGAGATTACTTGTTATAATCATTAATACACTACTAATGTTATTTCTGGAGTTTGATATTTTGCATGAACTAGGAAATATTACCTTGTCAGTTTGGTTTATTTTTTATTTTTAATATTTAAAAACTCAATGCATTCATTTTCATTCTTTTACTGAAAAAGAAAGTTAGGTGGCATTTCAGTTCAAGGATAGATGGGAATCTCAGAAGCTCCTAGAAAGAGCTAAAAACTACCCATGAAAATGTTATTTCAACAGAATATCTCTTCAACTTGGAAAATAATGTTCAATTATAGATACATTTTCCATCACAAAGAATAAAATGGTACTGGTTTCAATTATTTTTTTATTTACAGAAAATGTAGCTTTAAGTGCAACTTAAAACAAAAGTTTCCATTCTAAGTTTTCATAGACTTCTTTTCCTTAGGCAGCTCTTGTTAAAGGATTTAAAACCTCAAACCTAATCGAAATCTAGTGAGCTGTTGAATCCATGACATGAAGTTACTGAGGTATGGGATGGGAAGGGATCTTATCATTTTGTTTAGTCTAAACTTATTCACTGAGAGAGGAACAAGTATATCCAATCATTCTCAAACATGTTCATCTAACTCAGTTTTAAGAGCCCCATAAGCAAGAATATCTTAAAATATGTTGTTCCTGCCACTTACAGATGTTTTCTTTTTTTCATAATATTCACCCTAAATTTTACTGATTGCAGATTCATCCCCTATCTTAACCTTCTCATATTATCATAGAGAATGGCCACTCACAATCCCTTTTATTGACCAAGTTTGGAAAAATCTTTTGGGCCGTTTCAAAGACGTAGTATTAAGAGAAGTCTTGCCTTGCCTTGCCTTGCCTTGCCTTGCCTTGCCTTGCCTTGCCTTGCCTTCCCTTCCCTTCCCTCCACCAGTGAAATATGGTGACATCTGCTCTTACTGTGCTGATCTTTCATTGTGAGGTTAATTTCTAACTGTTGTTGCCATTAACCTGCCATTAGAATTGTGCAACTTGAAGAGTGCAGAGGAGGTTTCATACCTAGAGCACAGATCAGTTTCCCTCAATGGACATCTGTTTTCTTGCTGATAAAAACAGGCTGAGGTTTTTACCATTTTTCAGCCTTTTTCAAGGCTGGCAATTTAGAGAAGATATGTGCAGTTTACAGTTCAGAATAATATGAATGCATGCAGTGAAAAGAAGCAGAATGTGTCAAAGACATTTTTAATATATTTGATATTTCACAGTAGTGATAAACTTGGCTTTCTTCATCAAACTGTCAAGCCTTGTGGTCTTCATATGAGCAGAAAGCCTCTAGCATTTAAGTGTTATATATGTATGTGTCTATAAGTACCTCAAGGGAGGCAGTGAGGAGGATGGGCCTGGTCTCTTTCCAGTGGTGGCCACTGACAGAACTAGAGGAAATGGCCACAAACTGAAGCACCAAAAGTTCCATAGGAACTTAAGGAAAAATTTCTTGGCAGTGAGGGTGACAGAGCACTGGAACAGGCTGCCCAGAGAGGTTGTGGAGTCTCCTCTGGAGATCTTCAAGACCCGCTTGGATGCAGCCCTGTGCCATGTGCTCTAGGTGATCCTGTGTGCGCAGGGCAGTTGAACTAGATGATCTCTAGAGGTCCCTTCCAACCTTAAGCATTCTATGAAAAAGGCCTTCATATGTGACTGTTCATTCCTACTGTAGTGCAACAGTGCTGGCGTCAATGTGTGAATTGCGTCATTAATGACACATGCAAACATTTTCAATGGCAAACTCTGCTAAAAATGCCAATTTATAGTTACAGCTAGGTGAAAAACTCAAAAGAGAGTTGGTTCTTTTTTTAGGAAATCACAGGTATATTTTTCTAGCCACACGCTATCTAGAAGCTTTGTTAGCAGTACTTAGACTTACAGTCCCAGGGAGTGTCAGAAGTCAGCTTTTACTCTAGTCAGAGGTAAGTTTTGATGTCAAGTCACAGAAGAAAATGGGATTTACACAAAGGATTTGCACCTATTTAAGTAAGAGAAGATTCATCCCTGAGGCACCATCAGCTAGACCTTAGTGTCTGCAAGTGTATGTGGAATGTGGGTAGCCTGAGAAAAATCATATCCAGACACAGGCAATAATACAAAATATATCTTCTTCCCACTGCTTTGGAAATAAAACTGCATGAGTTTTTGCTACTGCACAACTGAAGTAATCAAATATATATTTCTTTAAGCTTCCTATCAATCCTCCTTCCCCAATAGCCTTCCCAGGGGACTGGCAGAAAACAGCTCTTTTCACTGTAAGACTCCAGTTTATATTAAAGGAGTCAGCCTGGAGAATGAACATGTTACTGGTGCATGTCACAGAGAGGGATCTAAGCCTGCTGTTGTGGCAGCAAGAGTAACTGAGCCTGAAATATTATTGTTTAGAGGATATAGAAAGCCACAGTCAATCACTAGCCAGATAGTGAATGAGTTCTTTCAGGGATTTTTGCTCAGGATTAACTGCCTTTTACCCAGGATACCTATCAACATCAGTGTTATATCACAGACTTAAAGAAAAAATAGAACTGTTCAACAACAATGATTCTTTAGAGCAGGAAGAATTGATGCTCACCATGGGAAATGAGAATACGGTCAGACAAGTTTGTGTCATTATTTGGTCACAACTGAAGTGTGGTGTGGACATTCCATAGGTGAAGTGGTAAGTTAGATATGGAATAAGAAACATTTATAAAATTTATAAACTAATTTTAAGCTCATTTTTTTATCAGCCATAAATTTTAAAGCATTTTTGTTTTAAAGATATTTTTGTCAGAAATCAAAATATTTTGATCTTGTTTTATCCATTTGGTTTGGATATACTTTGGTTATTAAGTGCATATACTCTATTAGATATTTATGTGATACCATTTTTACAATTGAGAAGAAATTCTCTATACTGATACTGAGAACTTGTCTGAAGCGATTGGTCTAAACTGTTGTTTTTTGGTTTTCGTGCTAATCTACCCAATGTGACCTATAACTTGAACTTTGGTAACTTAAAGTGATAGCAGTGTAAATATTTAGATTAAGAGCTTTCTGTTTTGTTTCTCCTGTCTTACCAGTCTTTGCTGATGATGCTGTCAAAGGTAGGTTTGCTTGAATGTGAGAATTAATAAGGGATCTGGAGCAAGCAGTACTACTCCAAGCTTATGAAACACAACTGTAATTTCACAGGCACATTTCAAACTTCAAACACCCACATAAGATTTCAATTCTCAGGTGACATCTGCCAAGAATTTCCTTTTATATAAAGAGAGCACAAAGACTCATATTGACATGGAATTATATAACGAGGACTATCTAGATGTTACTGACTGTAGAGGTGTAAATGCTGGCTAAGGTGCATTGCCTATTAGGATCTGATATCATTACCAAAGCAAATACCTTTCAGAAGTTTGTCCATTGATTTTAATAGATACTAGATGAACAGAGTACATTTCATGAGCTATACAGCATTTACCTTTTAGATATCATGTTAGAATCTTTATTTTTCCTTAGTGACAACTAATACCAACTTTAACAAATAAAAGTATACCTTAAAATAAGTATTTTATATGGAAAGAGGAGAGATTTTGGATTGTGAACCTGTTGATGCATTTTCATGAATGCATTTTGATGCATTTGGAAGAATGAAAGAGACTGAAGTTAATGTACACCTGAAAATGTTGCTTTAGCAAGGGTCAGTTGAATATCTAAGTAAAATTATTGAAGAACACCGTGGAAAGTTTCAGAATTTATTCTCAGTTTTGCTACAAGGATGTCTAACATGGGGATGTGTGATGTATTTCTTTAGTTATATTACTTTGATATAAACTATCATGATAAATCAGTATCTGGAAATATTCCGGACTTCCATGGATTGCAGATTCCATGAATCACTGTTAACAGTGAGGGAATTCTGAGGCCTAACTAGCTTTATAGTTAGTCAAAAAAAAAACCCCAAATGACTAAAAACTACTTAAAACAGATATCCATTTGATCTTAAAATAAAGCCAGTTGGTAGGATTAAGAGCATCCACGCTGTATGATTAATAACCATGACAATATATCTTTTTTTACAGCATAAATAACTGACTGGTATTCTTTTCAGATCATGACTCTTTCAATATTACTTGCCCAAAACCAGATGTTCAACATTCCTACAACATAATCTGGCAGAGTTATATATACTGGACCTACATATTGTGACTATCAAAAGCAGACTCCAATTTGTAGGGATATTTACAAGTATGTATATTGAAAGTGATGGAAAAAAAACTGCAAAGGCCTTGAAAACTGATAATCGAGAAGAAGAGCATATACACTCCCACACTACTAGTAGTTTTACCTGGGTCTGAAGATGACCTAACATTTATGCACAGATGACCTAGCACAATGGAGCTATTCTCTGATCCAGTTCTCAAGACTGTTAGAGGAAAGATAATTGAAGAGATCCTAAATTTCCAGTATTTCCTTTTCCCACAGAGAATGTCATAACAGTTAAATGGATGTATTTAGCATATCTGTGGAAGAAAATAATAATGGATTCAATGCTATGAGAATGCTGAACTTATATCATTACTGAGGAGAATATTCTTGAACAGTAGGAAGTCTAAAACCATGTATTTTTTTCTCTGCCTATTTCCAATAAAATTTCTGACAGCAAGTGACCTCAGAAATTATAAAGTGTTGCCAGTCCTCATACTGGGGTATGAGTAGCAGCATCAAATTCTTCATGCAGTCTTCATTTTTCAACAAGGTGAAGATAATGTCTTATGAACATGTCTGTCCATAAGTGATTGTATAATGCCCTACAGTAGTGCCTGACTACTGTAACAGAAAAAATATATATATAGAAAATGCATAAAACAACCTCAGCTCTGAGACAGAATGATTTTAAGTATAATAGAGAATGTTTGAATGGATGGTACATATGTTTTAGGGAAGTATCAATAAATTGAAAAAATGTCAGCCCTGCAACTGATATATTTATCTAATAAATTGGCTTATCTGAAAACTGTTACCCACCAGTGAATGGCAAAGATTAGTCTGATTGTGGTAGTTCCAACATTAGCTGAAGGCAGTGTTTAATTCATTTTCTGCAGTTCTAAGAAAGCATTTATTGCTTCCATTGACCTTATCAGAGTGATTGAATGTTGCCATTTATTATTTTTCTGGGAAAGAACAGTTAGGCAGTTCCCTCTGTCTAACTTAATCTCAGACTAATTTAGGTTACAGGGTACCTCTAAAGTCCATTTCTCCTACCCCCCAAACGCACTCTTGCAGGGCCAGTCTCAAAGTTAGATCAGGTTGCTCAGGGCTTCATCCAGTTAGCTTTTGGAAGTGTCCAAAGATTGAGACTCCACCGCTTCTCTGCTCTGTTCCAACGCTTAGCTGCTCTCTCTCTCTCTCTCTCTCTCTTTTTTTTTTTTTTTTTGTACTTTTCTTGAGGCCAGACTCTATTAGCTCTTGCCCTTATTTCCCAAAGTAGGAGCAAGAGTCTTCCATAACCTGCATTTAGGCAGCTAAAGGTACTTCTTCACGTTTAGTCTTCTTTTAATTGGGCTAATGTAACCCACCTTCTGTAGCCTGTCATACATTATACTAGGTAGTCCTAACTATATTTATGGCCCTTCTTTTGGATTTTCTCCACCATGTCCCTCAACCTCTAGGTACCTTGGGTACTCTAACCCAAGGTCATCGCTGCAGGGGCACAGGCAGCCTCACCTTGCCAGGATCAGAGGCATTTTCTCCTGGGCTTCTCCCTCATCATATGGTGCCCGACATTTTCTGTTGCATGGAATTATATTGTCCCAGGTATAGGACTTCTCCTTGAGGATGTTATGAGATGATATAAAGAAAAGCCAGATTAGAGCCACATCCTGACCATCAGACCTTAGCAAGCGAAGATATGTGCAAAAGTCATAAATGACTTGAGTTACTGAAATGCTTGAAAGTTACTGAAATACTTGAAAGGATGAGGAAAGAGCACCATTGCATACAGATATGCAATGTACAGATACCATATGCATGTACAGATACATCATTGTACAGATATGGTCAGAGTATTAACAGAATTTGTAGTACATTTGTAAATTCGGGGCTAGAGGAGCTGGCCTGTGAAATCCCTCCTGTAAAAGTGATATTAGCCAAGTAGAATATCTTAAGACCATAGCTCAGTCTTCTCAAACAGCTGCCTCCATAGGAGCACCTAAATGTGACTGCGAGTTCAAAATGTGAGTTACAAAGCTGCCATGTCACGGGAAATGGAAAAGCTGAACTATAATCATGACAACTGGCTGTTTTGCTCTTCCTGTCTCTCAATACAAACTCCCTTTAGAAGCATGCTTTTTATTCTTCT
Source organism: Crypturellus tataupa (assembly GCA_034781795.1). NCBI lineage: Eukaryota > Metazoa > Chordata > Aves > Tinamiformes > Tinamidae > Crypturellus > Crypturellus tataupa. Next base: position 1,655,687 of record JAWLRI010000838.1, on the reverse strand, counting down.
GGGTAGTCACTGGATAGTGCCACTAATAAAGGTCAATGTGGCTCAACTCAGTGGAAAAGCAACTTCTTAGTATAGAAAGCTGTGCTCACATTGGTTTAGAGATGTCAAAATAGAGAACAGCTCAATCTAAAAAGATTGTCTTCCTCATGTTCTTTGGGAAAAGTAATGCTATAAAAGGGGAAAAAGTTTTTTTTAAAACCTTTCTTGTTATTTTCAACTCATGCATTACCATGGATAAGTGCATTTATTTAAATATATTAATATTAAACAAATCTGGAAACTGTAACTATAATTCTTCCCATTCCAACATTTAGGAAATGCTCTGGTAAAGCATTGTCAAAGCTTTTCTTTTTAGTAAAAATCATTTAGAACAAAATCAAGTAGATGAGAGACTTTTTTGAAGAATAGGGGGAATATGCTGTCATAACAATTTGCTACAATATATTCCCCTGATTGTCGTAGAGCTTGGAGAAAGGAGCGCAGACAGAAGAGAAGTTTGGAAGAAGCACAGAAGATTTAGTCTGTACAGATATAGCTAGAGTGTTAATTGAATTTGAAGTACATTTGTAAGTAGTCTCTGAATACAGATTTTTGGTTGCATCCATTTTACCTCAGGAAAATAGACTTCTTTCCCTGAAAGCTAATTTCTTATTCAAAAACAATTAAAAACCTATGATTTTTACACCCATATCCACTTGATTTAATAGTTATAAAACTGACCATTTATCATCACACCCTATATTTAATTTTTTCAGTACAAGGGAAATTGAAAGAATTTAAGTTATAGGAAAATTGAAAAATATTGACTTACCAAAGACCTGTTGAGTTACCAAAGAGAGAGACCCATTTTTAGCCATTTCTAATTGGAAATAACAGTGGACATGTTAAAGCATTTCTTTTCTACAACAACTTTTTTTTTTTTTTTTTTCACTAATAAGAAATATATATCTCCAGAAAAGCTGTACTAATTACCATCAGTGAGCCATTAGTAGGTTTTTCAAGTCTCAGGCCAACACATGTAGTGAGAGTTTAATGCAGGTTTGAAAGGATCTTACAGCTGTGAGTTAACATGAGCAGAAAAGAAGCTGTCTTGGCACATTTATCCGTCTTTTATGCAGTGCCAACAGCTTGCTGACAATTTGAAATATGTAATCTTTGAGGCATTTTCAGTAATCATGTCAAGTAACAACAACAAAAAAAAGAAACTGAAAATATAGGGAAACTAAAGTAGAAGAAAACTATGGTGTTCACAAAAAATGACATTCGAATTATGGATAAGGTTGGTATACATTTTTGGAAAGCTAAAATGGGACAGTATCTACTCAGCTATAATCTTTACACAAAAAATACACTTCAAAGAGGAGCTATCATGAACCAACTTAATATGCACTTCAGCAAATGTGTAGCCAGGAAACTTGAATTTTCATTTCTTGAGTAACAACTATGTGTAGGAAACATAAGAAATAAAGTCAGGGAACAGGAACCTGAGAGGTTTTTTATGTATATGTAATTATCTTGAGTTATGAATGGGCATTTGATTTCCAAATGCTTGGAGCGGAAATACAGGATCAGGAGAGGAGCATATTAGCTGCATGCTTCTGCTAGGATGGTAAGTGATGAAGCAATGTGCAGCATGGACTTGTATACTTATATTTTAAATTTCAGAAATTGATGGTTTACAACTTTCACAGAGATTATTTCAGAAAGCTCAAACTGCCTTGTAAGAAGTGGGGGAAAAACATATTTGTTGATCTTCACATTTCTTTGATCAACCATATCAGCTCCTGCTCCAACAATGATCATTTCGGTTGCACCATTACAACCCATACATAATACATTTTTTCCCATTGACATTTTTTAAAATGAAATGCCATTCCTATATGTTAACAGAAGAAATTAGCAGAGACTTTACAGTAGAAAAGAAAACTTCTCTCCTTGTTAAAGATCACTATAGAGTAATATGCTAGATTTTTTTAAGACTTTCAAAATGTATAAATAAAATATTCACACACATGGCCTCTTTTTTCCTCTTTAGCTTTCTAAAATGTCACTAAGGTGATTTTGTTTTTAAACTACTTAACATAAAATTATAGAAGAAGGAAGGATCATGTTGCATTAGATCCAAAAATAATTACACTTTTTTTTTTTTTTTTTTTTTTTTTTTTTACCATTTTTCCTCTTAGCAGCTGGCAAAGAGCAAAGCAAAGACCCAGCTATCACTGGGGAGAAAACATGTTCTTTGCTTTGGCATCCAGCAGTCCTGTCAAGCCAAATATGTTCCCAGAAAGGCTAACAGCTGTTATTACTTGCTTGAGGTGCCAAAACTGAAGTTTGGAAGTGATGTTAGGAAATGAAAAAATAATCAGCCTACATTAGTTTTCTTGATAGCTCTGTTAATGGAAACTGTGCGGTATCACATGGTAGACACCCACACTAAATATATTGTTTTGCATAGGTTCTGTCAGTTAACTTTTCTACTAAGCTTTGAGTTAAGACTTCGTTCCTCTTGAGGAGCATGGTGACAAGGGAAAGGACTAACAGTATCCCACACATTTGTTTTTCCTCATACCTTAAGCCTATAGAATATTCAGACCCCTGTGAACTACAGACTCCTGTACAAGATGTATAGTAGTTCCTAGGTACCAAGAGGGAAGTGTGCATCTCACAGGGAGCACCTCAAATTCCTTGAGATGGCTGCCTCAGAGAGTCATGCTCTGGCTGGCAAGTACCACTCGTTGTTTGTTAGCTTATCTCAGGGCTAAAAACATCTCGTATCTGTATTATGTCTAGTAGGACAAAATCTTTCCTTCTCTTTTTTGTTATACATGAAAAGGAAACTTCTTTAGTCCTTTACATTATATTGTGGAGGACAGTCAAGGAAACTCATCCATGACCACTGAAAAGTTGGCGATTAGATCTGTGATGATCACTAGTTCAAAGTAATTCTGATTCAGAATCTGTTTCTTAAAAATTAACAATTATAGCCTACCTCTGTTATGGACAGTAAATGTTGCTTTTTAATATCGTTAATTAAAAAGAAGCAAAAATTCAAAATTTTCTAACTTGGCTTGGGAATTTTCTTTACCACATTAATTCTTTTTTTTTTTTTTAATTCAAAACCTTTCTAAAGAGATCTCTTCTGGAGTCTGGCAAATGTTTTCTGGCATTATAAAACAAACACGTAAAAAGGCAGTGTTCAGTGTATAGAGCTGGTATGTCTAAAGATGCTAGCCCTTGCAGAACTGAACAGCCCGACAACTGCTCTTTGACACTGTTGACGAAAAGAAAATAATAATAATTAAAATAAAATTATTGGCAGCTCAAGGCCTCAGGTTGAAGAGGCCTACGCTTTTGAACTTGAAGACTGTACACACTGTACAGCTCCACCTGTATAGCATAGTTTGTTGTCATTAGCTCTGCAGCATACAGATCAACTGCAAGTTCAGGAAAGACCTGTTGTCTTATGATATCAGCTCCATCTGCTTCACGAGTTCTTCTTTCATCATAATTATTATTTTCAGTTTGTGGCAACTAGCAGCCTCTATCATGGATCAAGTCTGCAGTGAACACGCACACCCACAGAAGAAATAAATAGGCAACTTCCAGCCCTCGCCGCTTAGCAGCACAAGCAGAAAGGAAGAGAGAAGTGACAGTGTGCAAGGAAACAGTGAGACACCGCTGACAGCCCCTGGCAGAATACATCTCCTGACTGTTTGCTCTCACTCGCACCGCATTTCACACTTTGGTGCTATGTTACTGCCTTGGAGAAGCAGCACCTCCTCTCCTGCACACTTAGAAACACTGTTTTTCTACCCATAATGTGTACCTGTATCCCTGCTGGTCACCACAGCACGCAGTGGTTTTAGCAAGTCCTTCTTGAGTGATATAGATATCCGAGGCAGCACAGAAGAGAATACTGAGGTAATAAATTAATTTTGTGTGTCCATGAGAAGCTGCCTCCAATACAGAGAGGCAACTTGAGAGAAGCACAAATATTGCTATTGGCCTGTTCTCACTGCACCTTTAACACCAAGCTTGTACCATCTGTCCCTGTTTATCGACAAGGTGGGTTATACATGAAAGACGCATTCATTGAGGGTCTGCTTGCTTTTTGTTTCAGGACAATGATTAATATACTTGGGGGCACATTCAAGTGGTAAGAAGGGACTACAAAACCATTATACAAGCATGCACAAGCCAATTCCCATTGACCCCAAATGCGCTGGAAGAACACGGGAAGTGGGTGTTCAGTGTACGCCCTAACTCCTTCTATACAGAAATATTCTATATAAATGCCAAAGAACATGCAGTTGTATAAATATTGGTCTGTTTCTACAAATAAAAGTTATAGGATAATACAATTGCCAAATTGTTAAAAGTGTGTTTCTTGGGGGATCCTAATGGTGTGGTTTTGCAATATGGGTAAATAGTTGCGAAAACAAAAGTAAAACTGCATTAAGGAATTTCAAGATGCAGCATCACTAGCAATAGCAGAACTGGTACTACTGAATAATATGGTTAGCAAGGATCAGAGCTACCTAAAGTCAATACTTAATTATCTAGTAAATATAATTCCACCCCACAGAAATGATTAATCACAATGAAGACATTATGGAAAATGCACAAACCAATCACTTTTACATTGAACAAAGACAGTAGTGAGTATAAAGTGTGATTAATGGCATAAACTGCTCCCCCCAGAAAACTGTTCAGGTATTTGCTGTTATTCTTTTGATTTCATCTAGCAAATTTGTTTGCAATGTTAACTGAATTCATTTTAATGAAAGTTTGCAATACAAGATTTCATTTTAGCTTAGAAAATGGTTGCCTTCTTTTTTTCTTTCTTTTTTTTTTCTGAGCATCCTTTATTTATCCTCCATTGTTATTACTTTAAACTAAAGGAAAAAAAATGTAAGTGCAAGAAAAAAAGGTTTTAAGGACAAATACTTTAATCTTTTTTATTTTTTTTCAGATCAGACTAGCTTTAACTACAAAATATGTATAATCATAAGCATTTTCAAAGAGTACTTTTGGGGAAGACCTGAAACCATCTAAATGACTGCAACAATTTTTATCTATCCTCATTTTATGTCTTTAAGCATATTTGAAGTGAAGAATATGGATTCCCCCACTCTGCTCGTTTGATCGAGATACACATTACCAAATCTATGTAAGTGACTGACAATGTTTCTCAAGCCTTCTCACACCTCTTCAGGTTACTCTTGTGCTATTAGATCAAGGTTTAACCTTGCAGCCACCGTTGATTTTCCTCCTTCTCTCTGGGTTTCTACTGGGAGACAAACATTCTATTAAAAATAAGTGATTGAATTTGAAAGATGGAAAAGTCCAAGAAATGTTAAAAAAATGCAAATTTTTACTAAAGCTTATCTAAAAATAAACAAACAAAAAAACTCACCCCACATTCTTCCTTCGTGTTTATCCAGGTTCATTTGCTAGCTAAATATGCCACCCACGATATCGACCAGTGCATAGTTGTCAGATTGCCTTGGCAAGCATGTCTCAGGATGCCCTGAACTATTTAGCACTCTTTGTGGTACAATTCAGTACAATCCCCAAACTGGTAATTTCAGTAAGGAAGTTAAATGGTTCAATACTTGTTTTGCTTCTTCTTTACTTTTAAAAGCTTATATTGTATCCAAACAGTCGAGAATGTGATTCAAACATCTTAAAATACTACAATGCAAGATTTGCTTTATATTGTGTGTTTTCTCGTTTGACACAAGCAGTGAGCTGTGATTTAAATGGGTTCAAACAACACTGCTTGGTTGATTTAAGCACCAGGCTGTTTAAAGCCTGTTCTTAAGATAATAAATCAAGAGCAGATCTCCAATGAAAATCCAATACCAGTTTACCCTCAGGCTTTATATTAGCAGAAATGAACGCATTGCAAAATTTACCTATATAAAAAAATTCTCAAATTTGTTGATTTGATCATCAGTTATAGATATTTGGGAGAGGGAGGAGAATCATTTCCAGTAGGGTATGCTTGCTGAGGTGATTTCAAACAGCAAATGAAATGCGTTTTAACTTTGCATGATGACATCTGTATCGTTTAACTCATTTATCATACTGTCTATCAGCTGTCTACCCTGGAATCTGTGAACAAAAAGGAGTCTTAAACATTTTTTTCCATCAAAGAAAGAAAAGTTTCAAAGTTGGGTATATTTTGACTCCTGGCTTTGGCTTTTTTTCTGAAATGAGTATATGTTAGATTCTGTTTGGAAGGAAATATTTCCTGGACAATACATCCTCCTTCATCCTCCAACAGAAAAGAGTTTTTATAGCCATGTCTACAGGGGTACAAATTTGACCACAGCTTATAGGCAATTCCTCCTCTCCAACTATAGGAAATTAAACCACAAGTGAAATATAGTGTCTGATTATTTAAAATGTAGTTCATTATGTAGAAAGCAAACCAGAGATTTTGAGTGCATTTCTCTTACAGTTAGTTTATTTAATTTTCCTAGTGACAGCATTGGCTCCTAGCCAGCTGGTAATCAATAAAAGCCACATAATGTTGAACTTCTATATTTTACTCCCAGTTTATGATGTATTAGTGTACACAGAGACTGAATTGATTTTCAGTTTATGGAACAGGCATTCAAGCATTGATTTTTTTTTATCCTTCACACCAGTTTGCTAACTACTAAGATTTGCAGATTTATAGCACCAGTGTTCAGAATCAAGTAAGGCTTTTGATTTTATGCTATTCTGTGGTTGTTCAATGTGAAGTGATAGTAGGAGCTTGGGACTGCAGTAAGGTTTTAATTGTTGATTAAAAGCAGGTTCAAAAAATACAAAAGGAAAGAATAATCAATAGCTAAACTCACTACAGTGTCCTGGGGAAGATAAGGCATTGCAGCACAAGCTTTCTTATATGCCAATTTACACTTCCACTGACACCACAAACCCTTGCACTCTGCAAAGCCCCAGGCAAAAACTCGGAAAATCTCTTTAGTTGCAGAAGAGCTTGGAAGCAAACTTAGATGTATAATAATAGTTTTTAAACATAAAATACATAAATTAATAATAAAAACTGCCTCTTGCTAGTACATTTGTAACAATCTTCCCATTCTTTTGTCAAGAGAAGTTTAAACCATTATATGATAAGGAGATTTTTATCTCCTTATCCATTCCTTATCCATACCACCAATCCACCATCATCAGTGGCAGATTTGGTGGTATGTTTAAACCACCAGATAATGTTAAGAGATTACTGTAAGGGCAAAACCTCAGGGTTACAAATCAAAGGAAAGGAAAGACCATATTATTTTGTATTTGCTATGCTAAATTTTTTGTTCAGGAGAACTCTTCTGGGCAAAGCAGAATATCAGAGTTAAGTTTTGTCTGGTGTAATGTCAGGGAAAAACATATACCAGCTGCACAGCAACATACTTTTATTCAAAGGAAAAAGAACAGTATACTTCAGTGAACTTGATTCTATTCCTTTAATTGCATCATGACCATTCTGTTTTGCCTTCTTTCCTTCCTTCGTTCCTTCCTAAGAGAGAAAAAAAGTTTTTCTTCACTATTTTACACAAAAATCTTCTCATAATTTCTGACATATATCTATTTTTCCAACAGGCATGTTGATCTATTCCCATAGAATGGTGTCTGGTCCTCTTTCTTTAAGCATTAAAATTCTTGCCTACCCAATTAGATAAACTAATGCTTCTATTAAATTTATTCATGATATTTCTTTCAGTAACTGATGAGACTCAGATGATATAGAGTCTATAGAGAAGGGCTTGAGCTATTTCCATTTAGGTGCTACAGGTATTTGAATATGCCATTACCTAAATTATAATAGTACAAATACTAAAAATGCAAAAATTCCTATTGAGTTCAGAAACTCTTTATGATACCATCTGTGTATAATCTCAGAGTTACAGTCAGAATTAGCATTCAAGTCATCAGTACCTCAAATGTGTGATGATATTGCTCCTATATTAAATAACTCTTTGAGAAATGAAATATTTGATTGAATATTCTTCATAGACTTACTATTGCATATAATGCTCCTTTTAGTCATAAATAATGGGCTCAGGGGGATAGTGTTTGAGGGATTTTGTTTCACTTCACACAGCACTGCGAACGTGAATGTAGATAATGTGTTTTTGGGGTAAATGAATATGAGCTGTTTGAGATAGTAATTCAATAAATGATGAACAATGTTGTAAAATTCTGCAAATCTAGTTTATCTTGCAGTGCTAATTTTCTACAAATCGCAAACATGAAGATTGATCCATCAAAGTAGATAAAGCTTTTTTTATTCTATGAAAGATAGTAATGCCTTCTAATTCTGCTTTTTTTTGATAGAGAATCAGATCAGATATGAATATATTTATGCACATATTCTCCAATTTTCAGTAAAGGGTATGCTCTTTCCATTGTTGACACAGTTGCCTTACATATAATTCACAACTAAATTGCAACTCATTACCAGTCAATTAGAAATACAAATCATGAAATTATATTGATCACAAAAGTTAAATATTGTATGAAGTAAAAACCTGGGGAGAATATATTCAGTAGTAAGAAAGGGGAATATTGAACCTCACAATCAAATATTCCTTCAAGAGCAATGGGAACTGTGATGAAAGCACAGTAAAAGCCAAGACATAAAGAATAATATTTGTAAAATGAACAGTATGTTTTTTAAGTACAAGTGATTGAGCCTGTTTATAGCTCATCAATAGTGATTGTTGTAGCAACACAGTCTAATGTCAGAACCTCTGGAATAAGGGATCCTGGGGTGGATTTGGACTAGACCTGAAATTTAGGTGATTTCACTTTATGCAGTGTTTTTAGCAGTATTCTTCACTATCATAACTTGAATGATTATTAGAAAAGCATTAAGTAACATGAAAAAACATGCTGTTTTTTTCAGTCTCTCCTAAGAGCTGAACATGTGTAAGGATCTTGTTTAGGCAGGGATTTTTTTGTTTGTTTTTAATGTGTCTATATTTAGTACAAATACAAAAAAAAAAAAAAGAAAAGAAAAATGTTGAAGAAATCTAAACCTTGGAGAAGAAAATGAAAAAAAAAAGTGATTTAGCTTTTCATTGTAGACTTGAGTTTGCTCAGAAATGGCATTTAATACAACTTTAGTAGCTGTTTTACTTAGAATTGGCCTAATGTGTATTTGAATGAAGAAGGGAAGAAATCTTCTCCACATATGCCAAGGGCTTTTCTGATTAGAAAAGAAATAATTCATGATATTCTTGCCAGTTGAGAAGGAAGAGACAATTGTTATGAGCACCTGCCGGAGCTGGGCATCTCTAAAGCTGGATCTCTACAGAGACTTAGGCAGAGGTAGTGGACCCAATGTAGTGAGTATTTTAGAAACATGTCATATAACATATATAAAAACACTAACATTAGCACAAAGTAAGAAGAATTGTCAAGGGCATGAATCAGCTTGCTCTTCTTTCTGAATCAGAAATGCAGGGAGAGGCAAGGATCAGGACACAAACTTTACTTTTAGTGAGGTTTGACTGAGAGCAGTAAAATGAGCAGAGTAGAGGTAGGCTCCTTTTTATAAGATACTGAATTTTCTGACATGTGCATTCTGATATGGGTCCAGATGTAAGAAGTACAAGTACAAGTAGTAAGAAGATTCAAATTCATGTTCAACTGTGAGAAATTAACTTTTTATTTCAATTTATCTCTCTTTCCAGTGAAAAAACAATTACTCTAACAAATATTATTTTTGCAATATCTTTTTTAAAAATAAGATATCTGTTATAACACAGAGTTAACAAAGTCCTTGTTCAGATGTTTTGCTTTAAGCATAATACAGGAAGTACTGCTCTTTCCTAGGGGAAAGATCAGACAATCAGAGAATAATTTAGAGATATCAGGAGATGTCTAGTCCAACCTTCTTCTCAAAGCAACCTCGGCCATGAGATCAGACTGAGTGTTCGGGATCTCCTCCAGCTGGGTCTTGAAAACCTCCAAGGAAAGTGGAACTTCTAGAAAGGATCCAGCATAGAGCAAGAAAGATGATTAAGGGACTGGAGCATCTATCTTATGAGGAAAGACTAAGCAAGCTGGCCCTGTTCAGCCTGGAAAAGAGAAGACTGAGAGGAGATCTGATCAACATATACAAATACCTGCGAGGAAAACTTAGGGAGGAAGAGGCCCAGATCTTCTTGGTGGTTACCAGTGATAGGACAAGAGATAATGGGTACAAGTTGAAGCACAGGAAGTTCCATCTCCATGTGAGGAAGAACTTCTTTCCTGTGAGGGTGACAGAGCCCTGGAACAGGTTGCCCAGAGAGGCTGTGGAGTCTCCTTCTCTGGAGATCTTCAAACCCGCCTGGATGCCACCCTGTGCCCCATGCTCTGGGTGTCCCTGCTGGAGCAGGGGGTTGGACTAGATGATCTTTAGAGGTCCCTTCCAATCTCAACCATTCTGGGATTCTATGAAAATGTGTAACTTCTCTGGGTACCCGTGCCCATGCCTCCTGCCTCTCTGTTCTCATGGGGAAAAGTGTTCTAATATATTCAGTAAAAAATTCTCTAGTTTCAGCTTGAGACCGTGGTCTCTGATCCTCCCACCATGCAGCATCATGAAGAGCCTGCATACATCTTATTGATACACGCTTATCTTATATATTATGCAGGAGTGTCAAAAACTTTTTTGGTGGTGGGGGCTGGACGGGCAGGGGGGTCGGGCAGTCTGATTAGTGTAAAAGTATGCCCAGGAAAATGGTTAACGCAAACACATTTCCATTTGGCTCTGGTGGGCTTAATTTCAAAGATGACTCAGAATGTAGAGCAAAAGTAATTGTAACATTCCCAGAAAATCAAGCTAGACCTGTGTAATATAAAATATTTAGTGCTATTTGCTGAATGACCTAGGACCTCAGAAAAAGCTCACTTAAGTCAATTACATTTTCAATAGGGGATGCTATGGTATCTTTTCTGTTTTCCTCTTCAATGAGCTGTGATATTGGAAAATATAATAGGTCTCAAACAAAAACTCCTACTGACAAAGTGATGGACATTATAATGAGATATTTTAGTGAGGCAACCTATTTCTATATATTACCATAAACTGAACATCAAATGTTTCATAATGTACTGCAATTCCAATATATTGAGAATTAAACTATATTTCTCAGTTAGAAGGACAGGAAAAAGGCAAAAAGGTGAGATAACTTTAAGATTATTTGTGCTTTATTTGTGTTCAGTCCATAATTCTTCAAAGATCTGCATGCTTTTCCAAATATTCCAGTTGTACTGTACTTCATTGCATAGTTCAAAAAAATATGAAAAAAATTGCCATATTATTAAAAGTGTTACCATATTATTTGAAGCTTGTCAGACCTGTGATGAAATCATATGGTTGAAGCAGGCTATGTTTGTAGGATCAGGTGACCAAGTGTCTGGAGATGTGGGTAACCAAAAGCACTCTGTGTGCACCAAGCAGGAATCCCCAGTGGGACTAACAAAGGACTACAAACTTTCACTAAAACGTTTCTACTAATTTAGCTCAGCTGGAATAGCTTTGTGAAATAAAACCCATTAACCTCACTCATAGGTATACATATGTTGCAAACAAGGATAGCATATAGCTTAATTAAGTGTGGATAGGGAGATAAATAATACATACTAAAGCATATGTAGGTTGTTGTAGGCTTTGCTGCACTGTATTTTTCTATCACTGAAAACTGTGGATGTGAAAATGACCACAATTAGTTCTGATTTCTGTTTTCGGAGAAGGCAGCAGATTAGCATTTTCATAATAATTTATATGGACTGTTGGGTTGAACCTTTAATTCTCCCTTTTAAGTATACTTTATATTTATAAGCAATCATTTATATTGTATTTTCCTGTATGTCTTTGAGATAATTAATAATCACATGTCAAATAGTTAGTAGACAACTGCTGATATACTGCTGTCTGAAAATTTATTTATCATATGGTCAGTAGAAAATGAAGTCACTGACCTTGAGTTTAGAAAAATGACACATAGGGTAAATATAAAAAGAAAATCTAGACCCTGCACAATTTGTGAAACATTTGTGAAAAAGGAAAAGGATTTTTTTCCTAAAAAAATATCCTCCCATGCAAGTTGTGCTTCTCTGTCAACAACCCATTGTGAATTAAATGAACACTATTCAAATGAATGTCACATTTATTCATCACATTTAGCCTTTCAAGAAAGAGTCTATCTGAAGACTTTAATGAGAAATAGTAAAATATTAATTTCATATACTGGATGCATTCCAGTTTCCCTGGAAAAATGAAGATTTTTGTTGTGTAATATAAAATTCCTATATAATATCCTTCATGTGCCATGTACTCACTCGCTTTTATTTCCACTTATACTGTCATAACATAGCCCAACTCGTTTACAGGAACTGTTTAGATAATTGGTATTGATACCTGTACAGTAAGGTAGAGTCCAGGATGATAAGAGCAGCTGAATAAGATCACTGGTATGGAGCTGTGTTATTGTTTTGCATAAAAAACTGTTTTAATGCTGCTACATCTAAGTTTAAGTAGATGTTTATGGATGGATGGATACAAGGAACACAGAATCTAGCCCTTTATCAATGTCCAATACATGCATCTATATGCAAAACTACTGATTCTTGGTAAATAATAATCGTTCCAAATTTGCATTTCAAATTTTCTAATGTATAGAATTGTTCAGGGAATAAGACCTACAATTAAGTATGTAAATGTGCTGGGATCTCTACAAATACTGCTTTTAAGTTTTACAGAAACATTAAGATAACATCTCTGTTACAAAAAGAAAACTTATTCATTTTGCCTATATAGACAAGGGTTTTTGATAGGAAGGTTCATTGAAAATCTCTGAATTTAGCTTTATTTTTTCCTGTAGTATGTTTCATACATTAATTTTTTTTCCTACAAGAACAAATTCATATCACATTACTCTATAAAAAAATTACTGATAAAAAATTACAAGAGATACCATTAATACTTCCATATATTTCCTTCTACAGGAATTTATCCTTGTTTCCTTGACGCAAGCATGACAGAAAGTGCTACTTGCAAATAGATCTACTTTCCTTCACAATGTAGTATCTAAAAGGCAGACGGCTGCGTTACAGTCTTTGCTTATATTTGGAATGATTCATCCTTACAGAGTCTTTACAGAGGGAAGTTGTATGACAGGCAAGTTGTAGGCTCTGTCATGAATGAGTACACACAGTTGGTTAAAGAGGAGGAAAATGTAAATGCATAACTGTGCCTTTGGCAAAAAAAAAAAAAAGTTACTGATTTTATTTGAGAATGATCAGCTGGTAAGTTTTTCAAAAGATCAAACCTGAATTTACTGGCAAGAAAAAATCTTTCTTATATGGATTTGCCAATTTAGTTTGTATTCTGACTTTGAGAAGTATAAATTTTGAGGCAAAAAATTGTTAATTAACTTATGAGAGATTTTGATTTTTTCCCACACACACTTTTTTTCCCACAATAGATGGGGGATTTACTGGGTTCAAGAATTTTACCCTTTTTAGGAGATCAAGGAGGGAGGGTGAGAAGAAGAGAGAAATCTAGTCTGCTTTTATCCATCTTGTAAAATGCTATGAAACTCGTCAAGTGCAGTGATAGCTCCCCAAGCACGATGAGGCTTCACACAGAGAAACAGGGAACAAGATATCCTTTGAGTGTCCCTACCTTGCCAGGAATCCTTGCAACCCAATAGAAACACAGCTTTGGGGGATCACCAAAGTTATCGCAAAATCCCTGTACTTCTATGAAAATGCTTCAACAGCCCCCTTTATTACATGTAACAACATAATCAACAGAAGCCATTAATGATGAAGCTGGCAACACCTAAAGAAGATAACACTTTCATATACTTATTGCTCTTCTTCTTCACTAAGATGACCATGTTAGGAAAGATAGATGTTAATTTAACAGAAAACCTGAAGACATGACATAGTGTGTATCTCTCACCAATAGAGAAGTTAATACCATCAATTAAGTATTTTTGAGACCTGAGAGATGCTCTATCACTCCTTATAATTTAGAAATGAGAGCTGCTATATGAGAATGTGATAAATGCCTCTTAAATTACTCCTCCTTAATGCCTACTAAAGTTTTTCTTAAAAAAAGTCAGTTCTGACTTAAGAGAAGTCTGAAGTTTTGGGTGCTTGCTTAAGCCAATCCCTTTAAGCTATACCCATCACTGTCTGACATGTCTTTAAAAGTTTATTTTCTTATGATGGATAGTGCTGGAAATAATATTAAATGCATATACACCTATTTTTCCACCTGATGTAAACATGCAGGTCTCAAATCATCTCTTTAAGTTGCTATTAAGTATGACCCAAGCACAGAAATTTCTTGGATTCCCTAAGGAATCCAACCTAAGTAAAAAAGTGAAAATCGAAAGTTACAACAGATACTTAAAAAAAAAAAAGAGAGAGAGAAAGAGAGAGAGAGAGGGTGTTGTTTTCTGTGGGACAGTCTTCCACCCACAGATTTCTTTTCCAGCTTCCAGACAGCACTCCTCTCCTGAATGTGAAAAGCACTCCTGCAAACCTAATTTTCTTCAAAAACTTTACAAAATACTTTATGAAACATATTTTTTAGAGTTCATCATTCATAGGATTTTCACATTATTAAAATAATCTTATAGAAAATAAACGATGCCGATGGGTTTTGCATCCCTCATGTGTCAAAAGTAACAAAAAAGAGATTAAAAAAAAAACAAGAAATGAAAACATTTTGAAACAGTTTAAAGAAAAAGCATTTTTGGATTTAGCCATTCACATTAGATTGGTAAACCCTTCTCTCAGCCACACAATTGCTTCCAGTGACATCCCTGTTTTTCCTTTCCTTCACACCTCCTTATGCTCTCGCTTATCCTCTGGTGGGCTTGGTGCTGAGCCAAGGGTCACAGCCCTCCCGCTCATCGCCTTTGCCTAGAGCTGTGTATGTGTAACCTCTGCATAATATCTGACTGCAAAGCTGCTTCACTAAAAATGGACAGAGGCAGCCGCTTCAGTGGATCTCAATGCTATAGCCGGAAAAAGTGTATTTTCTTTTTACAAGCGCAGGCAGTATTTAACGGGCTGTGGCTGCAGCTGTAATGTCCCCAGTAGACCAGCAATTATGGTTAATTTCTTTCTAGTTTTCATAGGTTTAATGCTTCCTGGTGAGGTTTTTGATGTTTTGTTTACATGTTTTTCCCTCTCTCAGGAAAGCCTGCTGTTTTGTTCTGGTGTTTCCACAAGAACCAACAACACATGATGCATAGTCCAATTAATTTCATTTTTACTAATGATAGCCTTCAATATTAACCAGTATCCAGGTCTTTTATTTTATACAAACATGCTGTGTTCTGAAATATGAAAAACCCAGTAAAAGAGACAATAGTATTTCCATAAATGTTTATCATAATTAGGATTTCAAATAAAGCATATGCCACTTTTAATGGCACAGATTTGACAAATGAGGGATCATACTTCATTAAAATAGTAACATAAAAAAATCAGAAGTTTTTTCAAGCTCAGAATGCAAGTACCTGAGAAGAAAATAGGCTGAGATTTCAACTTGAGTTTAAGCTCCAGACTTTTGGCAGTTTTTAGATAATACTTACTCTTACTTAAATTTTTTCCATGTCAAAAAATCATTTGCATTTTCATTCAATTTTGGAACAAGAGAAAGCTTTCTTTAAAAAAAAATTATTTTCCAAATTGTAAAGTCTTTTCAAAATCTATTAAGAGAGTTGGTTATATCAAATATATTTAAACAAGATAAAGCATTTGTCTTGTGTAAAACCAAGTATATCAAAAATTAATGCTTTTCCATCCCTCCTTTCCCCCTCTTGTGTCATTTAATTTTTGTTTTACCTTCTGTTCTGTATAAGCCAAAATATTTCCCTACCTTCTTTTTGAATGCTATTCATTAATTTCCATTCTGTTCTATATAGCAATGATGAAGTGTAAAAAAATAAAAAGATATATTCAATTTAAATTACATACTCTTCTACTTCAAATAAAGAATTTCTGATAAGAGGAATAACTTATGTATGTATTTCTTTTCATGAAGATCAATATTGCAGGGATTTCTCATCAGTCGGCTCTGTTGGAGCTAAGCAATTCTCCCCAGGTTGTTCTCATTATGCTTGAGCTGCGCCAAGTTGATTTAGGTTCTCCCTGGCAGTTGTCATCAGGGGCATTCCCAGTAATGAGTGGGTTGTCATGTTGCAGGCTGGTTGATAGTGAGTCCGAGTCCATGACAGAGATATGTAACTTTATTTCACCCTCAGTCAATAATAGTATGAATACTGATGGGATGGTCAGTGGGATGCTCAACAGGAAGGTCAACAGATAACAGTACACATATCAATGAACATCAGTATGGATACTGAACAGATAATCCAGTGCAAAATTGCACAGTACTGTTGCTTACATAGTGAGTTTGCATTGTCACTTCCCCTATTCTGAGTAGGTTTGCTCAGCCCTCATGTGGTCACCGGAGAGCCATAGCAACCCAAGGTGCAGTCACTCCAGCTGTAGACCACTGGGGAATCCTAGACTCCTGAGGAACACCCCAGAGCAAACCCCCATTGGGGGTGGACCATCGTGAGCCCCATGTTTTTCTGTGCAGCGCCTATTACCTGTACTGAGGCAATGAAGATGTAATTTGTATTACTTATGTAGTAATTTGGCTTGCTATTTTCAATTTCCTTTTAAAGGGCAGACAAGAACAATTTTACAGCTGATTATGTTGCCTTCTACCAAACTTAATTCCAGCATAAACCTTTGAGCACTCCCAATCTGCCTGTCCTGGTGGGCCTCCCCACACAGCTGTGCTCTCTCCAGCCACCTCCTGCCACGGGAGCAGCAAGGCTCCGGGACTATGGCCTGTCCTTGCCACAGGACACCCACCTCCACCGCTCTTATCTCGTAGAGCATCAGGGACACACTGGGGACAGGAGCAGACATTGCAGCTGCAAGGCCCCCTCGAGGTTCCCAAACCACAGAAAGAGTAATGCTCCATCCCTTCCGCTTGCTTCTGTTCCTCCAAGAGTTTGGATCAGGAAACTCCTCTGAACAGCTGCTCACAGCCCTGTTCATGACCAGCTCTCAGCTCAAGGAAGCAGATGTCATCTCAGCCACCTGCGATCTCTTGCCTCTGTGTTTCATTTCTTGTACCTTGTGGAACCCCAAGGGACCTGATTACTGAGGAACCCTCTGGGATTTCAGTGGAGGAGGCCAAATGCCTTGGACATTACTCACCCTCTCTCTCCCCTGGTTCAGAGGGCTCACAGCCGATCCCCTGGGGCAACCAGGTACACTGGCAGTGCCCGTGCAGGAGTCCTACGCAGGCAGGCTGCAAAAAGCTCACTGGGATGCAGCCGTATGGCTCAGTTTTCAAAGTGAAATCTTGCATAACAAAGAAATAGGTCATTGTATTCCTCTGCTACGAGGACTAATCCTCTGCTCTATTTCTCTATTGCATTCCTCTGCTATTTCCTTTAAAGCAGGAGAAGTGGAAAGCAAACGAACAAACTAAAGATGTATTTTGCTTGTTTGTTTTGATCAAAGTTTGGCCTCATGTATGTTTATACTTTTTTATTTGATCAAAAATGGAAGTGTCAGTGATATTAAATAGTAATTCACCATAGTTGAGAGTCAGCAAGGTCTCTATTTTGCTTCCATATTCAGTATGTTTGCCTCTAGCATTTAAAGTAATTTCATTTTCAGAAACTCAGAACTGGGACTGGCAGAGATAAAAAGAGAGAATAAGCAGACAGGGAGATGTCTGAAAAAACATCCTATATTAAAAATTTTTATAGTTAAAAAATTAACAGTAACAAGACCTCTATTTAATTTTCAGTCCAAGCACAATGTGTCCTCCAAGCACAATTGCCTTATAATGAATAAATAGCTACTAGCTACACAGATAATACTCATAACTAAAGCAAACTTTTATTCTAGTAAGAAAATCTTGATGAATAAGCAGCAGAAATGGACAGAATTCCAAGAAACCGTTATGCATAACTCCATAAATAAAAATAAAATACAGGATTCTACTTAAAGAGCCATCAGAAATCAAGAGTAGATCTGTTCATAAATATACTCCCACATCATCAACATGAACAACTTTTTAGTCTTAATGCTAAAATGAATCAAAGCTGTCTTCAGTTTTGTAGTAATCAGTCAGCCCTATCTTTGTCATCATATCAGTTGCATGGAAACATATCTTTCATTTGGCTGTCTAAATTATTTCCTGTTGTTAAACCTGTCATCAATATATTAATTTTATTTCAATAACATTTGCTCTTTCAAGATGATGTCTTATCAGTACAAGATTAATTTGTAGTGACAAATAAATGCTAACTTAAGTCTGAATGGGATGCACTGGACTGCATATATGTTACTTGCCTAAAGCTGATTCCCAAGTTAAGTGGAAGATTTGATCCTGCTTTTCCCTGTAAAAGCACACAGTAAGCATTAGGCGATGTTCTGGAATAATCCTTCTGATCCAGATTTCATCCTCCAGCATTTTATATGTGAAAATTGGTAGGAAAATTTCTGTGCATTTAGGACCGAAGTTTGTTCTTTACACCACATTTGTTAGGACAGGCCGAAATGTGTTCAGCAGAAACAGAACAGAACTGCACAGGGTAAGTGTTGGAGAGAGAAGGAAAGGGAGACAGAGACAAGATGTGGGAAAGACACAATAGAGAGACACAAGTGGTAACCCATTTTTCTGAAGATGACAAAAAAGAAAGTACTTGAGTCTGTTGCACTCTTAAAAGTTATCAATCATGCAGCAACTAAAATATGCTATTCAGTTATTTCCTTAAAATTTTCTCCAGCTTTGGCCTCCTGTCTTTTTGTTCCATACATTTTTCTTCATTCTATTTCATCTTTTTTCTCCTTGCTACTGTAATTCCAAGCATTTTCTACCTCTGCATATATATGTACATAGAGAGAGGGAGAAAGGATTTTCCAAAGCACTTAGAAATCTCCCATTACAGCTAATAGCCTAGATAAAATTGAGGGGGATCGGAATTGAGCTGCTGAGCATCAACAACTGATTTTCCCCCAAATCCTCATGCTTTCTTCCATGTTATCTCCAAGGAAGAGGTTCAGAAAATCTCCCTCTGTTGGCTGCCTCCTTCATGTGACTAAAGTTCTTTCAGAGCTAGGGACCTTGTCCCCATGATTCCCCCAGGATAGCTCCCCTAACTGCAATAAAAGAAGAATTATTGTGGTAGTTCATTTGCTAGCATCATCATTACACACTCTTGCACTCTGCTAAACCCATTTATTTCTACAAATTATTCCTCAATTTTCTCTGCTTTTATAAGCACAGAAAAAAAACACATACAGAACTACAAAAGCTGTCCCTTGGATGGCTTTGGAGAAGTGGTACTGGAACTGGAGGGGTCCTACCTCCCCTTGATATACACAGTATCAACTTATTTTTCATCTGCCATAGGATGAGATGATGCTCTTCTTTGAAGAGCCTATTTCTCTACACAAGTTCTAAAGGAGGCCTTAAATTTATATGCTTTTTTATACTTTTATGTCTGCATATGCCAAATGAATTTAACCTGTATTGTGTAAGTCATTATATGTGGCAAAATATATTTCCCAGGGAAAACAAAGTTTAAAACAGCTAAATTATTACATGTTTAAGATGTAGCTTTAGCTGTAGCTTTAACAGATGTGTAGGTCTCTTTATTTTAGTATTTGGGAAGACTTTTGGTGTGCTTTATTCATTCTTTCCACATCCATAACATTAAGCATCCGAAGAAACATCATTTATCATTGAGTTATATATTTTTTCTACTATCCAGGTTATTCATAAAATAAAATTCTATAAATTCATAAAATTCGTACAATTCTATAAATAAATTCCTACAATGTTTATAATATTTTTTGAATGTGGACATGAGCAATAACTCAGAGCAAAATATGAATTTAATAGGTAGTGTTAGTTTCTATTCTTAAGATCTTTCCTCATGTTATGATGAAGAAAAAGTGGCAGAAACATAGCAAAGTGAAAAAAAGTGCCACAATCAGATCATGTCCTTTTGATGAATGAATATAGGCAAAAGAAATATTGGAATATCTTTCTGGAGTCAAAAAATTCTCAATAATTTCCTTATGATCAATGACTTATCAGAACTAATGAATTTTGTTTGCCAATAGTGTAGGAAGCATATATTGCCTCAAATGGTTGATATGAGCATGTTCACAGTGTTTCCACATATTCCTACCTCTGCTTTTTAATGAGCTATAATTCACCTCATACTTATTCGGACTGAGTATTTATTCATTATGTTATTTCTTATTGAGGTATTTATATCCACATTGGTGTATTTCCTTCCTTCTAGCATGTATTGCTGTGATATGCTTGTTGCTTTCCCAGCCACTTTGACTAACATGAGCAGATTATTTATTTTCTCACCTCAGTTTTTCTTAGTATTCTTAGCTTTGCTGAAGCAGGAGGGATTGGACTAGATGATCTCTAGAGGTTCCCTCCAACCTTAACCATTCTATGATTCAGAGATCCTTTTTCTAAGTAAGTGTGCAATTACAACTATACATTTCATTTCATTGTTATCCATTTCATTTTATTTCCTTCTTCCTTTCCCTATTCTGTATTACTTTGATATCTTAATTTAAATATTTTATTATCTCTAGGTTATGGTGTCTATTTTCTTCCTCAAGCCTATTTTCTAAACCTCTATTCCCCTTTAGAAAAAACACTATATCAGATGAATATGGGTTGTGGATACCTTCTTTACGATCCTGCTCTTTTTTCTCACTGTGCTTTACTCTTGAGATTCTTAAGCAATCTTCACATAAGGGGAATCAAATTCTTATTCCCCCAATACCTGAGCATGAATTCCCTGTTCAGCACACACCCATCTTCTATGCATATATGTGCCTAGGACTTGGCTAAAGGCAAAAAATTCATCAACATTTTCAGAGTAAAGTGCTCCCTCCTGCCTTGCAGAGGGACGTCCAATTCTCAGGGCGAAGTCTTTATATAAAAACGTCTAGTTAATAGTTACCTACAGTTACCTTCTAACTTGTAACTAATAAACTATAAATCTGTACCACTCATATAAATCTACATTGTTCTTAATTGACACAAGGCACAACAGTAATAAAACCCATTTTCTGGATGTATGACTCCTGACCCTGGTTTGAAAACTGTTATGAAATGGTTTTCCTCCCATTTTCCTGCAGTGCGTTCGTTATCTGTTCTGTTTCACTCCATTAGCTTTGGTCAGAGCAACAAGATTTCTATTATCATCTTGTCAGATAATCAGCTGCTGCAGAAGAGAGGCTCTCTATAACGTTCTTCTTACAAGCTCAGTGGTGGCATGTTTATTCCCTCTTGCCTGTTTCTGTCCTTTTATAGGGACCTGAAACTCTAATGTGTATTTAGAATTCTGCCTTTTTTTCAGGTGCCAAATGCAAGCTGTTCATAAGCAGTAAGAGAGGAAAATAATTCTTAGCATTTCCTTGAAGAATTAGATGCTGTAAATATTGGTGGTGCCAAGAAAACTTGCCAACTAGAGATGAACCAGGCAATCTATATGTAAAATAATTAATAGCAGCCCCTGAAAAACAGAATTTCCTGCTACCCTAGCTGTTACTCCAAATGAAAACTTCATTTATTACCTGTCTATTCTCCTTATTTTGTAATTTTGCTGTTACAAAAATGGTCTGTATAATGCGATAATCAAAGACAGTAACAGGAACTCAGCATTCAGTTTACTGGTTTCTGAAAGTTTGCTCACGCATGTCAGATTAATCTGCTTGTAAACTGATGACCTGTCAGAACTGGCCTTTCAAAGAAACATATGGCAGAGATAATCACTGTGAAATCCTTAGGGCCTTGCAAATCTTTGGAAAGGCATCTGAGCAAGCTGCTCAGCTCAATTAAACCTTTACAATTTTATCTTTGCCAAAAGAGATCAAAGCTCTCTTTCAGCATTTTTACCAACAAGCCAAAAACTTTCACAGATACTCTACTAAGTCTGTATTTGACTTATTAGCAAATTTTATTATTTAGCATGAGTAATAAATTGGAGTTTATACATAAAATTATTAATGCATCCTTCTTTTAAAATATACATAAATAACTACAAGTCTATGCATTATGTATAAAAACATACACTTTTATGTTTCCATTAATCATTATGGTAAAAACAAAGCAGGTACATAAGGCCTTTTTCACAACACACAAACATGCGTCTAAAGGGAGACTGAACTAGAAGAAAACTGCTGCTGCAAAAGCACTCATAAAGCCCCTATGAGTGTCTAGAATGTCTAGATCTGACTATGCCAGGTCTATAGTACCATTAGTGTCATGTGAAAGTTTCTTCTTGTATCCTACTAGTTTGCTGAGCAACTTTGTTAAAAACATTTTAAAAGATGCATCAGAGACAGCAGTTTCTTTAACCCAACTTGTTGTTAATTTTGCCACACTTTCAGAGTGGAATATCAGATATTCTCAATTGAAAAAGCTATCATAAAAGCAGAAAGTTAAGGCATTATTTATTTACTATTTATTTATTTATTTATTTAAAGGTAGCATAAGATATATTTTGAGAATTGCTAAGGAAGGTGGTTGAGTAGGTCAGACTTTAGACCTAAGTTGAGCTTTTCCAGTGATGCTCCTTAAGCTTCACTTTATAGCTTTACAGAGGTGAGTTCTGAAGTTGGTGTACCACCTACATTTACTGACAAATCTAGTGAGGGGAATTTGAAAAGACAGCTATAAAGCCAACTTTCCCTTCAATTCCCTCTTGCTGCTCCCCTACAATCCCTCTTACACTTACCAGTGTGGTGGCCGACCATCTCTCTTAAATGACTTGGTCCACCTCTAGGCAGGTTGTCGCTGGCGTGAGGGGCTGTAGAGAGCTGCAGTTGTGGCTGTGCCATCTTGGGAAAATCTCATGCTCAATGGCTGGCTGCTGGTAGCTGTGCCTCCAATATAACGTAGCCTGTTCCCATTCTCTTACTTCCCACTTTAAGGTTTTCCTTCTGTGTTTGAAATTCCTTCTTTCTCAAGACAATGTTGAAAATTTTAGTTTAGATTTCTTCTGAAACTGCTCAACTCCCCTGTTTGCTTATAATTCCTAAAGGGAACTGGACTTTTCACATACCCAGGATAAGATTTTTCCAGGTTAAATATATGGTTATATAGAACCATAGAATCACAGAAAGCCTAAGGTTGGAAGGGACCTCTAGAGATCATCTAGTCCAACCTTCCTGCACACGCAGGGTCACCTAGAGCATATGGCACAGGACCGCATCCAAGCGGGTCTTGAAGATCTCCAGAGAAGGAGACTCCACAACCTCTCTGGGCAGCCTGT
>JAWLRI010000838.1:1620261-1632028 GCA_034781795.1 Crypturellus tataupa | reverse complement strand
GCTGGTCATCCCATCATAGAAGGCTATCAGGTTAGTCAAGCATGATTTCCCCTTGGTGAATCCATGCTGACTAGTCTGGAGCACCTTCCTGTCCTCCACGTGCCTGGAGACAACGGCCAGTATGAGTCCGGGGATGGAGGTGAGGCTCACTGGCCTGTAGTTGCCCGGATCCTCCTTCTTGCTTTTTTTGAAGACTGCTGTGACACTGGCCTTCTTCCAGTCCTCTGGCACCTCCCCCGTATATGTTTCTCTACTCCTGAAATATTCAGGCAAAAAGAAAATTATTGCCCAAACTTATGGCCTGTTTAACAAGATTTTACAAGAATACAGATTTAATTGCATGTTCTGAAATGTCATCATCCAGCTCATTATTTCAGAATAAGTCCCTAAAATATTTTTCAGTGCTTTGTCCACTCTAGTGCAACAGCTGAAGCTTGCTTCCGTTACACAGTTAGTGAGCTATTAGAGAGTTTGATAGCTCTTATCATTAAGCAACTTTTTCTAGAACTCAGCCTAAATTGTCCTTTGCTCCATTTCATCCCATCAGGGTTAGTTATGAATCTTTGTAGCCACCAACAGTTTTTTTATCCTTACTGGTACATTCAGTCATTTAGTAACTGTACAGTGATTCTGATACATTTACATAATGCTCAGTAACTCTTTACTGTACCAGAAATCCCACTGACTTTAACAGACTGTAATTACTGAACCAAA
This sequence comes from Crypturellus tataupa, assembly GCA_034781795.1. Lineage (NCBI taxonomy): Eukaryota > Metazoa > Chordata > Aves > Tinamiformes > Tinamidae > Crypturellus > Crypturellus tataupa. Next base: position 1,631,314 of record JAWLRI010000838.1, on the reverse strand, counting down.
ACTTCCTTCACAAAAATTCTGTCTTAATGAAGAATAGTTAAGGGACTGCATTTAAATGGTGGGAATTAAACTAATTTGAGTAGCTCAGTTTCACAGTTAGTCTGCAGCAGTTCCATTTTATACTAGTTGAATGTAGATCTACTAACTGATGAGATAGAGAAAAAGAAGATGGGTAACTGAGCAAGAGCGCTCTGTATTGCCCCATTCGGCAACGCCTAAGTAAATTGCTCTGTATTCAGCAGATCCTGACAAATAGCTCCTGCATACAGGTTGAATCCAGTTGATCAACCCTAGATGAGATTTTCTCCAACTTGCACTGTGTTTCTGTCTTTTATCATTTCACATTTTTTGCCCAGTTTTCCAAACTCTTCTCAATGACCTAGATTAGGCTTCTAAAGGACCAGGGATCTTACCCCCTTAGGCAGCTGCAGCATGCAAAAGTGCTTCAGAAACAGTCAGAAATTTTCTAGCATCTCCACAATATTTTCACGTTGCCACGTTGATGTCAGCCTGGTTCAAGGACACATCTAGGTAGTCAGTGCCAGGCTGCACCACCCACGTTCCTTCGGCAGGTTATAGAAAAGCCTATGCAGCCCTGAGTCCTCCCCAGAGAAGAGGTCACTACAAAATACTCCAATTTTGCACTTGAGCTTTAGGAATGCTTATCCAGCTGTCACAAATGTCATAGTAATAATACTGTGATTGGGCCATTGGATTAGGAATTTTACCATGGTTTTATTTTTGGGACTTGAAACTTGAGGAAATCATTACACCTCTATCTTCTTTTCCTGTATAATTCTCTATAATTCTCTGTCAGTCCCAGCCATCACATTTCAAACTTGTGTGTCAAGGTTTGCCTTCTTACTCTATGTCTGCACGTAGGCTGTATTAGATTGTAGACCCCATTACTGATGGGTAGCTTGGGTATTTAGTGAAGCAGTACTGAAATAACTTCAAGATACTCCAGGACTTCTACTACTAAATAGTTTTCTCTTACTCAATTCCCAGTATAAAGTTGTAACAGTTTTCCAGAAAACAAGCACTCATTTGCTGACTGCTATGACCTTTTCTTCTGTAGATAATATTCTGTGCTAAGGTCAGAGAAGAGCATGAGAATAAAACATATGCATATAACAGGTCAGAAGTATCAGTAGAAGGACAGGTACCTGAAATGTATGAACATATAGGGACCAAATTCAAAAAAATAAGGCACTGAGACAAGAAATATATATTAATAATAAGAAAAAGACCCTTACGAATGAATTTGTAATAGGAAGAATGCTAATATAACAACGAAATAAAACAATTGACCAAATTGTTTTTTGTCAATTGTTTTATTTCGTTGTTATATAAATCTTCTCTAGAAACACTGACATACTCCATGAAAAAGAAATATCTTTCCTTAGATCTTTCCTTCATTATTTTTCCATAGATGATGTTCTGCTTAAAGTCCTCATGTTAGGAGGACTTTATAATCCCTTTCTTGTGTTGCCTGCAGAAGGTCCAAAATCTGCTCTGCGCTTTCAGAGAACACAAGTTATTTCCACGCCAGAGCTTCCCTATCATTTTTATTAATTCTGTGCCTACAAGGCTAAACACATTAACTGAGTCTATATATTAGAAGTATGAAAGCTGTTTTCTAAGTATTAATAACTAAAGCAGATTTCCTATAGTTACAAAATTCATTTCAGGAGATAAAAGCAAACAAACAACAACAAGAAAAAAAAATACAAGAAACTATGCAGACTCCTTTATAATGATCACTTCCATTCACTGTGTTAAAATTACCGATACTAGATATTCATGGACCTCTAAGTTTTCTGTGTAATTCAGCAGGAAAGCTACTCGGGCATATGCAGACATTTCCTATCAGTTAAGCCTCATGGAAGAAAATAAACAAAACAGAAACGTGTTTAATCCCTGAACTGTATGTCTCTCCTGATCAGAATTAAATAAATTTCCATCTGCTTGTGTCTTTGTCGCCTCTCCTTTTACCTGACACTACACCGAGTGATATTTAGGTAGATGCAAGAGCACTAAATGACTATAAGGAAAAGGTTGTTTAATGACGACTTCTGACCCATTCACTGTTCACCCTAGTATTCCTCCATTAGGTCATTTTTTTCTTATGACACATTATCACTGTTTCATTGGAAACAATATCTTTAAAAAAAATACAGATACTTATGTATTTTGCTAATCTAGTTCTTTGATTAGTCATACTTAATCTAAGATCCCACTAGTTAAAAAAATATAATTAATCTTTCTGCTTTATTGAACTCTTCTATAATATGAATTTAAAGCCTAGTTTATTTCACTTACTTGAATTGCCCTATTACATTTTTACAAATATTCATATATAAACAGATCTTCATGTTTTTCTCTAATTACATTTTCATGGCTACATACCAGTGAATTTTCTTCTTCTCAAAACAGTTGATAAAATAAAGGAAATCATGATTTCACTACCAAACACTGAGCTATTACATTATTATGTGGTGCTTATTTGCTTAACATCATGCAATATTTTTAGATATCTTATTTTTGTTAATTTAATTTACTTTTAAATGGAGATAGACTCCTTGGTAGATTTTGACTACATGGTTCTCAGAAGAGCAAATTAGAATCTCATTCATATACTTACAGAACGAGTATAAATGAAACAAATGTACAGCCCTTAATTTAAAAGGGTGTTGAATATATTAAAAAGATAAACCTGAGTTTTAAAGTAGAGCTATCATATTTTTTCCCTGACAAATAAAATTTTATTAAAAAAGCCCTTTTGAATTGAAATAGAAAATAAAAAGCACTGCATAGTTGAAAATTATATTTAATGTCCATTTATTTACTATCATTTTGACACACTAGTACATTTCATTCATGGAATATTGCAGTTATGAGTTAAAATGTCTCTGACATTGACCAAAAAGTTATTGATCTGATCATCTCATATTTTTTTGGTTTTTTTTTATTTCTCCCTCCTTTCCTTTTTTTTTTTTTTTTTTTTTTTCTGGCATAGTTCATTTTTCTTTCTATAAATAGCACTTTATTTTCCAATGGTATTTTCCAATGACTGAGGTCATATATAATCTAAAATCACACACTACAGATGAGTAGAGTGCAGGTAATATTCACAGTAGTTCTAGATACCGTCTAAATTGAGTCTGAAGAATCTCCATGCCTAGACAGTCTCTCGCTCATACAGGGAATAATCAAAACAAAAGCAAGGAAGAGAAGGAGGAATGTGGGTTCTAATCCATGGACTGGAATCAGGCAAAGAAGGTGTTACCTTGAGGGGAAGTGGAAGTGGGTAAAGCTTCTGTCTGTGGTTCCATAAACCTTTTTACCCTAGAGACTTTAGACTGATGGAATTAATTCTTCCAGTGAATAATCTCCTAATCACACACAATATGCTGAGGGTACTGACAGTACCAGCAGCAGCAGGCCTATTGCTGTGTTTAATGGAAAGTTTGCTAAGCACCTGGAGGCACGCTCGAAAGCTGGGAAAAAAGTAGGAAGCACAAGGAGGAAGGCAAGTAAAGCTGAGATTCTTTCCACAGGTAGAAAGTTTTAAGCAAAACAGTGCTGATATAGGCCACCTAGTAAAATGAGCCACTGCGACTTTTTCAATGCTTCTGATTATTTTCTTATGACACATGTTGCAATTTAAAAAGTCTAAGTCTTGAGAGTGTTTTTGGTTTTCCTAAGTATAAGTTACCTCGTGGGCATACAATTTTCAGCCTGTGATATTCAAATTGCTCATTTCTTTTCCTGTAAACTACAGAAACTCACTGAGAAAACAAAACAACCATTTCACTTCTTGGTTTGATGAATCCATGAAGATGACTTTCAGACCCTTGACTTTTATAAGACAGATAAAAACCAGCTGCAGAACAATCTGACTGGCAAGACTCAAGCATCAACTATCAAAATTAATGACAGCTAAACTTGAAACTCTAATGCACAGTAGTTATTTTTCTAAAAGACTGTTATTATAGTTAGGTTTTCTAAAAGAAAGGAAGAAAAGAAAGCAGAACAGATATCAACAACACATGTGTAAATAAACAACAAAATGTTTTTCAAGAAAATATCTTTAAAAATATTGGAGAGGAGTATTCTGGAGAAACAGTATTTTGATGCTTCTTAACGTTAATACTGTATATGTAGCTGTAATAATGCAAGAGGAAAAATGTGACTCAATAAAAGCCCCAGAGAGTTCAAAATACAAAAGAGATGAAATACAAAAGCAACAGCTGTCAAAATGAATGTTTTTTATGAAAAGAACGAGTTATAGCATAAAAAAACTTTCCTCCTGCAACCTCATTAACATTCATAAGCCCATTTCTGAGAAGCTACCTTTTCAGTCTACAGAGTTACTGATGAGTGAGCCAATATATCGGTGATATACTCTTAAATCCATGATCTTGCAGGTAGACACAGTCACTGTTATATTGACTGCATTTGGCAGGCAAATCCCGCAAAACAGCAGCAGGCAGCAAAGGAAGAATTGCAGGAAGAATGAAACTTCTTAAGCCAGGTCTGCTCAGTCTACAAGCAAATATTGCTCTTGCCTCAACCAAAAATGAAATTCACTTATACTTCACAAAATTCACAAATGCTGAGATCTTGCTTATTATTTCAAGCTCTGCCTGTGGTCAAGATATTTGAGATAGTGCTAGTTGGAGGATTGTTTTCTGAGAAAGATTTAGAGAAGGTAAGTACAAACTTTCCATGACAAAATCAGAAAACTAAAACTGAAAAAAGAAAAAACTATTTTACCGAAAAAGAAGCACATCTTGCCATCTCTTGTTTTTCCTTGTTTCCTCTTAAAATTAGATTATGGAAAGACATCACTTTGTAGCACATCATCATCTTGTGTTGTGAAGGAGCCCTGTGATGCATCACAAAAGGCAGACATCAGCTAAAAAGTTTGAACCGTAAAGAACAACAGTGGATCATGAGCTCATTAGGAGCACCATGACTGTACTAGAAACACAGTGACTGTGACCTCTTCACTGGGTCTTCTCCAGGACAAAGACTGTTAGCCTGTTTAGTCATTCTTTGTGAGGAAACTGCTCCATACCTTTGATCATCTCTATGCTTTCACCATACTTTTTCTGAACTTTAATATATCTGTCTTTTTTATAGATGCAGATTTGAGAATTACACAGTGATCAAGGTTTTAACAGCTGTGGATTAGTATAATGGCATAAAGATATACTTTTTTTTTTTTCTACTTTATTTTTTCCCAACTTTTTAATTGATGTTGGGGTGGGGTTTTTTTGGTCTTTTTCTGGTCTTTTTCTCCTTTTCCTGAGTATGGAGGTAATTCACATTCCTATTAAGAAAAATAAAGGAAAGCTAACAAGTATCAAAGGATGTCTAGCTACCTATAAAAAGAATTGAAAAATTAGAAGACAAAAATACCAAAATAAAAAGACCATATTTTTATACAATAGGTACATAGCTAAGAGAAACAATATTATGATTTAAGATGCACAAAGATGGAATATAACAATGCATTTGAAATGCATCATGAAGGGCAGCATGATAAATTATTTTTTAGCCCTGTTTCCTGAGAAAGGTCCCTCAGTGTAATAAATCTCATCTATTTGTGCTGACAGTATTTGAGGCAGGGAAGCAGTAAGCCTGCAAACTAAAATTACCTACCAGATGCTATCAGGTGTTTTTTTTTTTTTTTGACACTATCATCTAATGCGACAGATGTTGAAAAATTCTGAAAGCTTCCTTATTAGGAACCTTAATAAATGCTCCTCTTCTTTTGTTGTTGTTTTTTTTGTTTTTCTGAACTGTAAGCCAAAGTCAAATTCAATTTTTGGATAAATCATTTCTAGTTAGTTAGTGTCTAAGAAGCAATCAAGCTCCTAAGATAGCAAAACACAACAGAGATAATTAGCCATCAGAAGTAGATATCTCTATACTCTACTTATTTCTGTTAGTCAGAAAAGCAAACAACAGAATTTATATGAACTGATATGATAAATATTCATGTCACAACTTTCCACTCAAGGTGGTCGGCACAACTTCAGCAAAGAAATTTCACATATCTTACATATTAGTTTTCCAGTAGCATTCCAGCAGAGTGACTGCATGGTAGCCCTGACTCCATACACCATTTTCCTGTTTATAAAGGCCATTTGTATAAGCGGAGAAAAATACTGCTTCTTCCCTTCTCCTTCTCATATTCTTTATTCAAAAAGCTCTAACCAGGTTTTATAGCAGAAGTATTTATTTGCACTACACTTTGCAAGGAATAAATATTTTCATAAGCTCCAAAGACAGGTTTACAGAGACAGGTTTAATAAGAACCTTGGGAGTTTGTCAGCCCTGACAACTTCTATTATTAAAAAAAAAAAAAAAGCAAAGCTAAAGAGTTGACTTAAAGAAGAAAGGAAGTTAAAGAACTCTGTGCTTATCTTTGCAAATCAGAGAACCTGAAGGAGTTAAGACGTGCTGAGAGAATCATGTTCTGCATGACAAGTTTCAGAAATACTGCGAATAAAAATAAAGTTTATCTATGTTTGAGCCAAAGACATTGCTGAAAATCAGCTTTCAAACTGACAGCTTTTGTAATAGATGTCCTTTCAAAAAAAAAGACAGGAGGTTGATAATGATGTTGATAATTCATAATGTTGATAACCTTGGGGTTCAGAATTATATTTATAAGTAAATAAATATAAATAAATTCTAGGTTAATAGAGAACCACTTCAATATTCCATACCTGCAATAGGAACTTGGTAACTTTGGAGAAGACTTAGAAAATATGAAGTATTATATATACAACTGAGAAAATCAGATTATCAGAAAAGAGTTGGCTTCAAATTCTGAAGTTACATTATTATATTAACAATTATAAGCAAACTAAGACAGCTGAACTATTTGGATCCTCAGCAGCTTAAAAAATTACTGAGTTACTGAGTTATCAGTAAAAAGTAGAAAGCTGACTATAAGCAACATGCTTAGACTTATAAAACATCTCCAAAAGTTTCCTTATCATATAGTCAGAAAGAATCTGGCACAATCTTTCCATTGAAAGCACTGGATTGATTTAAATTCAAATCATGTTAATTATTATACTGTTAACCGCTTATTTTCACATCTCATACTACTTCCAGTAACCAACCTACCTGTTTAGTTTTTAATCAAAAATCTTAATTCTTTTTAGCATCAACATAAAGACTAATAACTATTTCAAAGCAGACACATGCTTTGATATTAAATCTTCCTTCTGATGCTTTATTCAACAAATGTTTAACAATACTACTCTTTTTTCATGCAACTTTGACGTTGTTTAGGAAAAGCAAGACTTTGGTCATAGAGTGCCTTTAAAAGTGATCTATAGTTTAAGCATAAAGTACAATTCTTTCAGATAAAATGACAAACTGCAACATCTCTTTCCTCAGTCTCATAGACATCCGTATCTCCCCCATACCTTACCTGAAAATTATTTCCTTGAATTTTAATCTAATTACATATATTTTGAACTCAGTTATTTAACTCAGGTCTTAAAAGGATAAAATAAATTTTGGGCCTTCAGAATTGTTCGACTATTGAGAAGGTAGTTTATCTATAAACAAAGTAATCTCCCTGCCATAGTCTCTGATTATCTTACACTTTAAAAACATCTCAATTTTTTTACTGATTACATTGCCACGCCACTGTTTCTCAAGTCCCTATTTTTTTGCTGTAACCACATTTTCCTGTAAAACTTCTTTTATGGTAACCACTTGGGGTCCACAGCATAGGTGCTCTTTGACTTTGGTTGTAACTATGACTGCTCATCATTCCTGCAAATAAACTTCAGTGTTTCAGACTGATCCCTGTAACGTACAGACTGAGCGGTTAGTTACTATGGCTCATTTTATTACTTGCAGTAGAGATCTTAGAGAGAGTGAGGAGTTGGCATTTGTAAAAATGTTATTTCTGAAACTCCAGAAAAAATAAGGGTTTTGGTGTGACAATATTACCTTTGAAAAAAATTAAAAATTGACTGAAATTATAATCAACCCAAATCCTTCCATTTCCCGCTCTCAAAAGTCTGAAAAAAGAGGGTTTTTGAGGAAAAAGCCCCAGTCAAGAAATTGCAACTATTCAAACAAGTAGGATCAAGCCAAGGAAGAGCTATATCAAGTCAAAGTCAGAATTTTATGTTTTGGTCAGGTTCGTTATTATTATTTTAATGCAAAGCTTCTGAAGAAAAAGAAGTCAACATTTTTAGTAGTTAACTAAAAAACATTCTTTTAACTAAGAATCAGTATTATGTAGAATATTACATCTTGACATTTTATTGTGGCATACAGTATTGGGCAGTTATATCCCTTGGGATATATGAATTTATTGTGGATTGTGTAAAAAAGAAAATATCATGCTTTTTAAACAATGGTATTTTATAGAATTTTGTTACCTCTGGGAAAAATTAAGTTTATGTCAAGAATTTCTTCTAAAATTTAGTAGTATCAGGAGAGGTATCAAGCCCTTGAGGCAGAAAAGAAACTGAGCTACTACTCAGAGCTACACTGTCAAATCAAGAAACCACATTTCACTGAACTCTTGTAATAAAATATTTCCCAGATATTATCTTTTCTGATGTTAACTGTGTGACAGATTCTCCTCTTGAGTTTAATTTATTTTTTGAATTATCCTTCTACAAAAGTAAAAACATGCCACTAGGTTCAATGGCTTTTTTATTTATTTTCTACTTATTTCACCCATTCCTACCAGAAAATATAGTCAACAGTTATTATTTTCCTGTGGATTGGAGCTTGATTAAACAAACATTAACATGCTATTGACTGTTATTAGCCTCAGAGAATATGAACTTCATGACTGCATGACAAGCATTGATGTTGGGAAGGTAGAGCAGAAACGGGCTGCAGTTTGAAAGAAGTTCTCCAGGAGCTTCAGGTTCCTGCAGACACTGAGAGCATACAATGAGTTGTTACTCCAATATAACATTCTACATAAATGAGGGACAATTATGGTTAGGGAAATATAGTAACTTTGCCTGAAACAAATCTCTTCTGCTTCCACCAGCTTAAAGTAAGCAAACAAAACTCAGTAAATGAAAATTAAGTTCATTTTACAGAGAAAGTTCCATGTTCTATATGAATATCATGTGGAACAATTTTTGTAATAGACTGGAACTCTATAGTTTAGCCATTTTTTATCATAGAAATGAAGAATTAACATAAACAGTCTGGGCATTTTATATCTCTTTCATTCCAGAACAGTCTTTTATATATTTTTGATTCCAGAGATGTGTGTGTGAGATATGAAAGAGGATATAAGAGACAATCCCTTCTCCAGCTTTTTGCATTCTAACCTAGCTCATATTCTTAGCTTTTCTTAGCTTCATTTTCTTCACTGCCCCTGTTTTTCCAGGATGACTTTGTGATCTTAGACTCTTGGATAAATTTTAAGCTTTAGCTCAGTCAAATCAAACAATCCTCATTTCTTGCAGGTTTCTCTGTAGTACCTACAGCCATAGGCTTACCTTAAACATACCCCGTGGGACATCTCTTCATGTATTCAAGGAAAAGATGTAAGTGTCAACCAAAGCTTACCTTGTCAGATCTTTGCTTAAAAAAAAAAAAAAAAAACGGAACTACAAAGAAGTCCTGATAGGTCTATCCACAAATTGCTTATTGATTTCTGCAAAGCTTACATATGACTTTTCAGCCAGCTGGGGTGGATCAACTCATTCCATGGTATGTCTCCAAGCCTATCTGGAGAGAACTAATTGCCTAAGAAGTTGTAATGCTTTCTAGTTTATACTTGACAGCAGTGAAATATTAAAGTATTCATACTCATAGCTATAATCTAGTTTAGTTTCCTAGAAGATTATTATCCCCATGTTCTGTTCCTCTCACTGACTATTTAATCCAACCATTCTCAGACACCAAATACCTCCACAAAAAATGTAATACACTTCAATAGCGGATAATCTGAATTTTTTTAAGGTGAAATATTATTCTTTTAACATTTGTGTCCACAATACCCAGAAGAGAGGAAAGCCTTTAAGTATGTTCCACATTTGTTCACCTCAGGTTCCTGCAGCAATAATTTCCAGAGAATGCAATTCTTTTTAGCAGTTGACAATTCACTACATTTTTAATGTCACTTTATAATGATGCTATCGTTGCCACATGTTTCTGAAATAAAGCTGTGTAGCTTTCAACTCAAAATTGAATTATTGCCATTATGCCATCCTACCTTCATCAAGATGCTTTGTCTAAAGACAGAAGAATTAGAAATATAGATAAAAGAAAGAAAAAAAAAAAAAACAGGCCTGCAATTCTAAACATTTGTAGCATAATCATTTAAATAATCTGAGGAGCGATTATGGGGGAAAATGCTGGTGTGAGAAACTGGAATCTTCCAAAGGAAAGACTATGATTTTAACAATGCTCATTGATCTCAACTGGAAAAGTTAAGGAAATACAGAACTGTGAGAAAAAAAAAGAAAAATAACCAAATTAAATAATGTTTTTAGTTATTACGACTGCTAGTATCAAGAAATCACAGCAGTTCTATAAGTTAGTAGGAACAATAGCTTTGCTTTATGATAATGACACTTAGCAAAGAGATAGTGCAAGTGACAAAAGGCTTATTTGCCTCAGGTCTAATCAAATCAGGATTCCTTTCTGCAGACTGGAATCTCTGCCCAAGAGGAAGATTTGGCCATTTGACCTCGAGTGATGGGTGGTTGAGGGATGAGATGGAAGAATGTGTGACTGTTTAATTATCTGCACCATATGCAATAGAACAGGAGTAGCAAAGTGAGCTGGTGCAGGATAACATTACTAATGTAGATCCATCACACACCACATAGGATCTTACCCTAAGTTTGTAGCTCTGTAGAGTTTTCTTCATTGTTGTATATGTATATACCTCTAGGCCAACATTTGACGCTGACAGCGTTACAAATAGCTGAATGAATTTAGCATACAGCCATGAAAAATCATAGAATCACAGAATGCCTAAGGTTGGAAGGGACCTCTAGAGGTCATCTAGTCCAACCCCCCTGCACAC
>JAWLRI010000838.1:1602779-1620161 GCA_034781795.1 Crypturellus tataupa | reverse complement strand
AGATGATTTTTCTATTTTCTTCTGCAGATAGTGCTAAAAATCATGCACAATAGACAAATTTAGGCAGTCAGTTAATTTTTTGCCAAGGTCAGTAGAAGCTATTCAGAAAAGACCTATGAAAGGGACAGAGAAGAGGAACCTTAGACAAATCTGATTTTTTTACATTCAACTTACGGACTGTAATGCAGCTAATCTTACACCCTTATATTGAATGCTCTGAAGTTTTAGCCAATATTTACTGCTTTGTGGAATCATTTCATTTTTTCATTTTTCCCTCTGTGTCAAAGATGTTATTAAACCTTAACCCACACAGCTGATTTAAATATACGTTAATAGCAGCTAGAAGCAACAAGAAAACCTAAATGCTAATGTGAATAGATATTAAACAAAACTTTTTACAGAATTAATTTATTAAAGTTTGAATGCAGATACATCACTGGGGTAAAGAATTCTTCAACTGATTTACATCACCCTTACAAGAGAGTTCTGCTTGGTTTTAAGACTGTGCTAAATGATTTAGCATTTTTGTTCAAAAGCTCCCCAACAACACAACCAGAAGCTAACTGAACACAGCACTACAAGGCCATTCACCAGGTCCAGAGCTCGTGCTGTCACGACAGGAGAGTGTGCAGCTGCACCAGCATTGACTTATGTAATGCAATAAAATCTGTGCTGCAGGATACTAGAGTGAACAGCTGTTCCAGCTGTCTTGCCCTGACAGAATTACCATGGACAAAGCCCCCAGAAATCTGAGCACAGAACACAGCTGATGTTACCTCTATTTCTTTCTTCTTTTTATTTTTTTTTCTATTGTGCCTTGTATAATAAATTTAGAAGTAGAAATGCACAGCAGTAAACATAGAAGAATGCCTCTTGCAGGGAGGAAGCAGTTCCATCAAAAAAATTTTAGCCACTTCCTCATTGAAATAATGTATGAAGTTAGTTACATCAGTTCATGGCAATGAACACAATACGAAAGGAACAGATATAAATTTCTACTAGCAAAATATTGAACTATCAGCTTCTGATGTATTCCTTGTAGAGATCAGACCATATTTCCCTTTCTCTTCTCTCTTCCCTTTCCTTGACTCTCAGAACTTGTTGTGATGGAAGCTCTGGTTAAGCAACTTATACCTGAGGAACCTGTCCCACTCATTGCACATTTTTCTGCAAGGCACTCTTTATTGCATTTGTATTCTGTTTTATAAATGACCTTGTAAGCTTTCTTCAGAGGCAATCAACCTTTTACTCTATATTTGCACAGCATCAGGAAAAAAAGGGTTCTCTGGCTTGTGCTTACTCACTATACCTGATTCATATATATCCATGTGAAGCCCTAAGTTTCTCTTTACCTGAATATATATTTAGACAGAAATTTACCATTTTAAAAATTAACTTACTTTTTTTTTTTCCAGTGCAGATGCAGCACCTTTAAGAACAGTAGAAATCATTTGGCATCTTGAAGGTTTACAGAAAACATCAGAGTTGAACTAAATTTTGCGTATCCTTTAAAAATAGTTCATAGACTTCCAGCTCACACACACACACACAAACGTGCTTTGGATATAGGCAAAACAGCGTACTTTTACTTAAGCCCTACCTTCCAGGATACTCCCTACAAAGCAGGTACGTGCCATATTGCCACTGCAAGTACAGAACACTGTACCAGGGGATCTTAAGAGTTTTAACTTGAGTCTTAAATCCTTAAAATCTAAAGTAAAGTCATTCATTAACTCCACTGGGTGCTACTTTCTCTTCTGTAGGAACACATATAAAAAACTTTATGCAAACTCCCTCAACATTTTCTGTAACGATGCAGAATGTACCCCAGGTTTCTCTTAAAACCTGGAGAGCTAGTCCTGGAGAGCTAGTCTCTTGGGTAAAGAATGACTGAATAAGCTAGACTTATTCTTTTTATGTTACATTCTTCCTGCAAAATGAATTTCCAGCCTCATAATATTTGTGGCTGCTCTGGGGATCTTGCAGACAGAGCTGGTTTGTGCACATGGTGGCTGCACTTCAGGGCACCAGCCCAATGCTAAAGGGAGCTCACGTCTGTCTTGCGGATACCCCAGAATCTGGGCACAGGCATTTGTCAAAATGGCAGTTAACCTTTTCCTTCTCCCGTCTCATTAATATCACCAATTATTTTATAGCTTGTTTTGAAAAGAACATGTACATCACCTTTTCTGATATATATCTGTGAAAACAAACTTGGAAAAATATTTAAAAGGAAGAATCAGAAATGTTTTCCATATATCGGTGAAACTGTACAGAATCAACATTCCCAAGGACTGGCAAACTCTGTCTTCATAGGCAGAAGTATCCAAGGCAAACAAAACCTGTGAAAACTGAGGAACAGTGAATGAGTTATCAAATTCACTGCTTGATTTTGAGTATTTTTGCTTTAAAGAGAGAGTTCTATGTCATTACATCTGAATTTTAACCTGCTGTGTATCACTGTACAAAAAAAGAGGGAATGATCATACATGCCAACTGTGAAGTGGCCAAGTGTAATGAAATAAATGTAAAAATGTCCACAAAAACATTTCTGTCATTGAAACAATTAAATCTGGTTGACTAAATGGTAATTAAAGATGACTACAAAGAGCAGAAAACAGAGGTCAAAGTTTTAACCCTGTGTTTAAATGCCAAGCCATAGAATACTTTTACTTTTAATGGAAAGTGTCATATATGAGCCTCCCCATGCCCTAAGGATTGTTTCCTTAATAAATCAATCAATTCCAATTCACATTTAAGTCAACTGAGAGACTTTGAATTATATCATGAAAACTCTACTAAAATCCAGAAAAAAATCCAAGAAAAATAACACTGCTTTATTGCATGAAACAGCATTTTGTTGCGAGTGTATTATATTAATTGTTATTACATGAGGCTGTATCTGATAGAGATAAACAAATAAGTAAATTTAAACAGCATTTTAAAGGGAAATATTTTCTTTCCATTACTCACCTGAAATTCAAAATTTAAGATACTCCAGTGGTTCTGAATGATTTATATCAAGAATAAACAAACAATATCTTTGAACTGAGAAAAAATTTTGCCACAAATTTTATAAATCCTTCAATTACATTTACTTAAAGTACAAGACAAAATTGATTTTCCTTATTAAAACTAAATGAATAATAAAAAAAATCTTTCAGACATAAGCCACTGAATTCCAGATATTTCTACAAAATAATTTCCCATCTGTGTTACACCAAGAGCTATCATTACACTTATCTTCTGCATAACTTATTTCCAGTTCATTCCTAGCCCTCTTAGCATCACTGAAGCAACCAGCAGGACCTTTAAAATAAGCCCTGCAGAATAACCCTAGACTAACTGAAAGTCCAGGAAACTACGTGTGTCTGCAAGGCTTTTTCTCCCCACCTCTCTCCCTTCATTCCTTCCTGTATAGTTTCTCTTGTGTGTCCAAAGAGTAAAATTGTATATTGTAAGAAAGTGCAAGCCCAGTCTTAATCTCAATTTCTGGGAAATCTATCAGTACAGCTAAGATCCTTACTCTGCTGTAATCGGTTCTGCCTGCAAGCAGAGACCTAGGGTCTCATAAAGATGGCTTAAGAGTTACCCTCCTTGCATACATTGTCTTCTAATGACCTAGGTATAAGCGTATAGTAGGTGATAACCTGCTTCCAGGTCTTCAAAAATCTGCCCCAGATTGTGTTATCTCATTACTAGGATCACATCTTCCACTAAGTACTTAGTATCTCTGTTAAAATTGGAATAATGAAAGCATTATAGTAAAATCAGATGCAGATTTGTACGGGATCTAATGATAAAAAAAATGTTTTTTTTTTTGCTGCAGTCAGTAGGCAGACGATGATCGCATGAGATGGGCTCACTGCTGGAATGACTGAAACAGTTGGGACCAACTGAAATAATCATGATGGTTAATCTGAAGAAAATTTTTCTTGCTAGTAATATGGTGAAAAGCATTATCGTCATTCCACTGGTAAGAAAAATTAAAAACAAGCAGCATGGGATTCAGGCAACGAATAACCCGGAATTCAGATAGCTGATCTGAATACTTCTTAATTTGAACTCTTAGCTGACCTATTCTGTTTGAATGGAAGATGGCAGCCTTGGATATTTATTGTTAACAGTTTCCTGTATTTGTTATGCCTGTGTCTAAATCAGGAAGACTTCTTTTTGAGAATAAGATTTCATCTCCCTCTTAGTGGGTAGTGAGAATGTGAAATTTCCATTAGTGCCACCTCTGCTGCATGCATTCTAAATCCTTTCCTCATTCTTTAGTGTGACTAAAGTAAACTGTCTTGCGACTAATGTATATATTTCCACTCGTTTCCACTCAGGGTCTTTATGGTGAATTGGTTGTATTTAATTAATTTAGTAACTAAAATCAAATAATTATCTGTTTTTACATAGATGTGTTGTAAGAAAGGACTGATTTCAGATGGGTTCTATAACAAAGGCAAAAATGCAAGTCTCTCAAATATGAGATCTGAAAAAAACATCTCTGTGTATATCTTCAAAATATTTTTTTCCTTTAAAATGCTTTGGAGAAAAAACAATGACATGAAGAATAACTTTGTTATTCTCTGAGGGCTGAAACCATGGCTATTTCTGGACACAGTAGTAAAAGAAGAGTGACATTGTTTTACCTGGGTGACAGACAACTACCATAACAAATGTGAAAACACCACCTTATGTCTCAGGAAGCACCTGTCTGAAGATGACATAGAGCGGTTGAGCTGCTTTTCTCTTGTCTAGATTATCTTTCCTGTCCATAACAAAGTATATTAAATGTCTGTGATAGAAATAAAGACCAGAGAACATGGTTTAAAATGGTGAACTATATCAGCTCTCCAAAAAAATGTTCTATATTTCTAAATACTCTGCACTTGTATTTCTAGAGGTTGTATATATCCTTACCTGGTACAGAAGTGCAGAATGCAAGGTCTTCATTCTCATCAAGCCTCTTTTTAAATTATTCTAAGGTTTTTATGTTCATGCTCCAAGGAAAAGCTTCCCAACCTTGCATTCAAAATTACTAGGCACCATCTCTTAGGTAGTCGAGTTTTTTGTTCCACATTTTTTCCTCAGGTGAAAAATATCTTCTGCCCCCTTCTGTTCAGATACGCTTGATAAGCTTTTTAAAAAAATCACTACCCTTATTTCTGGAAATATTATTCATATCATTTGATGATATGATTTCATGATGTCATTTGATATAGTTCTTCTCTTAGGCTCTGATCTATGACTGATTACTGAAGGCTTGCCAAAGAGCAACTGCAAAAGGAAAATGAAAAACTCAGACTTTCTTCTTAACTGTTTACCTTCTTCTATGCAGGAAAATAAAAAAGAATGGAGGCAAATCAATAACGAATAGTTTTGTAGTTAGTCTGTTGAGATTCAGGGCAATTTCAGACTCCAAGAGCAGAACTCAGAAGCCTTCCTCTAATCAGCATTAACAGGCTGGGTCTCATTATTCTGCATAATATTATTCACATTATTTGGTGCTGTTTTCATACTGACATTTTTGCCATGGCATCTCCAAGTTAGAAAGCTCAGTTATAAGACCAGCTATTTCAAAACCAATATCATGGGCCTGAGACTTCATAAAAACTCAGGCCAAAATCCTGAGATTAGCTTAGCATACCTCAGCATACCAATGAGCTCCTGCAGAGTTGTCCTTCCTTTTCTTTCTCACAGGGCAGAAGCAGTCATACGAATGGGAAATAGGGAATCTTCAAAAGATGCTGTGTGCATTCTTATACTCATGTTCTTCAGTAAGGAGAGCAAAAGAGGAACATGGTCTGATGCAAATAACTCTCCAGGAACAGTTCTCTAATGGATCCACACATCCAACCACTTGAGATGGCAAGAAGGACAAAGTCCACTGTAACAGTACCAAAATACTTGTCTGGATAAATATACCTGGCTAAAATCATTCCCAAAGAAATTTTAAATTAGGAGGTAAAACAAAAACAGAGCGAAACAGTCTCTCCCAAACCACATTCCAAACAGATTTGCTCTTAATCTAACCCAGTGCAGACCAGATGTTATCTTCAGTGAACACAAGTCACATTTACATCACCAAGTAGGGTGGTGCTAGAGGACTGAATATGTGGCCAAATCTTCCGCCCAAACTATATGCATTTCATAAGGTTTAACATAATACTAGCTCTAGTGCACTAAAATTCTGACCTGAAAATACTGAGGAAGAAGAAGAGGTTCATAAGAATAGCGAAACAAACTTCAGACTTTTCTTTTGGCTTTTTGTTTACCACCATAGGTTACATGACTGAACGGCTTGCTCAGCAGTTGCTGTACTGATTTTTCTTCTGAAGCATTCAAGACATACAGGGAATCTAACATACCCACTTGATGTCATTTACCATCATAAGAAATAAGAAATATAAAGAAATACTAGATCATTAAAATGATCATGTGGCATGAAAAATGTTACTAGGACTACAGTCTAATAATAGCTCCAAGCCCTAGTAGAAATGGACTTCTTAATTCCTACTCTTCATTTTGAAAATTGAGAAGTATGTATATTGGGATCCCTTTTATAAATAAAAAGCTTTCTTGGTGTACTGTAGCAGCAGCAACCTGGGTTTCTGATTTTGCAGACAGGCTGAGAAATTTGATGAGCTTTTTTACCGATGGAAAGTCACCTTTTTCATAATCTTACTGCAGTGCAGCAGGAGAATTTTGTCTAAAAATATCTAAAATGACACTGAATATCACTGCAGAAATAATTGGAAAAAACAGGACTGCAAAATGGTAACTATAACATCCTAATTTTTAAGTTAGCATCAGTCTTAAAATAGCAATTTAGGAATAATGTAAAGTCAAGTGTCTTCTGGGACTTCCACACCAAAAGATATTAAGAAAGTGTCCAAAACAAGAATAGCAAAAACTTTTGAACTGATACTATCTAGCAGTAAGCTTATTAAAAAGCAAGGGAAATTTAGAAGACATTAACTGCTACAAAACAAAAGAAGAACAAAGAAAGGAAAAGACTCAGAAAAATGAAATCAGGGCATGGAAAAATTAATCAAGACACTGATATATAATCAAAACGGACAAAGAAAGACAATTCATGAATAAGTGGGACCATAAAAGAATGATCCGACTATACTGCTGTGATTGCCTCTTGCATAACTTCTGTGCTAAAAGAGAGAGCAACAAGTCATTGGGAGTGATAGGGAAAACTCTCACTCATTTTTCCCCTTCACATCACCTCTTCTTCAAAATTTGTGATTATGCAACTAAGCTATTATTCTCAAGAAGCTTAAATTACAAGCTGGTGCTCGAGAGAGGTTGCTACATGCTTTTACAGTACTTTTAATCTACAGAGACTTGATTTGTGATTAGAAAAGATAGAAACATGCTGAGATGGTGTTTATTCTTTGCCAAACATACAGATCATTTCCCAGTTAACCAGAGACAAGGAAAGAGAATAAAAATGAAATGGTTTCAACTGAATACAAGATAGTATGATCTAAAACTATTAAATAATTTGGTTAGTAGGTCCACAGAGACATATTGTTTGGATAACTAATTTGGAAAGATATACTAAAGTTATCAGTATATTTTTAAATTCAAGTCATGAAATATGTCATCTGTCATTTAAAGTTAGAAAGGGTTCAACAGGGAGAGATCATTTTCTTTAATCTACTTCTTTGCAATTTACTATTCCCTGTTAGAGCATATGCTTTCTGAGCATACCTCAAAGAAAGGAAAAGAAAAAAAAAGAAAGACAACATTGAAAGAAAATAAAAATAGTGTGGGACTAAATTTGTCTTTTGGCCAAGAAAGTAATAAAGATTAAAGTCTGCTCTTTTTTCATTTTGACTCATTTCCAACCCAAAGCATCTCAAAGCAGATCCTACAAGATCATAGAACAAGTAGGAAAGGACCTCTAGGGTTCATCTATCCCAACTTCCAGCACAAAATGGGGCAAATCTCAAAGCAAAGAACTTAGATCAGATTGCTACAGCCAGTAAAAAATGGAGAATAATAATGGCTATAGCAAATAACTTTCTGCATCCAAAATTGCATTTACCCAGGGAGTATGGGCCTGCATTACCATGTGCCATGCTTCATTACAGCGTGTTGTGGCAGGTGAGTACGCTGGTGGAATTACTTAGGGTGCACTCTAAGAACATAGGAGAGAGTTTTAAAGGCATCTCCCGTTCCTTCTGCATTAACTAAGAAGAACATCACTACACTGTATGATATGTTTCAACAACAACATTAATTCTAGCCTTTGAGCTACCTTGGCTTCATCTTTTTTGTTTTGTTTTGTTTTGTTTCTCTCAAAGTAAATTTTGCAACCTGTTCTTAAAAGGACCTGTTTATAATAATTGTTCCACAGCAAAACCTAGTTCTGAGAAAACCAGTGAAAATATAAGTCCCACTGAGATATATTTTATAGAAAGTGTTTTTAAAGGTCACTTTTAATTTAAAGGAAAGTACCATCATAAAGAATAAGAATTGAAGGGTTGTAGTAGTAATAGTAATAGACTAATGTGAATTTTTTAACTAGTCCACAACGAGGTTATACTCATGCCACAGCTCATAAACTGTAGCAACTCTGTCCTGAAAAGCTTAGATACAGGACACCAGATAAGCCCTGGAGAACATTTCTGTTCCATGTTTCCAGGAAAGTGTCTTCTGTGTGCAGGTGCTCACGATGATAGCTGAGAGTTTACAGTTCTCCAGGAATATGTCAAGGATATATTTTACCGTAATATAGCAACTGTATCCTGATGAAAGGTATTGACTCATTCTAATGTACTAGGATTCTCAACACCAGGCTGGCTGGAAGACCTAACTTACACTGCATTTCTGTTCCCACATCATAAGCAACTGGTTTCAGATTTGCTGTGTCTTATGGCAGTCATGGCAAGTTAAGACAACTGTATTTAGAAAATCCAAACCTATTGTCTTTGATGCTCTCCTACTGATTAAGTCGCAGGCTATTACAGTCTAGCTACAGATAGGGTGTTCTTTAGGCAAAACTGAAGGAAAAAGTCACCATCAACCTGTTAACATACATCTGCTACTGATTTTCCCACAGGGCTTAGAGCAATTCTCCAATGCCAAGTTCAGCTCCTTGATCAGAGAGAGAGACATATTTCCACACTTCTGAAGCTCGACATTTAGTATGATAAATGAATATTCCTTTCTGGCAAATGTTTTTCATTCTAAGGACTTAATCAGATAACAAAATAGTACTTTGTTTCAACAATAGGAAGGCTAGATCTGACAAGTTGTTGTTCTAAAAATGAGTCACTGTCTTATTATTCTGATTCTGAGGCCTCGGGCCAAAAATATGTCATTCGTTCACTTTAGGCATCCAAATACTTTCCTTATCCTCTGAAATAAAAGCTTCCATATTTTTTTGTCTTGAGCACGCTCTGGGAGAAGCCTCCCAGTGAATTTATTACAGCGTACATGTCACAGGTTTTCCCTCTGAGGTTATGAAGAGCGAAAAAAAGGATGGGAACACTGTTTCAAATGTTAACTGAAGCAGCCTGGAGCTGACTGTGGCACAAGGCGAATATCAAGACCATGCATCAGTGTATATGTAATTGGGTAGAACAGAAACTTCCTTTAATAACCCCAATATTGGATGTTCCTTTTGGTTTCTAAACATGCTGCAGGTCTGGATGAAGAACAAACAAAACTGAAGTTTTAATACATTGCACAAAAAGTCTCTTGCCTTTAGTTCTCATCAAAGGAAATATCCTAATAGGAGAAGGGAGTTCATAACATGTGTGGGAGTGACCTTTGAAAAGCATTTAGCTTTAAGGTCTTTAACATTAATTGAGCACCAGCTAAATTATTTATTGCAAAGATTATTCACTATGAAATCTATTTCGTCTTTGGCTCAGAAAGTGTCTATGTTCATAGAATAGTTTGTGTAATTCACTTTTAAAACCCTTTTTGTTCCCTAAGTCGCATGAAAGTATTTACTATTTATTGCTGAGCAATTTTCCTCTGAAAACTGGAAGTTTGAGTTTCCTTCATGGTTCCATAATGATATTGATAATTAGCAGCCTGTGAAATAGCAATGAGCATTACAATACTGAAATACAATAACAACACTGAAACACTGAAACAATGCTGAAAGACTACAGTCACTCCAACCAACGCTATGTATATGGAGTGAAAATGCAATATGCTATGGATGACTGGAAACTAACTATTTCAAATGTCAAGAAAAAAACATAAACTATTTTAAACCAAAAGGCTTTCCTGGTGTTAATATCTCCCTAACTCACTAGATCAGTGCCCTTTTCCATGTCCTGTCCTGCATAATTTAAACACAAGTCTCACTAATCTTTTACCTGTTGACTTCAATTTACACCTAAGGAAAGAGAAAATGTAAAGGATAGAAGTTCCATTTTCTTTTCAAAAAGCATAAACTTTAGAACTGCTATCCTTTCTTTTAAATGTGAAGCTATCTGGCTAAATGGTTAAACCATGGTTAATTGCAGTAGTTGAATCAAAGTTGGGTTTATGACCCATAGTATCGGTTAATAGTGAGAGTTAAATGTTGATCTATGATTAATGATTGAGCTATGAATATGACAATATGGCAATCTAACCATAATAGCTTATTTAGAAGACTTAACTGATTGTGTAGAGCCTTAAATTCCTAGAGAGTTTGCTCCAGAGTTTACTTTTCTTCATCTAAAAGGGCTTTTCTTATCTCTAGTTTTATTTCACCAAGATTGTGGAAGGTGTTCTTCGTAAGCGTTTGTAGTACATCATGGATATAGCTTTCAGCTGCTGAACATCTTCTGTCATATCAAATTCTGCACTAGAGGTTAAATACTAAAAGTACAGAGAGAGAAAATTATAACCTGCAGTACAAAGAAAAACAGAAGTGTAAAATCTTTGCATGAGGATAATTTAAATAGGATAGCAATTTTAATATGAACTTGATATTTCATGTTGCAGTTCTGACATGGGGTGCAGGGTAAAAGGAATCAAGCAGGATATTAATTAGAATTAGGTTCCCCTGATCAGAATCAGTAACATTTCCAAACATTTCCCAGAAGAATAAGGAAACTGCAAATGTTCAGGCCAATTTTTCTCAATCCTGTGCTTACTCTAATGTATAATCTTGACTGAATTTAAATAGATAACAAGGGGAATTTACTTCTTCCTGTATATTATCTTACATTATCTTGTATTTATTTAAAATGAAATAAATTCATCAATAAGATGCTTCCATTCAAGATGATAGATTTCTAGTAATGAGTTTAGCTAATATTTTTAGCCACTAAATTATAACTCAGCTCTGACATTTGCAGTTTATCTTGTCTTGCTGAAAAAGTAGCCATTAGGCAAAATAGTGAGTCACTATTTTAATTTCTCTGAAGAACAGAGAACAAAAGAGGGGAAATTGCTGGTCACCATGGATACCTACTCCTTTTTTTCATGCAGGTTTTGGTTTTTTTAAGAGCTTAAACTGTCTGGCAAGATGCTATTCTTTGGGAAAAAAAATAAAACCAGTATAAAATTCTATCCTAGTTTCAAAAAAATTACAAGTCAATAGCAAAACTCTCAGATTTGTGATGCTGTTAAAATTTCCTATCATATTATCAGGCTCTTTCAGTCTTTTAAAATTCTCACAGCATCTCTAGGCAACCTATTCCAGTGTTGACCATTAAAGAAGTTTTTTTCTTATATTTAAAAGTAATTTTTTGTATTTCAATGTCTGCCCATTGTTTCTTGTCCTTTCCATAGATACCACTGGAAAGAGTCTGGCATCATCTTTCAGTGTGGTGCTCTCCTTTACTCAAACTACTGTTAGCAGAAGTAGTTCAAAATCATAGTGGTCCCAAAATCATACTGGTCCCAGGATTCTGTTCATTCTGGTTCCAACTTTGGCATAGTTTAGGCAGACAGATTTCCCTCACCAAACAAATCTGCTTATGTGTATGTACACTGAGATAAAGCTTTTCTGTTCTGAGATGAAAATTCTCAGTTAGTACAGTTTACTGGGGCAAGCATGTCAAGTCCACATGCAGGGAACTGGTCCTCTGGGTGAGATCCTCAGCTAATGGAGATAAATACAGTTTTTAAGTTTTAATATAAACTATAAACTACATATTCATCAAGAAGCCAAGTATGAAAAATACATATTAAGAGCACATCAGACTCTGCAACTTTAATATTTATCGGAGATCTTAACAACTGAATATATGAGGTTTAGGCATTGATCAGAAGAAGAGTTTTTCTATCAGTTGATACCAGCTACATTTTTATTACCCTCACACAAGCAGGGTCTCAGTCTGAAGATGCAAGGTATTAGGATGAGAATCCACAGGATGGGAAGTATATTCATTTCAGAAGGAATCAGACTGCAATCAACTATTTTAATATTACAATTTGATTGCTTTCTTATTTAATTACTCCATTCATTCACATCTCCAAGAATGTTGTTCTGTGCTTGTGAAAAGTTGATCCTAACAGTGTGAATGCATTTTTTTTTCCCTTTGCACTCAATGCTGGCTCTGACTAGTACAACAGAACCAAAAACCAAGATTTGCAGCATCATACTAACACAGCAAAGCATTGCTTCTTTTGGAAAAATCTGATTTAAATGTGCTAGAAATAAGAACACTTAAAGACAACATTATTTGGAAACATGCAAATACAAGAGAGATTTTATGAAAAATCATTTGACATCAGAGATTTGCAGCAGAAAATTTCTTTGCAACTATGAGATTTTAGAGTTCATCATCCTGCGAAGAGGAAACTGGGCAAGAAGTAGGGTTGCAACCCTGGACTTCAAGAGATAACTTTGAACTCCTCAGGGAGCTCCTTGGAGGAATCCCCTGGGCAAGGGTCCTAGAAGGAAAGGGAATCCAGGAGAGTTGGCTAGTGTTCAAGCACCACTTTCTCCAAGCTCAGCATCGGTGCATTCCTATAAGAAAGAAATCAGGCAAGGCAGGCAGGAGACATGCGTGGATTGGCAAGGAGCTGTTGGATAAACCCAATGAGAAAAAGAGCATGTGCATAATGTGAAAGAAGGGCCAGGTCACATGGGAAGAATATAGGAACATTGTGAGAGAATTTAAGGATGTAATGAGGAAGGCCAAGATCTGTTTGGAATTAGAGCTAGCAAGGGAACTTGTCAGCAACAACAGGAAGAGTTTCTATAAATACATCAGCAGCAAGAAGAAGACTAGGGAAAATGTTAGTCCACTGCTGATGAGGACTTGGTGATGGAGGATAAGAAAAGGCAGAGTTACTAAATGGCTTGTTTGCCTCGGTCTTTACTGCTAAGGCTAGTTCCCATGAATTACAGAGCCCGGAGACAAAGAGACAGTCACTGGTCGAGGAGGAAGGGGCTAGGGATTATTTAGGCAAACTGGACACCTATAAATCTATGGGCTCAGATGGGATGCATCCAAGAGTGCTGAGGGAACTGGCGGGGGTTTATTACTCAACCGTTCACCATCATCTTTGAGAGGTCGTGGAGAGCGAGGGAGGTGCCTGAGGACTGGAAGAAAGCCAGCATCGCTTCAGTCTTCAAAAAGGACAAGAAGGAGGATCTAGGAAAATACAGGCCGGTCAGCCTCACCTCTGTCCCTGGAAAGGCGATGGAGCAGCTCAGCCTACAGACCATCTCTAGGTATGTTAAGGACAAGAAGGCGATCAAGAGTAGCCAGCATGGATTCACCATGTTTGGCAAACTTGATAACCTTCTACAATGGGATGACTACCCGGATGGATTATGGGAGAGCCATGGATATTGTCTACCTTGACTTCAGCAAGACTTTTGACACAGTCTCCCATAGCACTCGCATAGGAAAACTCCACAGCTGTGGGTTAGATGAGTGAGCAGTAAGGTATATTGAGAACTGACGGAATGGCAGAGCTCAGAGGGTGGTGATAAATGGGGCCACGTCTAGCTGGAGGCCTATGGCAGGCGATGTCCTGCAGGGATCAGTACTAGGCGTGGAACTGTTCAACTTGTTCATCAATGGCTTGGACAAGGGGACAGAGGGCACCCTGAGCAAGTGTGTGGATGATATCAATCTGGGTGGAGTGGACGACACTCCTGAGGGCTGCGCTGCCATTCAGAGAGACCCAGACAGGATGAATAGTTGGGCAGAGAGGAACCTCATGAGGTTCAACAAGGACAATTGCAGGGTCCTGCACCTGGGCAGGAATAACGCCAGACACACCTTATTTGGGGTTGACCTGCTGGAAAGTAGCTCCGTGGAGAGGGATTTGGGAGTCCTGGTTGACAAGAAGTTAACCATGAGGCAGCAATGTGTCCTTGTGGCCAAGAAGGCCAATGGGATCCTGGCTGCATCAGGAGTAGTGTTGCCAGCAGGTCAAGGGAGGGGATCCTGCCCCTCTGCTCAGCTATGGTGAGGCCGCACCTGGAGTATTGCGTGCAGTTCTGGGCTCCCCAGGACAAGAGGGACATGGAGCTTCTAGAGAGGGTCCAGCATAGAGTGACAAAGATGTTTAAGGGACTGGAGCATCTATCTTATGAGGAAAAACTAAGCGAGCTGGGCCTGTTTAACCTGGAGAAGGGAAGACTGAGAGGGGATCTTATGAACATATACAAATACCTGAGCGGAGAATGTAAGGAGGATGGGTCCAAACTCTTCTTGGTGGTAGCCAGCAACAGGACAAAGGGGTGCAAATTAGGGTACAAACTGAAACACATGAAGTTTCATTTCCATATGAGGAAAACTTCTCTACTGTGAGGGTGACAGAGCCCTGGAAGAGGATTCCCAGAGAGGTTGTGGAGTCTCCTTCTCTGGAGGTCTTCCACACCTGCCTGTGTGTGACCCTGTGCCATGTGCTCTGGGTGTCCCTGCTTCAGCAGTGGTGTTGGACTAGATCTACAGAGGTCCTCAACCATTCTGTGATTCTGTGAAAATAAATTCATGTTGAGAAGAAAAGGCCTGTCTAACTGACAGTCATTACTGATTGATAGATATTTAATTCCACTTGAAAAGCAATGTGTTTTTTACCAGCAGACAGCTTCTCTTGCAATATTTTCAGTGGAAGATAAGTATTTATTGCAAACATAAATTATCCAATTAAAAAAAATAGTCATACCTGTTAGTTATGAATAAACAGTATTGTTTTGAGGCATAAGTAATGGCAGGAATCCTTCATTATTTTATTCATAAAGGAAGAAAAATCTGAAGTCTGAAAAATAAGAGCTTTTAAAGTACTTTTTTTTTCAAAGGTACACCTCCTTTTTGCAGAACACAATTTTTACAGTCTGTTTCTGTACAAATTCACTTAACCAATTCCAGGATCCAAACCTGGAAATACCAATCCCCACATGCAAATACCGGATAGTTGCTTCATACATACAGATTTCTGCAGACCATCTTATCTTCTTTACCAGCTGTGTACAGCCTTTTATGTCACCATGCATACAAAGGCAGACAAACGTCATTTCCATCACATTTATTATAGGTGAGAGATTGTATTTGGACAGCTTCTCTAAACAGTGCACAAATGAGGCAAGTCTGAAAAGTCTCATAAGAACTCTTGTATTTCTTGTATCTAGGGGTAGCCTGGCTAAGAAGACCTTGAAACCCCCAAAATCTCTATTTCTGTTCATTTTCTCTGCAGAAGACATACATCAAGAAGAGTGAAGTATTCATAAATAAGAGAGGAAGACATTAAAAAAAAAAGAAAATCAAAT
This sequence comes from Crypturellus tataupa, assembly GCA_034781795.1. Classification (NCBI taxonomy): domain Eukaryota; kingdom Metazoa; phylum Chordata; class Aves; order Tinamiformes; family Tinamidae; genus Crypturellus; species Crypturellus tataupa. Next base: position 1,604,461 of record JAWLRI010000838.1, on the reverse strand, counting down.
TGCAGAATATTAAAAAGATCTCAGTAACATAGTAAACACGTGCCACTATAAATCACTAGATGTGAGAGACACGGCAATCTGACTTGTTCTCCCTGTGGATAAATAGCATAGTGGGGGCCAAATGCAGACAGCCCACATTCAAAGCAATAAGAGTGGACAGTGACAAAATGTACGCAGTCTAGCGGACATTAATGATTGGAAGTTGGGGAAAGAATGGATTCTGTTCTTTAGCTTTTATCTCATTCTGAACATAATAAACTCAGATTCAATAAGCATATGAAGCTTGATGCGATTTTTCTAAAAATTTTTGAAAATGCACAGAATGGATGTGCCCAGAATAGAGTTCTTGGGGATTTTTTTATTAAGCATTTATTTTATTTTGAATTGGAAAAAAGGGAAGTTTTGAAAGAGTTTAGCTTTATATTTGATTTCAAACTATAAGGCAAGTTTATAAACAAGGCAATCTGATGAATAGTTTCTTCTTTGAACATGTTAAACTTTCAGGGGTTATTTTTCAGTTAAAATTGAGTCTCTCATAAGTAATAAGAGCTTTCTAAATAGTCAATAATAGCTTCATTAGTAAATGTTCATTTCTTCTGAAAGTAGCTAAAGGATCTGCTGTGGTTTTCCACAACTTATTGGTTGCAGCCCTCAATGTGCAGCTAGTTTCCTGATGTGGAAATGCCTGCACAATGTTGCAGTGCTGCAGGACTTCAGTAGTCTCTGAAATCTGAAGAGTCTTCTATCTCTTATATAGACATACTCACCCAATCATTAAGATAATGATCGTAGTGGTACCTTATGAGCTGGCTTTTTCCAAGATCAGTAGATAATTTTATATAATTTGAGAAAGGACTTCTAAAAAGCATTCTCATTTTCACTTCATTATTAGACAGAATGATGCCCAATCTCTAAACTACTAAAGGCGTGACTAAGAACTAGGAAGGAAGCTATGTCAGCTCTGCTTCTTTGCTCCTCCACAACCAAGAGGATTGTAAATTCAGAGCAAGCAAGTCTTTGAAAAGTCATTTTCTCCCCAGTCATTTTATCCCCTTTCCTCTCCCTATCTCTCTTTTCTTATTATACGCTGTTTTGGGATCAGTAAATGTGATCAAAATTTGCCATGATTATTCATGCTAGCATACCTGAACTCTCAGTCAGTCTGAGTGAGGTGTAATTTTCAAATAGTTTCATTAATTTCTAAGGTGCTATAAACATAAAAGATAATACACAATTTCATATTAAACAAAATATACCCTGTTGTCCTTAAAGTTGTCATTAAATATGCATCTGGTCATTGATGCTGTATAAAAATCCTGTGAATCTTTCAACAGGTTCCAGAAGGTTTACCACCTTTTAATTGAAAGCATCCACTTTCACATTGCTAATGGTGCCCTTGGTTATATTCTAAGACTATAATTTTAATAAATTTTAATAAATTAAAATTTATTTCTTCTATATTTCAGAGTAATTCACAACAGAACACACAATTTTTATTTCCAAATGCATAATTACATATCAAGTATGAAAGTAAAACATTTTCAGAGCTGTTGAACACTACTCCACTGTTTAGGAAAGAAAGCTACAGTTTTTTCCTTCCCTCTTCCCTCTTCCCTCTTCCCTCTTCCCTCTTCGCTCGTCCCTCTTCTCTCCTCTCCTCTCGTCTCCTCTCCTCTCCTCTC
>JAWLRI010000838.1:1590265-1602452 GCA_034781795.1 Crypturellus tataupa | reverse complement strand
CTCTCCTCTCCTCTCCTCTCCTCTCCTCTCCTCTCCTCTCCTCTCCTCTCCTCTCCTCTCCTCTCCTCTCCTCTCGTCTCTTCTTCTTGCTGCCTGTATAGGTTAAATATTACTCACTGCAGGCTCATCTGCTCCCTCAGTTGTATAGCTTAGGAACAACCTCAGTATCTCCTGTAAGTTCAGTGAAAGTGTATTTTGTTGTGTTCTTGAGCCTTTAAGGTCCATATGTAATACTTTATCCTTTCCAGCCACTATGATTGTTACCCGAGTATTATTCTGAGTATCTACAAAGTGATAAAATATCTCAAGCCAGGCACATGAGAACAGACTGGAAGAAAACCTTCACTCATATTTTTCTTTGCAGTTGTGTCTTAGCTGATGCCTCACTCTCAGCAAAACGAACAAACAAATAAACAAACAAATCAGCCCAAATGATGCAAGTTAACATTAGGTGTTCACAAAAATTCAGTGGCAAAATAGTTTCTCTCTTCAGAGATTTAGAGGCTGCTGACACTGGATTTTGTTCTCTCCACAGCACACATATAGTGCAGAGAGCATTTTGATAAGGAGGCTGCAGATATCCACACAAATTTTATTCAGGTATGTGTAAGTAAAGATAATTAAGCTTGACCAATTCTTTTAATTAGTTCTTTTGAATGCCACAGAATTCTCATTTTTCTTTATTTTTTCCTCTAAATTATGTTATCCAATTTTTGCTGTTATTTTAAGCTGTAATACAACCCACGTTAACAGTGTGCATCACTGCACATCATAAGCAGTTCAGATTTTTTTTTTTTAGATAGTTGACCGAAAAACGAAATATCACAAAGAGAACTGCGTCAGGTCATTCACAGATTCACAGAATGGTTGAGGTTGGAAGGGACCTTCAGAGATCGTCTAGTCCAACCCCCTGCTCAAGCAGGGTTACCTACAGCACATTGCACAGCACCACATCCAGACAACTTTTGAATATCTGCAGAGGAGAATCCACAGCCTCTTTGAGCAAGATGCTGCAGTGCTCTGTCACCCTCACTGTACAGTTTTTCCTCATGTTTAGACAGAACTATCCATGTTTTAATTCATACCTGTAGGCTCTCATCTTGACGCTCGATACCACTGAAAAGAGTCTTGCGCGATTCTCTCCCTGTCCTCCTCTCAGATACCTATACAGATTGATAAGATCTCCCATAAGTCGTCTTTTCTCTAGGCTAAAAATTACCACCTCTTTCAGCGTTAATCATCCTCCTATCCCTTTGCTGAACTCCATTGAGAAGCTCCATCATGTCTTTGTTCTGGGGAGCCCAGAACCGGAGCCAATGCTCCAGATAGAGCCTCACCAGGGCTGAGGAGGTAGGGAGATTCCAGAAAGGTTAATAGAAGGAAAGATCTTTAATAAATGTGAATGATCTCCCTGCATCAGGAATATTCTGTTGTTTATATAGTGAGTGCTAATGTGTTTCACCATTTCATATACCTAAACAAAAACAAAGAAACAAACAACCAAAAAAACCACAAAAAACAAAGTCTCAAAGGCAAAATAAAAAATGAATTATCTCAAAACCTACAGATTTAAGAGATACTCTTCTGCCTAAAATAAATGAAAAAAAAAGGAATGAAAGGAATGAAGCAGAACAGAAATGCAAATGCAGCTAGCTCTCATCTCAGGAAAATTCTAGAAGACCCAGACTGCTGGTTGCTCTTAGATTAAAAAAAGGGAAAAGAAAAGGGGGGGAAAAAAAAAAGAAAGAAAGCCATGGCCTTGCTCTTCATCTGAGATAAACTGGGGAAACATGGGTAACTTACAAAGTTTTTGCCATATAAGAAAACTATTTACCAGCCTTCTCTATGAATAAAAAGCTGCCCAAAAGCAAAAGCAAAATCACATTAGCAACAATGTCTAGAAAAATGTCTAAAATAAAATGACATCATCAGATTTGAATGCTTAGCTAAAAGCTGTATATGACTATAAAGTAATCATATTAGTGGAGAACTAAAGTCCTTCAGAAGTCAAGAAAATATTTTTAGGGAAGAGTTTAAAACCAGAGTGAGTATATTGCAGCATTTCCCCAGAACAACTTCCTTGCACCAAACAGGTTGTAGTCGGGAGCCTACTGAGCTGTAGGAGATATGAGATCGGAGAAAAAGATTTTTCCTCCCTGTTTTAAGGCATCAGAAGTACATGAACTTCATGCTCAACTGATAACTAAGACAACTGATTCCCAGCTGTACGCTTAATCATATGGATTACTGAACTTTTAAACCTGTTTTCCCCCGTATATGTCAAGGAAGAACTGACAGATACAAACATTCTCAGAGCAAAGAAAATTACCACCTCCAACAACTCAAAGGTATCTAACAGAGAAAAAGACTTTCAAAACTCACAACTAACACCATTTTTTTCAAGCAAGGAAACTACAACAAAATGGCACATAAGAATGGAGCGTGTACAAACGCTTTTTGAAGATATTGATTATTCCCAGGTAACTGCACAGGATGTATCTGTTTCTTCCCAATGGTTCAGTTAAATTGTGATTACATGTCTATGATGTTATGAATACATACCCATTTAATCCAGACTTTATCGGGAGTGAACATGGATCTTTCATCCATAACATGGGTTGTAGAAGCTTAAACTGAATCAGTATTAAAATACTGATCACAAGATTGAGACCCCCTTATTTTAAGACTTTATATATGCATACATGGTCTGTTACTATTCTGAAGATTTTCTACTCTAATAAGCTGAAGAAAAAGATGTCAGAATCTTGTAGTACGGGTGAAGAAATAGACTTTCCTATGGAAATACTCTACTCAGACAGAAACTCGAGTCTCTTTGTCAACCCAAGGGGAAGATAAGTATGAGCTAATATTTTCTTGTCTAAAGATCCTTCCAAAACTAGCTTTTCCTTTCAGAAAGATGGAGTTGATCTTTACTGTTTGTTACTGCAGGAAAAAATCACAGTCACATAATTAGAAAAAATATCGTTTCATTTTTGATTCATATTTTTCTGGCTTTGAGATTCTTATGGAAAACATCTACTTCCATCTGTCTTATATATATTTCCAAAAAAGTCCTGTTGTTCACAAGAAATGCTGTTCAGATTTGTCCCACTTACACTTGACAGCATTTTAACAGACCATTCATCAGGTTGACTTGGCTCTCAGTTCCTTGAATAAAGGGGTTTCTGTTATAGTAAATGAAGAAAATACAGCCAAGTCATCTGTCTCTAGAAAAAGCACAGTATTAACTCAATACTCTCAATCAATCAATCCTCTCTAATCTCGAATGACATGATACTGTGTTATAAACAGAAATGAATATATTCTTTTGGTTTTACCTCTCTGGCTTTTTGTAGTATTATTTTGTCAAATCCATAAGACAGAAAAAAAGATTAGATTTAACCACCAATAAGCAATTCTGCAAGTACTTAAGAAAACTTCTTTATCTCCCTTGCCTGAGGATTATATAAATCCATCTCCACGCTTTTTTTTAAACATTGGCAAGAAAATGTATGTATATTCAGAGAAAGATTAAAAAAAAAAAAAAAAAAAAAAAAAAAGGATTTAGGTTAAGCTTGTCAAAAAGCTTTGAATTATTGTTGGTTTGTTAGGACTAAGTTCCAAAAGGAAAAGAACACTCATTTTCTGGGGAGACATACTGCCCACTGCTTATTAGTTTCTTTTTCAGCTGTTAATGGCTTTACATTTCTCAAGTGGATGCTAATTTATTATCTAGAGTCCTCTAGAAATAGTCTATGTTGGCCTTAAAAGTTGTTACCAGCCTGTGTTGGAAGTGCTGCTTTAATTGATAGATGAAAAATTTGTATGTTTGCCCAGTTTCTGATGCTCAGGGAGAAAATTTTCACAGCACCTGCCCATCTGTGCCTGGCTGAAGCCACAGACATTAGTCAGTTCTTTGCATGAAACTAAATTAATCCACAATTTTTGGTCTCCCCACCTTCACACACTCCCAGAGGAGCTATAATTTACTAATGCTGTGGATGCACTCAGAAAACAAAATGATTATTCACTGGTATTCTCATCCCACAGCTGGCAAATTTGAGCATAGGAAGTGTGTAGTAGCTGATAATTCTTATGGAACAGATGTCTTTTCATAGTGAATCTGGCAAAAAGCAAAAAAATAATGGATTTGCTCATCTGCTTCTGTGTGATACATTTGATGCCCCAGTGAACGTGTTAAGTGGCAATTCTTTTTGAAGACTCCTTGAGAATTGGCACCCTGACTGTGAAAAGACAGGATCTTGGAATGAAGATAAATCTTGGCATTTACCACCCAACAGATTTAAATTCTGTACTAGTGAATTAAAAGAATAGAAATATATATTATCTATGAAAAGACACCAAGACACCAAAGAAAGATCAATGGCAGTATTAGAGGTTTTGATTTAGCTGAGGTTTGCCTCACAATCCTTCAGTGTGATCTCACAGATTTCAACAAGATCTCCTGAATAATTAAATAATTAACTGAACCAGAGGGAATGACAGCTATAAGTCCAGGAGGAATACACTGTGGTAGCAACTTCATCACCCAATTCAGCCAAAATTTAAGATAGAATTTCTTAAGAGAACATAGCTGGTAGAACACAACGGATCTACAGGCTGTTGGTTAATATGTGAATAACTTGCTCTCAAAACAACATTTGCTTTTCACTGCCTTATCACATGGAATTGCCGATTTTTCTGACAGTGTGCTAGGGAATGATGCCCCAAGCAATGGAACATGCGTAGTAAAGAAAGACAGGTAAGGCCCTTACCTTACCTATGTGTATGGAATAAGAAAATATATATGTTCAAACTGCAGCTGATGGAAAGCTAAGATGTATAACAGGAATACAAATAAGAAGTGTTTTACCTGAGCTAGCACCACTCATCTCCATTACCTCCAGTTTGTTTTCTTTTGCTTAGTTTTCCTCTTCTAAAGCCAATTTATTCCAAAAGTAACCTTCCAGCTTCCCACAAAGTGAATATATCTCTTATTTTCCTTCCTGGCGTCAGCCCTGAATCCCAAATCCCTCACTGCCTTCCTTCACCCAATTGAGTTTGCCAGATACGATTTAATCTGTAGCTCTCTCATATATGCACTTGGTAATCAGCTGCTGTGCAAATAGCATGTGATAATAACTTGCAGAGGACCACTTTCTGTAGTGTCAGAGCATAGATACTTGCTGGTAAAGAAACTATCCAAATACATACAAAATACCTCTGTACAATTTATACTTAAAATGCCACACTGTGAAGTGAGGCTTTTATATGAAACTAGAAATCCTGTTAGAACAGAAAGCTAAGTGCACCTGTGAAGCTCAGGCTCAGTGGAAATGTTTCTCCAAACTAGCAAAAAATAAGTTTCTCAAATATTTATAATAGTATGCCATTTTCTTTCGCTAGCGATGAGACAAATCTCAGAGGCCTGCCCAGTCTCTATGGTTCTGCGTTTCTGATGAGCTTTCAGAAAGTGTAAGCATATTTTGCACATTAGAATTAGCAGCCAGAGGAAATGAGAAGGAACTTCTGATGCCAGTACAGTGGGAGTGAGGGAGGGAATAGCCTACCTAAGATGCCTTGCAGAGGAAAGGGAAAGATTTTTAACACTTGCGTAAAACAGCACAAAACAGCTTAAGACATGAAAAAGTGCTAAATCAAAGAAACAAGAGAGAAAGATAAACAGGTGCGGAGGACTGACGGAAGGAAGGAGTGTTTCCAAAGAGCCTCACCTTCATAGGCATACCTGTTTGTGCAGTACTTCATATATAGGTCTCTTCATATAGAGGGCAAGCAAATGGGAAGATGCACAACCACATACACATGGGAGAGCAGGACCTGGAATGAACTGCGCACTTCCCTTCGCTGCATCCATCTAGGGGTCCCTTTAGCAGTTATCCTATTTTTTGAACAGCCATTCATTTTGTTTTAATAAAAAAAAAAAAAAAAAAAAAAAAAAAAAAAAAAAAAAGAGTGCAAAGACATACTTCTGACACAGGAAAGCCACCAGACCAGCCAAATAACCTGAAGCACCAACTACTTCCTATGTCTTGAGCAGCCTGGGCTCTTCAATGCTCAAGCGGAGTCAATACCTCCTTGTGGTACCATTTTCAAGCTGCTCAGCCAAGTGATCCTCTTCATGCTGTGCTGAGTGAGCACCTTACATGGTGATCCTCATCAAGCAAGCTCAAAAAAACTTCTGCTATTGCAGCTGTCTAAGCAATACTTCAGTAAGTGCCCTTTGCTTGAGATAATTGCCTTGCTTTTCATTATAATAAGAAAAGTGAACATGTTTCTTTCATAATGCTAAAATGTGGCATGGAGGCATTCCAGGTATGCCAAGGTCCCAGCTCCTCTTGCTGAAACAGATGTCGCATCACCATTTGCAAGGGAAAGCCAGTAGTTGTGCAGACAATGAGCCAGAATAGCCAGCATTAAATTTCTCAGTTGTGTTCAGTGTTCGCTGAACAGTGGCTCAAGATGCTAGACGCACAAGCACACATATATATATAAACTAAACAGTGTCCAGGAATACAGTTATCTCATTATTTTTTTTTCCTCTTTGGAAGGCCAAATTATTCCAGTATGAACATTTATTTTTTTCTTTCTTTTTTGCTCATTTTGTCCAACCGCCTTCGCCCTGAAATTACTTGGTTCCCACAGGTACTGACTAGATCTGCCATCTGTCCCTATGCCCTAGGGAGAACAGCCTAATTTGGGAACACAGTGCTCAACTTTTCCAATTCTTCTGAAGGATGTTTCCAGACCAGAATTTCAGTTCCCTTCCCAGTTCTCTACCCCTTTCATTTGCTTCTGGCATTTGTGTGCAGCTACGAGACATGAATGGCCTTAATTACTCTCCCTTAATGTTCAAGCAATGAAGTCCTCAGCCTGCTCCAAGCTTGAGAGGACAGCTGCCTCTCTGTCACTTGCCAGCACAACCAATATCTCCCATGCCTGATCCTGGGTCAGCCCCTCACCAGCCAACTGCAATTTCTTCTACACAGTGGCACTGCTGCTCCTGCCCAGACCCACACTGGGAACAGAATCTTTTGCAAGGGACATAGTTCTGCCTCAGGATCAGGGTAAAGTTCACTTACAATCCATATGCTTGGATGGAAAAAGTAAAACAGAGAATAGTTTCAAGTGCTTACTTTTCTTGGCAGGATCTGAGACTCCGTCCTTTGCTTTTGTGGAATAAAAACTACTGAGGAGAAGAGGCCAAAAAACAAAAAAATAAATAAATAAAAAGAGAGAGAAAAAAAATAAAAAGGAAGAAAAGTCACAGCACACCTAAGCATCAGAATGAGGCAGAAAGAGCTGGATATTTCATATTCTTCCAAGTCATAAAAATTAATTAAACATCCACATTTCAAAATCTTGGCCAGGAGCCTGACTTTTCTACCTTTCCTTACTGCCTGACAGTACTACAGGTCTTTAAAAGAGGTTTAAATTAATTCTTTGCTTGCTGTGATGGGTTATTCATTCCAGGAGGATTCCTGGCTGCATCCAGGAGTTGAAGTTCTCAAGGAAGACAAGGAAACAATACTATTTTGGAAAGCTCCTTTTGTGTCAGTGCCATCATGATCGGCAAAGGGAGTGTTTGAAGTATCTCTTATCTGGTTCTACCAAACGTGCCCTCAGTAGGATGGGAGATATGCAGCTTGTCAGACTTTCATTCCCATATGGCTCAGGTTGATCCTGGAACGCTGAGGTGGGCCCACTTGAACAAGATGCCTGGGAGAAAAGACTAATGATTCAAATCTACTCTGCTGAATTTCTAATATCAATTCAGCTTTAATAATTTATAAATAAATATTTATTAAATAACGTATTTAATTTATTATTATTTATTTATTTATTTATATTTATTAAATAAATAAATTATAAATAATAATTTATTATTATATAATAATAATTTATAGCAAGCCTGTCCCCTGAGAATTGTTCGGTTTCATTTAAATAGATGACTTAAAGGCAAATTGAGTAGGTGTTCATTATTACACTCATTATCACTAAACAAATACTTCAGGAAGAAACAGCAAAAAATGAAAGGACACACAAGGTACTCCTAGATTTGCCTGGTCACCTGACATTGTGTGTGTGCACTGTGGCTACAAGGGCATTCAGAAGTAGGTAGGTTGTAGCTCGTTGTATGTTAACTATAGCACCATGCTGACATGACTGCATTGGTCTACCCTGCAGCAGATGGGAATGAAAGTGCCCTTGAGTGCATGGTAAATTGAAGAGAAATGATCAAGTTCTGTCTTTAGCATAGGTCTGGAATTGGAGAAAAGAAAAAAAAAAAGAGAAATCTATTTTAGATCTAGCTGCAAAGTGGCTTGAGACCAAAAAAGTATGAATTACTGGTAGCAATCAGCCTTATGACTGCATGCTTGAAGGCAGGTAGTCACAGACAGATAAGGAGCAAAACCGAGAAACTGCAGAAAGACTAAGGGCCTAAACAGCACATGCAGAATAGAGCACAAAACAAAAACACAGAGTTGCATCTAAGATTGCAACTACAAAGAAAATCGAAGATATAAGTTTTTGTATATTAATATTATTCCTCATAATTCCTCATAATGAAACAAACTTTTCCACAAGTGGCATATCTATGTATTTAGCATTCATAACTCAGTGAGAGATCTGGTCAGTGGTACAGAAGCTGTGTGTATTGTGTAAAGTCCAGGGTTGACATGAAGAGCTTAGAAGAATTTAGAGTTTAGGTTCCTCCTTCTTGCTTTCCTCTCTTGTTTCCTCCCAAAATCATGTTCAATGCGATAACTTCACAGTCCTATCTGATCCTACTTTTTCCATTCCTGTTTGCCTAGACATTATGGTATTTAATAGCTTTCCCTTGAAATACATCCCTGGATAGTTCACATAGACTTGATATTGGAGTCGAATTCTTGAGTAAAATATATATATACATATACATATTTTATACATATACACATATATAGTATGTGCAGAGAGGAAAACAAGCCTTTTTTTCTCCTATTCATATAAACCAGTGTCTTAGAAATACCCTAGCTTTTTTTCCCGCTTTGTGATGCTTTGAACATCGTACACTTGCTGACTTTGTTCTTCAATCCAGGGATGTTTTTCATGGCCTGATATGGTGATAAACCCGTCACAGATCACACAGGAGATAAAAGCTGAGCAGCGACTCCAAGATGCTCAGTGGGAGAGCTGGCCAGGCCCCAGCACAGATGCCTGGCTTTGCCCCTGGAAAGGGAACAAAACAATTCACTTCACCAAGTGCCAGATGTAGATGATTCATAGACTAAAAAAGCTTGGAAATATTTTATTTGAACACTTCACTGAATGGGAAGCAATAGGAAAGAGTAGAGAGGAGAGAAAAGCAAAAATTGTTCAGCAGGAAAACCTGACTCTCCTATGCTCCTATCCTGATAATTTGAGTCCAACAACTGCAAAGAAACCCTGTGGTTTAATCATTACAGCAAGCCCTTTCTGCTGTTCTACCCAGCTTCCCTCTTTAGACTTCAACAAGTTTTCATGAAGTGGGAAGCTTTTGTTCATCTTCAACCCCAAATAGACACACTGAGTTATTCTATTTAAAATTTCTGGGTGACTATGTATATATAATTTGCACTATGTCTTAAAGAAACACCTCCAAGGATATTTTTTTTTTCCTGAAAAAGTAGTTATTCAGATGGAAGATATTAATGTCTTCCTGCCCCCACTCCATGTTTAATGCAATGAATAAAGGTTCACCTGCAGCTCTTAGATATAACTAATATCACAGAATTATGGAAATTTTGTACATTGATGAAAAATAGATATTTTTCCTCATAGCCAAACCTCTATTCATCTTCCAGGAAAACAAGAGTTAAGCATCCTATTTTGAAAAAAGTTCAGATGAACCCAGAGAAAGGGCATAAAATGGAAACCACCTACTTATGGAGTCATCAATGAACACACAATTTAGTAGACTACAGGAAGTAGCAACAACAAACCACAAACTGGGTCTTGAGACCTGTAAAAACATTGTGAAGGAAGTTAAAACTGGAAAATCTGAGCTGCAGACAAGAAAGAGTCTTCTTCAGTGCAAGGCTTAGCTGACTGTGGCCTTTCTTATCTTGAATGCATACACCCTATACAGATAGTTACCCTTATATATCCTTATATACCTTGTCTAAAGATTTATGTATACCTTTATAGCCTTAAGCATGTAGTAAGTCATGACCTACAATTATGTTCCAGCTCCGCAGCCCCTTTGCCTCATCTACTGCAGGAACATTTAAACTGTTTTCTTTTAAAATGAGGAAGAAGCACATGAGGGAATACCTCAGGCTGAGATTTATTAATTTAAATTTGAAATTCTTCAGATATCACAGCTCTGCACCATCTAATTTCTAATTGTAGGTAAATCAATATTTCCTAGGTATTTTCTCCTGTCCTAGGACTGCACAATCTGTGATCACATTAAATCCTCTGTGCTTTACTGTCCTGGGGCAGGGCAAAGACTTCAATCCCCACTTCTGGTTCACCTAAAGATTAAAACTGTCTCTTTTTGTCTCAGAATCCTCAAGAACATGAAGATTCTCTTCTGCTTTAGAGTCCATTTTCTGTTCTAAGCAGAATATTTGTGTTTGGTCTCCATCCCCAAAGCATACAATTGCTAAGTAGGTCACCACTGCTACTGAAAAAGCTGCATAGAGCAAATCAGGCTGCTTGTGCAAGGACCTGCAGTATATGTTCAAAAATATTTGTGCTCCTTTAAGAACAACTACCTTTGAAGAGGAGCTGTTACTGAAGTTCTCATATCATTTGATTTCTCAGTCCAGAAATACCAAGTTTGATGTGCTCAGCTCAAGGTTAATCCTTCTGTAAGTAGCATATAAACTTTATACAATCAGGTTGTCAATGGCTTTCATGATTATTTGTGAAATATACACATTTGAATGTATTTTGAAGCTAAATCTAAACACAAGCTACATTTCAAAGTTTGTGTGTGAAAAACTGAAAACAACTAATGACAAAGTGACAAAGTGACACAGCAGTTACACAGTCCTCTGTAACTAAATACCCTTTCCTTCCTTTAGTCACCACTTTTATTTCAGTTTTTCACTGAGGCTTAAGTTTGAAGAAAACTCCAGAGACACAGAGAGAGAGATTTGTAGTTGTGTGAGAAGCAGTGAGATGTAACAAGAACATAAAAGAAGGTTCTGGAATACACACAGAAAATTCAGATGAGAGAGAAGACCAGAAATCTGACCATAATAATTAAAAACACAGAAATTCAATTAAAAACAGAAAAATCTGAAAGGTTGCTAAATTCAAAACATCACCAAATTTATTTACAATTAAAAATGTATTTTTATGCACCAGTGTTGCATTTGAGCAAGAAAGGAGTGTTTTTCCACAGACACATTTTGTTCAGAGTTACAGATTGGCAGAGGTCTCAAATTTTTGTAAACTGATAAAGCTCTTAGATATTGACCCTTCTACACCAGCTGAGGCTTTTCAACTGGAAATTTGCTCTCTGTCTGCTTCTGTTCACTCAGGATACATATCCCTGACAAAGAAGCCTCTGAACCATCTGCAGGGCGAATGGGCAGAAAAGCCCATGGCCACCCAGGTGTAATAGATGTAGTCACAATCTGCCCTGCACCACAGCACTAACTCACAGCCTGTGCACCCTTCAACCCTCTCAGACCATGGGGATGATGCCTGGTGACAAGACCTTTCCAGAGCTGCAGCAGTGGGATGGCCAGAAAAGCCTTTTGAACGGCTGCTGAGAGTAAATCCCATCACTTAAGGCACCACTCTCTGCCTTAGTATTTCTATTGTCCCATTCACTATTCCTCTTTTTTTTTTTTTTGCACTCAGATTGGGCAGTAAATGCAGTAAGAACAGAAATTCATACTCTATACATGTGATAAAGCTAACAATATTAACAATATAACAATACGCTCTTTCCAAATTTTGTGAACAGAGTCCATATAGCAGTCCAATGAGGTATTCTCTCCATAACAGACATTAACAGTAGTGTTAATAGAGAAAAAGAAAAGTAAAAATAAAAAAAAAATAAAAATAAAAATAAAAAATAAAATTAAAAATAAAAATATAAATAAAAATAAAAATAAAAATAACAAAAGGAAAAGGAAAAAGGAAAAAGGAAAAGGAAAAGGAAAAGGAAAAGGGAAAAGGAAAAGGA